>CM070075.1:41452547-42052547 GCA_036250285.1 Pyrocoelia pectoralis
TAGAGTTTTTACGTATAAAATTACAAAAACAGCGTAAATATTGAAAGGTTTATTAAGTTTTTATAAAATAATAATAATAATAAAAAAATATAAATAACGTAAAATAATAAATTTGAACTAAAAAATAACAACATATTGGACAACGCTTTCAGCGGTCTTCTTTGTCGGCTATACAGGTCTTACACATTTTGCTGGCATGCTCCAGGCAAATTGGTAGTTGGCAGGAGTAGCATTTGTAAAACGTTTTCCTCGTCTTCTGGTATGGACACAAAAAACAATTTTTTTTTGTTTGGAGGCGCTCGTCTCTCGATGTTGATGGTTCGTCCCTAACTTCGTCGACTCCAAGAGCACTTTTGATAACAGCTTGAAGTTCTTTATTTAATTTTGAGTTTCAAGCCTTTTTTCCATATGAGGCTTTACCAGTTGCATTGCCAGTTCTTCAATAAGCAAACGTCTGGATTTTGGTGTAACTTCTTTGTAATGAAGAAATAAAACGTACGAGTTATTGGTAGATATATCTATCAATCTATAAAATATTGCTAAGGGCCAACGACGAGTACGACGACCGGAAGAATAATTGGCGCACTTCATATCAAGAGTATCAACGCCACCTTTAGTTGCGTTGTAAATGATATTATTTCAGGCAGTGAGTTATCTGGGTCTGTCGCTTTACCATGATGGGCTGAAGATACCAACCAATACCGCTTTTTTTTTTTTGGAACGTGTGACATTAGTGTGAATAAATCATCGGAGAACCCATATAAAGTAGACACAACTGGTCTTTTAGGCGATGGTAAAAACTCCGGAGGGATCTCCCTCTTGTTCTTTTTCAATGTACCTGTATAAGTTAAACCTTTTTTGCGTAACTGATGAAGCAACTCTATTGATGAAAACCAGTTATCGGCGGTTATGTTCTTATTTGTTTTTCGATAGGCTTGACTAACCGTAGAACTGCCTGAGTTGGTTTCTGCAGTTTCCTTTCTTCGTCTGGTAATGTTTTTCCATCGCTGTTTTTACCTGTGTAGATGTAGCCGTTGTAGAAATAAGAGTTTCGAGCATCCGTCAAACATAACAATTTGAGGCCATATTTGGCGGGTTTGTTAGGCATATACATTTTGAACGAACATCGCCCTCGAAAACTAATTAACATTTCGTCGATGCATGTTGTTGGACCCAAATTGAAACATTTTTGAGAATTATCGACAAAACGATTGAATAGAAAAGATATTGCCGCCACTGGATCCTCCTGGCAGCGTTGTACTCTTGTGGACGCATCATCAAACCTTATACATGTTAGAAGTTTTTCAAATCTTTTGCAAGACATCACTGCTCTGAATATAGGACGACCTGTAGACGTATTTGAGAATAATGATAACATATTTTCATGGTTCGACCGGAATATAGATGTTAGCATAAGAAGGCCGATAAAAGCATTGATTTCAATAAGGTCAGTATTCTTGTAATCTGTGGTATCAGAGTTCTTATGGGTAGATCTTACTATTTCCAGTTTTTCGTTCGTTCGCAGTACGACTTCATTTAGCATATCGTTGCCGAATAAAAGTTTCCAAATTTCACGAACAACAGGATTGTTACCCAAACGACGTGCTGCTGGTTTGAGACTGGGCAATTTGATTATAATATTATGTTTGGGCGTTCTTACAGCTTGATTGGGTTCGGACTTCCAAACATAGCCATTTTTACCTTATAACTAACTACACCTGTAACATGGTCACTTTGCACATTATCGCCGCTGGAATTCGAGTCGTCTACCGCTTCCACTTCTAAATTACTGTCTTCTTCGTGATCTGAAGGAAAATATTCTTGCTCAGAAGTGGAAGAACAGTCGTCTTCTATAATTTGATCTTCCTTGAACATTTCGTCATTTGAATTTTCCACTTCAGAAGAGTCGTTTTGCTCTTCATCAGATGGTTCATCGAACCACTTTTGAAGCGTCTGTTCATAGTTTTTATCACCACACTTCACTCGCTCTAAGCCAGATGCCATAATCTAGAATAAAAACAAACTTTGGAAATTGACTTGCAAAATCACTGGATTCAAACGATTTATTTTTTCAATAAGACAAATTTTGACAAAAAAAACACCCTAATATGTAACATATTCTACAATTCCAAATATTAGCATACCCAAACTCTGTAAAAATTAATTTTTTTGCACAAATACAATGATTGATATAAAATTACTACCAGATAATTATTTTCCTTTTTTTTTGTTTTACATATAGGTACATTTTTACGTAAACAAAAAAAAATAAGATAATAAACTTACCACGACTTAATGACTCACAAACACAATAGAATACAATAAAACTAATAATATTCTTGACTGCACTATGTACACAAAAGTTCTACGCTATACGCGACTACCGGTATGACGGACCGGAAACCTTCACAATAACACTTTCGCAATTAGTTTATCACAAATGACAATACCGATTACAACGCCGTTTACACCAACCCGACATCATACTATATACTGAAGCTAGGTGGAGCCTCAAGGTCATGAGTTCATTCTTTTCGCATTTATGGAAGATTGAATTTTAAGTACCGGTATCACATACCGTGCTCGCGGGTTAAGGGTTAAATAAGCTATTATTCGAAATTTGTTGCTCTAGGCTAATAGGTTCACTTGTAATATTAAATTGCGTTACTTGGAAACAAGTAAAAACTGCATTGATAAATCGCTTCGGTGATAGTAGAAATTAAACGTTATTAGAGAATGATCTAGTTACTTGTTTTCAATCAAGTCACGAAAATTATCACGAATATTATATTATGAAAGAATTAGAGTTAAATTACAGCAATTGTTAGAACACATTAACATTAATGAAACGTCAACCGAGTTAAAGCAGTATAAATCGGAAATGTTTGCAAAAAAATCATTAGATACATTTAAAACTGGACTGTTAGAACCATACCGTTCATTTATTATGTACCTACCAATCAGTTGCATCATTAGACGAATGTTTAATTAAATTAAAAGACTACGATAATTATAAACAACAAACTAACTTTTTGAACTGCATGCGTCAGAAGACACCTTTCAAACCTAATACAAGGTCTCCCAATCAACAATTTAAACCTCACCAACAACCATCTCAGTATAGGCCATATAATTTTACTCCTTTTAATTTAACAAAACCATCTAATTATAATCAGTCAACTCCCTTTAATGTTAACGATCAAGCTAAACCAAACACGTTCCCCCGTGGACCTATAAACATGGAAAGTAGGCAAATACCGACTAGATATCCTAGTAATAGTCAAGTATTTGGCAAGAAACCAGAACCAAAACCAACTCCTATGTCAATATCGACCCGAAACACAAATCACCAGACATTTTCAAAGACCACAAAACTATTTTCAATCGACTGGTCTCCGCAATTTCATCTCACAAGAACTTTTCAACGTTCAAGAACAAACAGGAGATTACGTAGAATACCCCCAAGAAAGTCAGGAAAATTTAGAGATTCAACAAAATTTTGAATTCGAAAACCCGATGATACTATTAATAGTGAAATTGAAAATTACGGTGAACCCATGGAAATTTTCAAGTACAAGCGTCGGAACCACAAAATTCGACCTAAATTCTGTTAGTAGCAAACCAAAATTACCTTTTATTTCTATTCCCAATTTTAATTTAAAAGTTTTAATTGACAGCGGTGCTTCAAATTCAATTATCAATCCTAAGTCAGCTAGCGAGCACTTTAAAAATTGCTTTTTTAGAAACGAGTTTACTGTAAAAAGTCTGAACAGGACCATTTCAAACGATTTAAATGTTCGATAGGTACCCGTTACTGCATGAATTTGGAATTGGAAATGAAATAGATTTTCATGTTTTAAAATGGCACGATAGATTCGATGCACTTTTAGGAAGTGAAGATCTTAGAATGTTAAGAGCCAAAATAGACTATCAAAATCAAATTTTAGAAATCGATAACGTTAAATTACCCTTTTTCTTTGAATTGAATCCCCTTAATTTTAAACCTTTTACACAGTCAGTTGATAATCACATTGACATACCCGTAAACATAGAGGAAGGAAATGTCCTTATACCTGAAATTAATTTAAATAATATTTTTATACCAGAATCGATAGCTTATGCAAAAAATGGAATTTGTAGAGTACCATCAGGCAGTAATAATAAAAATCGAAGTGACCTTCTCTGAACAATTTAATGTAGAACCTATTGTTAACGTCGACATTAGGCAAACGATCAACGAACAATCAGTACACCTTGACATAAATAATTTAATTAGAACAGATCATTTAAATTCAGAAGACAAGATAGAAATAATTGCGTTGTGTAAAAAGTATAAAAGCATTTTTTATAACGAAAATTCTGATTTGGGGCATATGACACTACGCCGAATGCCCATATCGCCGACTAGGGACACTACGCCGACAGTGCCCACATCGTCGACAAGTATACAAGGGACACAACGCCGACCATGCCCACATCGCCGACGGACACTACGCCGACAGTGCCCACATCGTCGACAAGTGTACAAGGGACACTTCGCCGAATTTTTCTCTGTGGACACAACGCCGGCAATTTTAATTGCAATTACCTAACGTAATATCATTATTTTTAAACTTATTTGCGTAATTAAATGTTGCACTTGACTATGAAAAAGTAGGTATCAATTGAAAAAAAATATACTAAACTTGCAAATAACCTAGGCGCTTTAGTGGCAATCTACGTTTAAGTTTTGCATTTTGCATTCTGCAATTATAATAAAAATCGGCGAAGTGTCCCTTGTATACTTGTCGACGATGTGGGCAAAGTCGGCGTAGTGTCCGTTAGGGATGCGCCGGATATCCGTATCCGTATCCGCGGATATCCGAGTAAGAAAAAAGATCTGTATCCGTAACAATATCCGTCATTTTTTGGCGGATCTTGAAAGGATCTTTTTGATTTCTATTTTCATTATAAGTAATATAAGTATGAAAACCTTAGTGTATTTAGGAAAACGAATGATACCTATACTTTTAAATACCATTTAAATTATTTTTATTTCTTATGAGATGAAACAACCATTAAACATTTGCTATAGTTAGTGAATAGTTATTAGTTATTCTTATTAGTTAGGTCTATATATAATTAAAATTAATATATTATGATTATTATGTCAATAATTAAAATTAAGTATGGGTAAATTGTACTTCAAAAAGAGTAACTTGGCAGCTTTGTCTCCCAAAAGCCTATTACGGTGAGGATCGTAAACAATTCCTGCTGCACTGAAAAACTGTTCACTTGGAACGCTTGTCGCAGGTGCTGATAAATATGTGCGAGCAATGCGACTGAGACCTCCAAATTTTGTACTGTTATTCTGCCAATACTTTAATGGGTCTCTTGATATTCTTTTTTCTCTGGCATATTGTATTAGCAAATTAGCTTTCGTATCAGATTCCTCCAGAACATCGTCATCGTCACTATCTAACATATCCGCCATACACACTTCTAAACTATTGCAATGTTCTTTTGTGACAGTATTTGGTTTTTTCTGTGGTAATCGTAGTTGTTGTGAGATTAACTTCAGTTTCTATTGTTTCTAATTCTAAAGCGGTAAGTAATTTTTGTTTTATGTCTGTGATGAGAAAGTCGCTGAAGAATTTACCTTTGTACCTTGGGTCTAAAAATGTTGCCAATTGAAAAAAAACATTTTTTTCAATTTCAGAAAAACGATAATCTATTTCATTCTTCAAAGAAGACACAAAATTAAGAAGGGTACTGATGTTGACTCTTTCCTCATTATTAACAGAAATTTGAATCTCGTGCTCGTCATATATTTTGCTTAATGCTCGTACTAGAGGAATAACTTCGGATATACACACGTTTTGTGAGCTTAATTTTTTTGTAGTATCCTCCAGAGGCTTCAATACTCTTATTAATTCATGTATCAAAATCCATTCTTCAGCGTCAAGCTGTTCTATTTTATTATTTGTAGAATAAAGCGACAATGAATCTTTGATGCAATGAAGTCTTTCCAGCATATAATAGCTGGAACTCCAGCGCGTAGGTGAATCTTGCAAAACTTTCAAAACTTTTTGGTCGAGTCGAACTTGTATTTTTTCTAATTCTTGCTTTGCCATTGTTGAGTGATTGAAATGTCCTGCAATTTTTTTACATTTTGTAAGTAATATGGATACTGTATCAACTTTTTAATGGATTCTTTGACCACCAGATGCAGCTTATGTGCTGTACAGTCGATGTTATTTATTTCAGATAAAGTACAGGCACGTTTCATATTGGATCCCCCATCTCTTACCATGCAGTGTACATTTTGTTTCGGGATTCCCCATTCTTCTAACATTTTTTGAAATATTGTCGAAACGTAATCTCCTGTGTGACGTTCTGTAAGGGTTTCTGCTTTCAAAACGATATTTTGTCGTATAAAATCTTTGTTAATGCCATGACATGTTAAGGATAACAATGACACTCCTGATGAAGAATCAGACCAGATATCTGATGTGAAAGAAACTTTATCAAAATCTTGCAAGATTTGCTTTATTTTCCATGACACTTTATCGTAAAGTTCGCTGCAAATAAGTTGCGTAAAATATTTCCTCCCTTTCAATACATAATTTGGAACAACATGGTTCATCAATCGTCGGAACCTTAAATCTTCCACGTGTTGAAAAGGTAAATCAGACAAGGCTATCATTTCAGCAACTAAATAGTCAATTTTTATTGATTTAGGGTTTGTGTTATTCCACATTTTGGCTTTTTCCATATATTCTGTAAAAAAAGTTTGTTTGAATTCTCTTTTTGCCGTTTCTAAAGATGTCCCTGGCTGTGGAATTTCGCTTGCACTCTTCTTAGCGGAGTCTTCTTTTAAAAATACATCATATTCTTGAGGATGTTTTCTCTGCAGATGATTTTTTAAAGAAGTTGTGCCTTTACCCTTACGGGAATACTTCCCGTCACAAATTTTACACTTAGCACTTTCATCATTTATTATCGCAAAATATTTCCAAATTACACTACTAAACTTCTTTGTAGACATTGTTTTTTACTTAATTTAATTCTTTAACTTAAACAAACACACAACTATGCTACTAATACTTAATTACTTACTTATCCTAAATTACTAAACAGTCCACAAAGCAAAAAGTTAAAATTAAAACATCCGTAATTGCGTACCGTGCAAGCGAACGTGTCGTGTGACCACTACAAAGTGTCAACTTTCGTTTCCGGCGCCCGCGAATCGACAACGGTCAACGACTGAGTAGTGAGTAGTGAGTGAGTAGTTGAGATCCGTATCCGTATCCGTATTCGCGGATCTAGACGCCAATGATCCGTATTCGTATCCGTATCCGCGGATATAAATTTTTAACGAGGCCGGCACATCACTAGTGTCCGTCGGCGATGTGGGCATGGTCGGCATTGTGTCCCTTGTACACTTGTCGACGATGTGGGCACTGTCGGCGTAGTGTCCGTCGGCGTAGTGTCCCTAGTCGGCGATATGGGCCATCATAAAATCGTGTCGGTGTTGTGGGCATTCGGTGTAGTGTCCCGGCCCCTCTGATTTGTCTTTTACCAATATCGTGAAACACAACATCCGAACCACAGATAATGACCCAGTCTAGTGTAAATCCTATCGATACCCTTACAATTTAAAAGGAGAAATTCAAGAACAAATCCAAAAATTACTAGATAATAAAATCATTAGGCCAAGCATTTCTCCGTACAGTTCACCGTTGGATAGTCCCAAAAAAGGTAGACGCGAGTGGCAAAAAGAAATGGAGACTAGTAATTGATTACAGGAAGTTTAAACGAAAAAACAGTAGAGGACAATACCCTTTACCTAGAATAGAGGAGATATTAGAAAATTTAGGTAAATGCTTGTACTTTTCCACATTACATTTAGCTCAAGGATTTCACCAAATAGAGATGGAGCAGGACTCTATCGAAAAAAACTGCTTTTTCAGTTAATAATGGACACTACGAGTATGTTAAAATTCCCCCTTTGTATTAAAAAATGCCCCTAGTACTTTTCCGCGTGTAATGGACAACGTTTTGCGGGGAGTACCTTCACAACTTTGTTTGTCTACATGGATGACGTAGTTATTTTTTCGAAATCATTGCATTTTACGCAAGGAAGTAAGTTTTTTAGGGCACGTAATTACTCCTCAAGGAATAAACCAAACCCCATAAAGATAGAAGCCATTCAGAAGTACCCCTTCCTAAAACAGCAAAAGAAATTAAGTCATTTCTAGGTTAATAGGATACTACAGACGATTTATTTCCAATTTTGCTAAAATAGTTCAACCACTTACTAATGCTTGAAGAAAGGTACTAACATTAATGTGAACGATGAAGAGTATTTAAAAGCATTTAATCAGTGTAAAGAAATTATTACAAACTCACCAGTACTAGCATACCCTGATTTTGAGGAAAACATGTTGTATTACCACCGATGCTTCTAATGTAGCTATAGGAGGTGTATTATCGGAGAATAATAAACCAATTTCATTTTACTCTCGAACCCTTAATAGTGCCGAAAGAAATTATTCCACCATAGAGAAAGATTGTTATCAATTGTAGAAAATACTAAACATTTTAGACCCTACGTTTACGGTAAACAATTCATTATTGAAACAGATCATAAACCCCTTGTCTGGCTCTTTTCTTTAAAAACGCCCAATTCTCGTTTGATCAAGTGGAGATTACGATTGGAAGAGTTTGATTACAAAATTCAATACAAGAAAGGAAAGGAGAATTTGGTGGCAGATGCCCTTTCCAGAATCGAAGTTAACCACACCAGTGCTATAATGAATAATCACGAAGATACAGACACCGCATCCTTATACCCTAACGTCGAAGAAAGAGAAATAGAAGAATTGCTCAAAGACACAGAAGAGCAAGAGGAAACCTCAGAAAATACGCAACACACTGCTCACGAAAATCCCGTTTTTTCTATGTCAATTTCTGATAAACCCTTAAACAACTTAACAATAGAATAATTTTCAAGTTAGGAGATAAATTTTCCGTTGCCCATTCAAAACCTTTTGATTGTTACTCTTAGAACAAGTTCAGAACTAGAAAATCTTACAGAAACATTTAAATAAATTGTCAAACCCCAAAACCTATATGGAATTTATTTTAGTGACCAAGAAATAGAACGAAAATTTTTGAACATCACAAGTCACTTATTTAATAACAACGTTAAGTTTGTAAAAAGTAATATCTTAGCAGTAGATGTAGATTCCACTGAAAAGCAAAACAGAGTAATAGAAGATTATCATAGTACCACTCACAATGGTATCACAGAAACTTATAATCACCTCAAATTAAAGTATTACTGGCCAGATATGAGAACGAAGATTAACAAAATCATTAACGAATGTGAAATCTGTATGATAAATAAGAAAGAAATCCTTATCATTCGAAAGTGTAAACTTGACAGTGAAACATGAATATCGATGTGTTAGGTAGAAGAGTACGTCGTAGAGTATACCTAAATGAAATTGCAATCGCTAGGGCTGTAACGTTAATTGAGGAAGGTTATTCCAGAAGACGTGTAGCAGAAATTATGAATGTTAGTCACGCCGCTATCAATAGAGCATGGAATCGGCATTTAATTTATGGCATTGTCAGAAGAAGACCCTATCTTCAACGTCAAAGGGCCACAACAGCTCGAGAAGATCGTTTATTACGTCTGTGGGCGATTAGGGAACGAACCAATACCGCACGAGCGCTTCAAAATCGTTTAGTAGCAACAACGGGGACCAGAATTTCTGATCAAACAGTTCGTGATAGACTTCATCAATGTCAGTTGCGTGCTAGAAGGCCGGTTAGAGTACCTCGTTTAACAGCAAAACATCGCAGAGCTCGAAGAATTTTTGCCGAATTACATCGTCATTGGACAGTACCACAATGGAGTAATGTTTTGTTTACAGATGAGTCCAGATTCTGTTTACACCACAACGATGGACGTGTTCGGGTATGGCGACGAGCCAATGAGAGGTATTTGGACTGTACAAGAAACTGTTCGCTTTGGCGGAGGGTCTATTATGGTATGGGCTGGCATATGTTTAAATGGGCGCACCGACCTTGTCGTAATTGCAAACGGTTCCCTAACTGCATTACGTTACTTACGGGAGATTTTAGAATCACACATAATTCCTTTTGCGGATAATATGGAAGCAGATTTTATTCTACAGCACGATAATGCCAGGCCACACGTGGCTAGGATAGTGAGAACTTTTTTAAATGACCATAATATTGAAGTTATGGAATGACCAGCTAACAGCCCAGATCTCAATCCCATAGAACACCTATGGGATACATTGGGACGGAGATTATTGGAACGGCAACCTATAGAAACCATCCAGCAACTTCAAGATGTTCTAATTCAAGAATGGGAACAACTGCCCCAGGAGATCATCAGAAACTTGATCGAGAGTATGCCCCGTCGTTGCGCTGAAGTTATCAGAGCCAGAGGAGGGCATACTCACTACTAAGGATAGTTTTGAGATAATGTCTTATTTAAAAATGTTAACAAAATAAAATTAATTAATCGACTAATTGAAATTATTTTTTTTCCCCTCAATAATCCATTCGCCATGTTTCAATAATTTATACATCGGCAAGGCTGATGTGTACAAATTGTCATCGTATAATACTATTTCGCTCAATTAAAAAATACGTGAAATATAAGCTTATGAAGAGGTGGCTCTTTTTTCGTTTTGAGTAGTTTATTTAAATACAAAAATAAAGTTACATAGTTTCTCTCTACATGTATATTGCAACGAGTTGCTAGTGGACGGTTACCTTACGCACACTTCAATATCCCCTCTTACAATCAAGTCCTTAACCCCTCCCCCCCCCCCCCCCCCCCCCCCCCGAAATATTATTTCAAACAATAGCCGAACGGTAAGTAATACATAATATTAACTTAAATGTAAATATCTACTATAAACAAAGTAACATGATTCCTTTATCTTAATTAGTTAATCTACACTTGGTAATTTACAGATTTTCGCAACTGCACGTTTGAGACACCCGGTATTTGTTTTTATAAAACTAATTCACCAATTTGGATATCTGCTTGACGCTTTAGCCATTTTGTCTTCTGTTGCAGAGTATGGATGTATTCTTTTGCCCATTGTTTCAAAAAATCTTGTACGATTTTTTGTAGATGTTGAAATTGTGATAACCGATTTAATGGTATTGATAATACGCTTCGATCTGGTATAGCCGTTGCCGTACGTCCAATGAGAAAATGTGAGGGAATTAATGGTTGGAAATCATTTGGACAATTTGACATTGGATAAAGAGGACGTGAATTTAGAATGCCCTCCATCTGCGCAACAATGGTAAGAAAGTTCTCAAATGTTATTAAACTTCTTCCCAAAACTCGTCTTAAATGATACTTACAAGATTTAACCGCTGCCTCCCACAATCCCCCAAAATGTGGACTATTAGCAGGAATAAAATGCCAGTTAACATTTTCACTACTTACTTCATTACCTATTGCAATTTGATTTTTTAACAAAAACCTTCCAAGTTCCCTTAATTGATTTCTGGCACCAACGAAATTTGTGCCGTTATCTGAATACACGTGAGCTGGTTTACCTCTACGCGCAATAAACCTACGAAACGTTGCAAGAAACGATTCTGTTGTCAGTGCCGTGACTGGTTCGATATGAACCGCCTTTGTGCTAAAGCACACAAACAAACTCAAATAACATTTAAATGTTTTTCCTTTTCTATCCCCATGATATTTCAAATTGAATGGACCTGCAAAATCCACTCCAGTACTATGAAAAGGATACATAGCAGTCACTCTTGCATGTGGCCAATCTCCCATTACCTCTGAACACCCAGTGGGATTGGCACGAAAGCATTTAATACATTTGTGTATAAGTGATCTCGTTAGATTTCTACCCCCAGGTATCCAAAATCTTTCACGTATTGAAGCCAAAGTATGTTGAGGACCTGCATGAAGTAATCTACCGTGCTCATATTCTACAATCATCGGCGCTAAAGGATGTTTCGCTGAAATAATAAGCGGATGCCTTTTATTAAAGTTAAAAATTGAATGTCTAAGCCTCCCGCCCACACGTATTAAATTTTTTGAATCAAGGAATGGAGAAAGGTGAGAAAAAGTCTGCTTTACTATCACTTGTTTGTTTCCTATTAAGTGCAATAGTTCATTTGGAAAGCTCTGCTTTTGTGATAATTTCACAAGCAATTCCAACGCATGATTCAACTCACAATGTGGATAGCAATCCTAGTTTTCGTTTATCTTTTTCCATCTTACAATTGGTTCTGAACCGAACACACCATGCCACAATTCTATTTAATTTCGTTAAAGATCTAGTGTATTTTAAAGGAAAGTTATCCAATGGTTTTCTTGTCACCATACACATTTGCATTGCAGTCTTTAATTCAGGAATAACCATATCCTTCTCCCCTTCCCTTGTACTTGGCCAATCAATCTCCGGTCCTGCTAACCAAGGTGGTCCCTTCCACCACATGGTCTTATCTATGTTACGTGGTAACACTCCTCTTGATATCAAATCTGCCGGGTTTTCGCTTGTGTTAACGTAGTGCCATTCATAACCTCCTGTGATTTCTTGTATCTCTGCTACTCTACGAGCCACAAATGTTTTTAAAGTTCTTGATTGTGTTTTTAACCATTTCAAAACAATTTGAGAGTCTGACCATAGGTGAATTCCATGAAAGTCCAGGTTTATACAGTTTATAATTTTCTTCACAACTCTTGCCGCCAGCAATGCCCCACACAACTCAAGTCTTGGTACCGTAATATGTTTAATAGGCGCCACACGCGATTTAGCACATAATAAACTGACTACAACTGATTCGTCCAATAAAATTGCCCGGATGTAAACACAAGTTCCATATGTTGTTTCAGACGCATCTGAGAATGCGTGCAGTTCCAGTATAGTTGCTCCTGAGCACACAATATGTCGTGGTATCGTAAGATGTTGTAAAAATTTTAATTCGCGTTTTAAGGTATTCCATTTCCCCATTAAAGGTTCTGGTAACACGTCCCAGTCCAATTTATGAACCCACAATTCTTGTAACATAACCTTAATAAAACTACTTAAAACCTCCCCTTAGACAATGATATTTAATAATAAATTCAAATTTAATGAAGCGAAGATGAAGAGTTTATGTTTTTTGTATATAAGTACCCGAAAGTACTAAAAAGCCAGCCCCATCAACGGCAAAAACTGACTGAAATGAAATTAAAAGGATTAATTAGGCTTTCACACCTCGTTTTTGATTAACGTAGGGGAGTCCTAAAATAATCCAAAAGGGAGCAAACACCTTGTTATTTAACCTTAAACTAAGGTGTGCAATCGGGCAACATTTAAATTTGACTTGATTAAAAATATATGAAATTAATTAAAATGCGACATGTTTCGAGACCATCCGGTCTCATTCTCAAGCTTAATACAAGAAACTACATGAGTAAGATGATCCAATAAGTGATAAGTCTGAAGGGGCAAAACAATTACGTTATAAAGTTAAAGATGAAACATGATGTAAAATAAATAATAATTAACATTAGAACAAATTAACGAAGGCCTGAAGGGCCCCACGCTAAAATTAACATCGAAAATTTAATAACCAACTTAAAATGTCTAACAGTCTATAGCCATCTTTCCAAGACTGTTAGACATTTTAAGTTGGTTATTAAATTTTCGATGTTAATTTTGTTTTGGGGGTTCAATTAGTGGTCAGAAGGAGAGCCTGTCTGTTCATTCCTTGCTTGTCAAGATTACAAAGAATCATACTGTTTATCTTCTTTAATATGTTCCCTCTTTTTCGACTGGTCGTGTCATCCGCGGAATGTCGGCTTGAAACAGTAAAAATAATGTCCTTCAAAAATATTCTACTTGTATTTTGTATCTTTAGCAAGCCATGATCGAACATATTTTTCAGGCTTAAATTTCATGAGTGGAGGACCAACGCAGTTTATAAATAAAAGGGCAGCGATTGTTTCAATATTTAACGACGTTCTTAAGGGTTTTACAATATGAATTACAATATCGTGGCAGGTTTGATCAGAATGTAAAATTTTACCCATTGACTACCCATTTAAAACTTGTAAATCGACGTCAACAGGAAGATCTACAAGTGTATTTTTGCTATTTTACAGGCTGTTTTAATAGTATATTATTCAACGAGCGTATAATGATGAGGCGAGTGGCATAAATTACCGAGAGAATAATAGCCATTATACGCGAGTAGAATACTATACTTTATCCACGACTATAAATGTTAATTCAATTTAAATATTTATTTGAAAATTCTCTAATTGACTGTATTGGACGGTTACCATGGAAATATATAAAATAACAGTGAGTAATATTCATTACTCACGTTGCTAATGACAATAACTTATTAATCACTGATAGTCGTGGATAAATACTCTTTCTGTACTGGTAAAATGAATACGGTTTACCTCTTCGAAACACGATTCCATACGTACTTTTTTTGAATTTTTAAGTATCTCTACTACTTTGATATGAGCGTCCGATTTCTTATGTTCCAAATTTTATTACGCACGCTTGCTTACTGCGACCCTTTATTTTTCCCATTCTCCCGCACTAAACAGTGCAACCAGGAAGATGAAATTCTTAAGTTTTTTGCTTTTTCGGTGGAAAAAGCATGTACCTTATAACACAAACTGAGCAGGAATGTCTCAACGATGCAGTGATGAACAACACTCTCCGTTCAATTCACATGTGCTAGGAGATTCTGCTTGTCCCCTGGGAGAGCGTATATTAGTACCGTTTAAAGATAATGGTCACCTTACTACGAAGCAAATGGTGTATAATAGATGTCATGCTTCAGCTAGATCTGTTATTGAAAGATCATTTGGTGTGTTAAAAGGAAGGTGGCGTCGTTTAATGTACCTCGAAATGCACAATACAGATTACTTACCTATTGTGATTATGGTAGCTTGTGTATTACATATAACTTTTGTATATCATCTGACGATTATGTTAAAGATGAAAACACAGATTGTGATAATGGTAATGTTGCAAATAACACAACTTCTGACGAAATTTATCCAATTAATAGAAATAGTGTTATAAAAAGGAATGATATTTTTATTTTGATATTTATTTTGATACTTATTTTGAATTTGATCCCAACTGTACGAATAATGATGTACCCGCATTTCGTTAGCAATTTTGGTCCAAATATGTTTCTTCATGGTATTTTTTTACTTAGCACTGTTCTATTTACTTCATATTGCTCTAGAAGTAGTAGAACAGCTTCGTTTGGCCACTCAACACTGGACTTAGTTTCAGTATTTTGGCAGATCTCTTCCAACACATTAATTGCAGGTTGTGTCTGATTGTACTCTTCCAAAGGGTTATTTCCGTCATCTAAATATACAAGGTGTTGTGTTATTAAGTTTGTTCAAAGTTTTAACAAAAAAGTAGTAACTATTATATACGTATTTTGCACATACCTTCATCTAAGTAAACCATGTCATTTTCATCGATGGCCAAATTATGGTTATTTAGACAGTTATGATGACTAATTAACTTCCAACTTTCTGGAAGTGTGTTTGGAGTTTGCAATTTACAATACCCACAAGTAAATCCACTCATAATTATTTAGAGAAAATTGAACACGTGCCTGTGAATTGAACAGCTGATTAAAATTGAGGTTATAAATTTACGTTCGACTTTAGTACACCACCTCGTTACCCGATGCGTGAAAAGGTTGTTCGCACAGCTGTTCGGGCAAATATTGCCAATTTTAAAACGCAAGCGGTGTTTGGTCAAACTAATTATAAAACGCCTTTTACTCTGTTCGCGTACTCGAACAACTGTTTGAGCAATTATAAAACACGCTATATGTTAATGAGAATTTTATATCATTAAGTGGTAAGTTCAAGCATTGTTTAAGCAATGGTTCAAGGTACCTACTAGAAAAAATGTAATTTAATATTTCTTACAGATTTTCATAAATGGCTTCAAGACGAAGAAAAGCTTTCCAAAGTGGAATATATTCGTTCTAGTGGCAAAAAGAGTGGAAATAGATGTACAACCTATTATTATGAATGCAATAGATCTGGTTTGTATATTGTTAAAGCGATCCCTACACGGTCAGTAAGAATGACATTAATAATGATCGTCTAAAGTGGACAAACTTGGAATGATGGATAGTAATAATGTGAATCCGGATTTTCTGATTTCGCCTCGTCATTACTGAAAAGGGAGGAGATACTGTCATTATAATGATAGTCTAGTGTGCGCACGTCTCCAATTTCATTTAATAGCAAAACATGAGAATACTGGTCACGTTTTTTCAACCACTCCTTCATCCAGCGTTACGATTGACTCGTTGCTAAAATGCTAAAATAATAACAGAAGCGATTTTTCGAGGATCCATTATTATACGCGTCTTGCACAAACAGAGACCACAGTTGTAATGTAGGAAAGTAGTGACATTAAAAACGATCTTTGTAATGATAGTGTAGGGTTGAAGATGAATGATAATCTGGAATGAAGTGAATTTCGCAGAGAATGTCATTATGGGTAACGTGACCATTTATTTTTTTTGTCAGAGCGGGACATCTGCGGAATTATGTAATAAAAAAAGGTTATTAGTGTTGTACAAGTTTTTTTATTATAGAGCATAGAATAACTCAAAATAATCAAAGCAAATAAGTAGTGGCGTGAATTCTAGTTTGTATTTTTATATTTATCGGCTGAACAAATTTGTTTTAAAATATCGGGTCTTGTTTTTAGAAGTGTGGAACTCAGTACATGATTTATTTATATTTATCTTCGTAATCAAAATAGCTTTTATCCACGACTATCAGTGATTAATAAGTTATTGTCATTAGCAACGTGAGTAATGAATATTACTCACTGTTATTTTATATATTTCCATGGTAACCGTCCAATACAGTCAATTAGAGAATTTTCAAATAAATATTTAAATTGAATTAACATTTATAGTCGTGGATAAAGTATAGTATTCTACTCGCGTATAATGGCTATTATTCTCTCGGTAATTTATGCCACTCGCCTGCGGCTCGTGGCCATAAACTTACCTCGTGAATAATAGCCATCATTATACGCTCGTTGAATAATATACTATTATTACTGCGACACTCAACTGTGTTTTATCACTTGTCCATACTTTGTTCATTTGAGAAAAAACTCACTACTTGAACTAAAACAAAACACTACATGCAGTCGTCGAGTAAGCGCGGGTGGAAGGGGTTTATCTGCGCTAGGCGGGTGACGCGCTGTCTCGTAATCGGCCTACCCGCGCGGGGTGCCGTGCCACGCATTTCGAGCGAGAAAAATACTTTTTAAATTATAGTTTGGTCTGTTTGCAAAAGCGGGACAATTTCAGCCTCGCGGGGGACACCGGGACAGACTGCCTGAAAGCGGGACTGTCCCGCCCAAAGCGGGACGTATGGTCACGTTAATTATGGGTAATCTCATTCTTACTGGCCGTGTAGGGGCCGCTTAAGCGCTTAAGGTACTTCCTTATAAAACTGAGTACTATCCTTGATTTTAAGGTAAATGTCCAACTACTTTATATCAAAAGAAAACGGGAGCGGAAATCGCAAGGTTCTAAAAAAACTGGATGTGTTTGTACCAGCCATATTGTGGTAAAGGTGGATAATATTACTAAAACTGTAAATGTTAGATATTTAAGAACACATTATGGTCACAGTATTGAATTACAACATATTGGAATTCCTAAAACGGACAAAAGGACAATTGCGAGTAAACTTTTACTTGGAGTAACAGTATCTAACATCCTTGATTCAGTGAGGGTTAATTTTGATAAAAATACTTTGAATCGAATAGATCTTATTACAAAAAAGGATATCTCCAACATCAAAAAATCGTTTGTAAGACATGCAGATGATGCAACAAGTGTCTCACTTTGCATCATAGAGTGTCAAAAAGATGAAAATAGTCCCATTTTATTTTACAAACCACAAGGAATCGAACATGATGATCTTCATCTTACTAAGGATAATTTTTGCTTAATTTTAATGAATAAAACACAAATAGAGTTTCTTAAAAAATATGCTGAGAAATTTATTTGCATCGATGGTACGCATGGAAATAATCCTTACGACTTCGAACTCACTAAATTAATGGTAAGTGATGAGTTTAGTGAAGGTCTTCCTGTTGCATACATGATATCTGATCGAACTGATGCTGTAATGTATGACTTTTTTTTACACATATAAAATCAGTTGCAGGCAAGGTCGAAACACCTACATTTATGAGTGACTTAACTGACACATTTTTTAATGCATGGGTTAGTGGGATGGGTACGGTGCCACACAAACTATTTTGTTCATGTCATGTAGACCGTGCTTGGAAATCAAATTTGTCCAAGGTTGTTTCAAATTGTTCGTTTACTTCGCGCTTCTAACGTAAGCTTAAAATGGACATGTTGTTGAACCAAATTTAACTAGATCTTTTTCATCTAGGTTGATAACTTCTTCAATGCATGAGCTAATTAGCAGAATGAGCATTTTGAATCATGTAAAGTTTTAGCTTTATAAACAATTTTTTTCTCCTAGGGCTTTGTTACGGCAGGTTCATTCATTTCAACGATCGTTTATAACAGATGGTACCATGCCGATTTTTCCAGACAAATTTTCATAATTCACGGTTACTTATAAAAAACCGTATCATGTTTTCATTGTCAATTTTGAATACAACAAGCAGAAAATGTAAAATATTTACTCGAATTCACTGCACTATGCTAAAATAAATTCCACAAAAGTGGAGTCACATTTTTCTGAAACATTCGGATTTTATAGTTTTCCATGTCAATTAACATGTATACGTTTAAAATAAAAAATCATTTATGCCTCACCTTGCATGTCGGTGTCTCGGCAAACTTTTATCCACTAAAGTGTAACGTAATCTTTACACACTGGCAAAATGCACTGATCATCAAAATGCCAGTTGCATCTTCACATGCAATTGCACATCAATATAATATACCACATAGTCTATGTAGTGGTAGATGTAATAGAAAACACTGCAAGTTTACAACATCTACACATGCACAGAAAGAATAAAAAATTATTGGGTTCAAATATAAAATGTTAATGTACAGTTAATGTAGTATTTACGAGTTTTTACTCACGGATGCAACACCAATCATTTGTTCCAAATGTATAAAGTGTAACTGAAATAATTTCGATGCAACATTACTACACGGCTTGAAATAGTTTTTGGTACGTTAAATATTAATATTACTTCCCGAATAATGTTATACATAGTAAATTATTCTTACCTAATATGAGTAAAATTCCCATTTTCATGTTGCACTGAACGTTCTTTATTATTCAATTACGACGCGTGTTCATGAAACAAATGTTTGACACATGTAATGGAAGTTACTCACCTCCTTTAGATACGTCGTGCAATTTTACTTTTATAAATAGCTGCCAATAGTTTTACGGTAAGAGCTATATTTATCAACCACCTATATATTTTGCGCAAGTTTCTGCTTGAATCGGCCGCTTAAACATTTCAGACATATTAGTATCCTAATGTTTCGAACAAAAATATCTTTTTCAATTAATTTACAGTCCTAAAAATGTGACTTCTTTCTTTGCACGTTTCATTTTTCACTTACCGAATTTTATATTATACTCTTTAGCCTTTTTAACGCTTTTCTTAGTCTTTCATCGTATTCTTTCTTACTTTTACCAAAAATGATCACGGCATCTACATATGGTATAGCTCCTTCTAGACCTTCGAAAACTTTATTCTCTTTTGATAAACCTCTGCCTGAAAAAAATTCTGTTCTCGCCTCTAATACAGTAAAGTATTCAGCCCTTTCCAGCACTTCCCCTTTTAAATGTTTGTTTTGCGGTCTTGGATCCATGCAGATCCTTGTGGAGCCATTCCCTTTGCTTGAAACCACTATGGGATGTATCCACTCTGTTGGCTCACTTACAGGTTCCAGTACCTTGCTTTCCAACCATTTTTTTAAGTTCATCTTTTAATTTCTTAATTTAGTAATTATTAAGAGTGTTACCTATTAAATGTGAGTAAATATGGTCAAGAAAAACAAAATAAAACTATATATTGATTAACAATGTAAATCACCGTAAAATAATTTGCTGAAGATCTATAGTTTAACAATAATTATATAATGGCATTTTAATGTATGCGTAGCAAAATGTAATATATCTATTCTAAAAAATATAATCATACTATTTCATAGCAAGCTAAAAATTCGGTGCCTTTGAGGAATACGGTCAGTCAATCTTAAGTTGACGAATAATAATCATAATAGTAAAAATATTGAATTTTGATAACTTTATATACATTATAATTTTACGCAAATTACCTTAATGTTCTAAAATGCTATTATGCCATGTGTCACAATTTTGATGCTCACCATTGGTATCTCGGTTATTAGAAGACATAAAGCAACGGTTAAATGAGGAATGTTTTGCAGAATTCAATACTCGAAACTAATCTTATTTCAAATTTAACCTACCTTTTTTAATGTGTAAAATAATTTTGGAAAATGAAATCCTTAATAACTGAATAACGCTTAATCTGACCTTTACGTTTTATTAATATTTTCCTTATAACTAAAATTTTTTCGGGCATGTATACATCGTTGGAAAAGACTTTTTTAGGGCTACCTTTAAAAGAGGTCAGATTAAGCGTTATTCAGTTATTGAGGATTTCATTTTCCAAAATTATTTTACAAATTAAAAAAGGTAGGTTAAATTTGAAATAAGATTAGTTTCGAGTATTGAATTTTGCAAAAAATTCCCCATTTAACCGTTGCTCTATGTCTTCTATAACCGAGATACCAATGGTGAGCATCGAAATTGAGACCCACGGTATGTATAAAATTGAAGGTACAGAATTTGTTAAAAACAATAAGTTTTACCACTCAATACTTAACTATCAAAACAATTCCAATATTCAAAGTTATAATTGGAAATTTCACCTCTTCCTAAGTAACCATCCGGCGTGGATGTGTTAATAAACGAATACATTACGGAAAAATGCTAGAAATACTTTGCGATTTGAAACCCGTGGAAAATGATTTGAAAGCTGGTAAGTACTACTACAATTATACAACATTTAGTATACAAAGATGCCACCAAAGCTACAAATAACACATTCAGGCTTTTATCATTTTCGAATATACGGAAAATACAATAGAAAGTAGGAACGCTTAACATAAATTCGCATTAATATTATGCAGTATAAAAATATAATTAAAAATTATGTGAAAAACAACTATAACTAGCGAATATTCTACAATATAATATTTAGGCTAGCTTGTTTTGATGGGATTTTTCCACTTGATCCCGAAAGCTAATTTTCTTAAAAGAATTAGGGTTCCAAAAATTCTATCCCAAAAGAGATTACTGATCCCAAAACCTACAAAAGAAACACAAGTGAGACTGAACTAGCGAGTAACATAGAAACTTTTTGCGTATTTGCTGTGTTTAAAAGTTGAACTACAGAATTCCCTTTCCAAAATGCACGTTTATAACATTTTTAATTGCAGTTACCTTCACAGGTGTCAGGTACGATCAACAGGTACAATACAACAGCCTCAGCGGTCTAATGGTCAGGTTGCTCTTCTACGCGACTTCGAATCTGGATAGGTGACCATATCTTAAGTCGCAAAAAGTTGAAATTGCTCAACTTTTGGTTCAGTTGCTGAACATTTGTGATTTTTATTACGTCAGGTTAAAGAAGCGAGATTGAGTGATTTAAAACTTCAACACGGAAGCGTAATAAAAGTTCTATCGTAAAATGAAACAGAATATAGGTATCCTACAATTTAGGTTTAGAAATTACTAAGATCATACTATACGTTATGTTTTAGGTTCAAGAAGAGGAGGAGGAAAGCCATTGCAAGGACACTTAAATTGTCAATCGGTTCGGTTAGCGTTAGGGTATTGTATGTATGTTGACAATTAATTGAGTTTAAATAACTACTTAACTATTAAATAAGTACTTAACTATTTACTAACTATTTACAAGAATTTTTTAACTAACCACAGTTCAACATGTATCGCATATAGGAGGTTTTATGAGTATGTAATAAACAGATTCGCATTGATGCCCCGGTCTATCGTCACTTTACTACTATAGCATGTGGTCTACACAGGACAGTGCAGTTTTATTCTTACGGGAACATGAACTTCTGGATGAACCACAACAAGCCGAACCGTGCCATCGATGTGGAAGTGTCATGCAGGAAAAGAAGAAGACGAGATAGAGGTGGACAATCTAGGTCCATGCTTCGTGTCCTCGAAGTGATGGCAAGTATATTTATAGGTATATGTCTATGCTATACCTATCCTTAACGTTTCATTTTATTTTTATTTTTTTTGCTGAATGTAAGAGTAAGTTGTTATTAGGATTGAGCAGGTTTTTATTTTTATTTTTTTAATGTTAATTTGAAGTAGTTGTAAGTTGAGTTTGTATTAATTATGTATTAGTGGGATTTCCCGTAAAGTAAAATAAATAAGTAAAAATAAATAAGTAACACACGGTCAGTTCGAAGAGGTAACAATGTTTCCCATTATACGGATATAAACAACAAACTCATTTGCAAGCTCAGTCTGTGTAACGTACTGGAGCTCATTTTATTCTTCGTGGAAGAGAAATCCCTATGGGTAATGCAACTGCTGTTACGGGGAAATCGCCGAACACCATTACTTATTGGTACAATATGTGCCGAGAAGTCTGCACTGCTATAATTTCCAATGGTGGGTACCATACATAGCCCCATCCAAATTGATGAAGCCAGTTTTTAGTTCTTCGTCTCTTTCATGCTCGATTGTTTTAAGACCATGCACCACCGACAGCCCCTTTCTAAATCCGTAATAACTGTCTCATGGTTTATTTTCCACTGCCATTACTTTACCTGCCCTTTTCGGCAGGCATATCAGCCTATAGCTGTTTCCACCCTTGGAAATCAGCATCAGCCTGCTTTTCTTCCATTCCTCTGGATATTTTCCGTTTCTTAGGCTCTGGTTAATGTTCTTCCATATCCCCGGTCTCATGGACCCCAAAAGTTTACCATTTTGGCCGGTATGTTGTACCGGATTTTCGGACAACTCCTTGGCGGCTTGAAGCACCTGCGACCTCAGTCACCTCTTGGTAGGTGTTTGTTATTAATGGAGGAAATACGATTTTCCTATCTAAAAGCACGGGGAAATTAAAATTGCGTGGAATTTTTTATTTATAAGCAAATTGTTGCAAAAATTTACACAGAGATAACCGAAGGGACGTTCTTTTCGTCCACGTTTTCAAAATGTTTCGGTACCCAATAGTTTTATTAAACGAGGAAATACGATTTTCCCTATGTAAATTATGAGATCAACTTTCGTTAAACGCGTTACTGGGGATTTTCGTTGTTAACTTTATGCACCTTCACATTAGGTAGAACAAGATCATTGATTATATACTTCGTGTAATATTATCAATAACATATATCAGTATAATGTTTTAACTCTATTAAGATGGAAGCTAGACTTAGTATAAGTTCAAGAGGAAAAGCTAGCTTAGATTTTAATAATTTTAGTTCTAATAGCTTTATAGAGTACGGAAGATGATTAAAAAAATGGTGTGCCATATCGGTTGGACCATACTGACACTTTGTTAATCTACAGAAAGGTATCCTAAGAGACAATTTATTTCTAGTGTCATGATCATGTATTTCTGATTGAACTGCGTATTCATTTATATTGACTTTAATGTAACAAATACACGCAAGAATAAATAAACGAGGTAACGTAAGGATCTTTAAATCAATAAAAACTTGACAGTAGTCGTCACTATAGCCCATTTTGAGTACAACATGAATTTCAGGTCGCTGAAGCTTGAAAATATCTTGGCTTTAGGTGAATGACCCTATGTTATTTCTGTATAGGACAGTATGTTACGACATAATGCATATAGCATGACGTGGTTTGATGCACTACAGAAAATTTTTTACTTTGTAATTTGCAATTGGCTGCAGATTGTCATATAGCCATAGAAAGCAATAGGTTTGCAGAACAAAGTGCTGCTAAAGTCCGTTCGCTGTAGTTTTGTTGGTAAGTGATTAGGGATTCCCACTTGCAAACTGTATGGTTCAATATTTGTGAAAGTCAGTGGTACTTAAAATTTCTACATAATGAGGAGATATCCATATAATGTATCAATTATAAAAAATAAATGACTTTTTATTTAAAAGTTTACATTTGAACAAAACAGAGCTCATTATTCCATTGTCACCAAACAATACTTAATGGTGTTGTTTACCTGATTATTGCTCGAGGCGATTAGACATACCCACTACATATTTTAGGTAGGTATGATATATATGTTAGAAGAGGACAACCAACACTATAAAAGTATGTGATTTCTGAAATTAAGCGCTAATCACTTACCAACAAAGCTACAGCGAACGGGCTTTATTCACACTCGCCGAAAATATGCACGTATCGATTAAATTGGTACCAACCAATGAAATGAAAAAGTTGTTTGGGTTAATGATGTAGATGGGCTGGTTTAAATGCTTTACTGTTCAGACTCTTCAAGATACCTATGTCCCCTTCACACTTCAGTGACGAATACAATATCATTAAGTTGTGAAATTTGCTCAAATAATTTATTATTACAAAAGAGTTTCTCCAGGGGATGTAGGAGACCTTCTAGTGGAGTGCTGATTGGTAGAGGTTAGGATACGACAGTGTACTTCTATAATGTGCCGGCGTTTCGACTAGTATAGGTCTAGTCTTTCTCGAGGCTCGGAAGAGTTAGTGTATCGAAAACCGCAGCAATGGTGACGATCAAATTGAATGCAGCTGCTTTGTAAGTGGGGGAAGTAAAACGACAATGGTCATCAGAAGAAGATACGAGTAATTTCATAACAATTAGTTACTTTATTAATTACTAATTGTTATGAAATTACTCATAGGAATAGCTGTAGTTAATGCATGGGTTGTGTACAAGTAGGTAACAACAAAGAAAACTCAAATTCGTAACTTCCAACACGAACTACTACTACGGGACGTTCCTGGATCTCCTAATTCAAAGCGTCACTGTTATGGAATGACAACTCTCTAGGGTCATATTTTACATAATTACCAAAAGAACTTTTTTTCGATAAAAACGTTGGATTAAGTGTGTTCCTGTTAAGCGTTCTAACCCTGAAAATCTGACGTGATTACAGATGCTTGTAAATCCGCTTTTCATAAATCTCAGTTCAGTAGAAACACAAAATAATTACAAAATTTTGTATAAGCAGCAGTGCATTGCTATTAATATTACTTTAGTAGAAGTGTCGGAAACTTGAAAAGTCGATCAATCGGTTCGCGATTTTCAGAAATTAGATTATTATTATTTCAAAATTTAAATCTAACGCCCCAGTAGGTTTTACAATTACCTTTATCGTGATGTGCGAAATGATGCTGATTGTGATGACGTTTCATGGTATATAGAATGGTCCCCTCGTTTGGTGCTCCGTAATGTAAATAAAAATGTATCATATCATAAATAACATATCCTGAAAAACAAACTTTTAATTCTCAATCACATTTCATAAATTTACATCAAACCTAAAAGCGCACCTCCAAATAGTAACAAGAGTATTGAGGATGGGAAAATTAATTTCATTAAATTATACGCTACATAGGCGATGAGTGCTGCTGGTGCAGGTGGGAAAACAAGTCTTGTTGAATCAAACGGCACCTATAAATTTTAATTTTAATACAAAATGATGAGATCTGAAAACACGAAATATACAAATATCCCATTTGAAAAATGTTTCTTAATATTATGCTAACGACGTTATTTACACATTTTTAGTATCATAAGAATGCCAATGCATTTTTATAGGGTTGTAATAATAGTTTTTATGTGCAAAATGACATTGAAAATATATTCAGGGTTACGAATTATTATGTTTGTGTGAAAATACTGTGATGTTTATTATTCATGTGGTCAATTTTCTTACGGAATTACTTATTGTGACGAGCTGCATGAATACGTTATTAGTAAAATTGTTAACAATGCTAACGTTAATTTAAACAACTTAATTTAATATGAATATAGTGTATCAAGTATGAATTCAGAAACTCGAACGAAAATAATATAAATTGAAGTGGTGAAATATAATGCAAGTTTTTTAGGATTTTTTAGATGCAACTAATATTTAAACCCAAAGCAATTTGGTCTCTACGAATTACTGGGATACATAGTGAATATATTAGCCTCATCTTGATTGTCTTGGTATTACAAGGCTTCCAAAATTCAAACAATTTCGGTCCAGTGCCTTTCTGGATATCGCTCAATGATGTACGACAAGCGCCGCAATTCTATCCATTTCACCATAAATAACAATTGAATTCCAAAAACCTTGATGTGTAAAATCATTGCCGGCGATTTTTTGACTATTGAAAAATAGTTTAACATTCGATTGCCATAAGGTCATGTTAGAAACTATTAAACATGTGTATAGAAACATGTATTACTAAAATATGACCATTTTCATTCTGTATCAAATGTGACAGTAAGAAAATGACCATTTTATTTAAAAAAAATGATTTTTTAGTCTTTTTAATTTTCTTAAATTTAGAGCTCCGTAGGTGAGGTCGTATGGAACTTTTAAAGTACTCCGAAAAAAAGCCCATTCTTTCTCTACGCGTTGGTCAAAACTTGGTTGCCATACCTACAACGCTTGTCAAATAATGAATTCCGGCATTTCCGAAGTGCCTCATTTTGAAAATATTTTACATCCATTCGGCTTTCAGAGTACATAAATTTGCATAAACCTACCTACAAAACTTTCCCGGAAACGTCCATTTAAAGCTCCCAAAAAAACACCCTGAGTTTTTAAGTGTTTTTAAAAATGTAAAACTTTAATAACCTTAGATTAGAAAACGACTTATCTCTTCCAATTTTCATATAGTGTAACTATGATCACAGAGTGTCTCTTATCTGTCTAGCTTCTCCTTATCCAAGTAAACGTCGAATTTCAGAAACAGAAGAAGGTTGAGGAATTGAAATGATAGCATTAACCTTATCAGGATCCACAAGTAAACCATTTTTATTCACCACGTAGCCAAGGTATTTGAGTTCTGAGAGACAAAAGTGACATTTGGACTTATTTAAAGTAAGACCAGCATTAGCTAAACGGGAGAAAATTTGTGTTAGAACTTCTAAATGTTTTTTAAAGGAAGGAGTAGCAATAATGATATCGTCTAAATAGGCGAAGCAGTAGGGTTCCAAATCGGCACCAAGAATTTGATCAATCAAACGTTGAAATGTAGCAGGAGAATTATGTAGACCAAAAGGCATACGAGTGAATTGGTATAAGCCACGTCCAGGTATAGTGAAAGCAGTAATCGGTTTAGAATCTTTAGATAAAGGAATTTGCCAATACGCAGAGCGAATGTCCAATGAAGAGAGATATTGAGCATCACGAAGACGATCCAAAATAGTATTAATGTAGTGGATAAGCATCCTTTTCAGTTACGGTGTTGACTTTTCGGTAGTCGATACAGAAGCGGTAGGAATTGTCTTTTTTCTTAACCAAAACAATTGGACTAGACCAAGGGCTTGAGGAAGGTTCTACAATACCCAAAGAGATCATGGAGTCAAGTTCAGTATTAGCGATTTTTAGTAGAGCGGGAGAAAGAGGATAGTAACGCTGTCTAATCGGTTCAGCAGAAGTCCTAATGTGATGTTCTATTAAATTAGTACATCCCAGTTCAGAAGAATTTAGTATAGGAGAATCCAATAGTGATTGAAGAGATTGTTCTTCAACAGAAGAAATAGTAGAGCGAGAGAATAAGTGATCAGTAGAGACAGCACAAATTTCATTAGCATCGGCAAAAGTCCAAGTACCATTCTGAAAGTTTGGAACAAAATCCATAGATTTCCAGAAGTCAATACCCAATATGAGAGAATGTCGAATTTCAGGAATGACTAAGACTTCCAAAGAGATAGTCTTGTCTTGTAGAGTAATAGGGAGAGTAACAGTACCAAGAATTTGGCAAGTTTTACCATTAGCAAGTAAGCAAGATTTCGAAGATAATTTAGAGTTATGCAGAGAAAGTCCAAGAGAGCTTAAAAGGTTCCAACCTATTTCACCTAGTATCGTTTTAGAGCAACCAGAGTCCATAAATGAATAACCAAAAATGGAGATATTAAGATAAGGACGTTCGTCTTTACGGACATTAGCGAGTAGAAAGTTTAAAACATATTTATGATGATCAGGTAAATTACCGAAAGGAGTTTCCGGTGTGCTGCAGAATATGTACAGTTTGTTAATAGTAAACTAGATGTCGGGGAATATGTGGTGGCTATATTTTTCGATTTAACTAGAGCATTTGACACTGTGGATAAATCCTTTGTATCAAAAAAATTACATAACCTTGGAATCCGAGGTTGTATTAATAGCTGGTTCGTGTCTTTCTTGGAAGAAAGAAGAATTATGGTCCGTGTTTCGAAAGAAGTTAATTTAGATTTAGGAACTCCGCAGGGTAGTGTCTTATTCGTATTGTAATGTGTGTATCTTTAAAGGTTGTATTGTGTTATATGTACCTATGTGAACAGTTTTGACTTATCCGATACATTGTAACATTGTTTACGGGATCAATAAATTTATTATTATTATTATTATTATTATTCATTACCACCGTAGTAACCACGATATTAATATGGACTTATACAAATTATTATCCCTTTGTGGCGTTTTATATTTTGTAATGAAATGTTTAGACTATAAGGACAACAATTATTTGAATATATGTATACAAATCAGTTAATAAATATTGCATTGTCATGAGTTTTTTAAGCTAAACTAACGCTTACGTTCGTTACAAATAAATATATTTTTTTTATTGGTGTCCTATTTTAGCCTTTTAAACCACGCCCCAGCGTGTTTAAAACGCGCGTGTTTTAAAGTTGCCATGCCAACATCAACAAATTTGAAAAAATTAAATTCTATTCTATTGGTTAATGACTAAAGTGACAGATTGCAAGTTAATTTCTGTTTTTCTCATTTCCATGACAACGAAAGGTATACTGATTTCACATTACGAATTCAACCATTTCACACTATTAGTTCTTATTTCCATTTTAATACCAGATTTCAAAGTGAACCAAAAAAAAATAGCGTAAAGTATTCGTGGATAACTGGTCTTTAAAACACTTGCTCTATTTCAACTCGCGTGTGTTTTAAAGACCTGTTTATCCACTTATACTTTAATATACTATTATAATGCGGATTCTTGTACGCCGGTGACGATTATCATCAAACCGGTATAAACTATTTTAAATAAAATGCAGCCAGAACCGCATTTGTTGTACAAGTTGTAATGCTGTATAACTTTGTAGCGCATTATTTACCTTATGATGTAAGCCGTGGATTGCAAAGTGGAAATAAATTAGTAGCTTTGAAGATCCCGATGGTTCGATGTGGAAAACCCATCTGTGCAAGCAGTATTCAAATATGGTCCACAGTAAAATTCCAAGGCACACAAAGGATATCGTAGGCACAATCGGACATCGATCTAAAAAAAACGCAGGTAAGAATGTCAAATCAATGTTAGTATAATGGAATAAGAACCAATGAAAAAGGTGGAGTAAATGTTCAAGGCAATCGTAACCATAGATTGGTTATGCGATCCGAAGTCACAGTAACTGCCACTATGTGAGAGCAGCTGCTAAACTATGATATCTAAATTTGGAACAATTTTGTGTACAGCAGTGACAGTCAAAATTAAAAACGGGCATTCATGATAATGAACGGCTTAAACTCCTCTTTACTAACGAAGAGGATTTTGGAACGTACACGGTCCGATGGTCATTACTCGCCCACTGGAATTGAGTAGATATTTATTTTACGCAAGCAGATAAGGGGGAAGGTTCAACGGGTTCAAACGCTCCTCATTACATGAGAAGTGGAGATATATGGACATATTCGACTTAGCGAATACTCCTGCATCATTGTTAAACACAAAATTTTTTTGTATACGGTGTGTCCACAGATTCATTCTCAACATGGGTATCTCCCTTATTATGAGAGATAGCAATTTGGTTAAATGGGATGAAATACTCCTTAGGCAAAGTTGTACCAAACCTCATAAATAAACTTTGCATATTTGTTGTAGTACAGACGCTGTAACAAAAAAAGTGAATTTTTGATTTTTCTAAATTTAGCAATAACTTTTTTATTTTAAGAGGAAGTTGAATTTAATTTACACTTTCTTAAAGCACTTTTTTAAGAGGAATCTAGTACTGCATATTATATTATATTATATTATACTATCTCTCATAATAAGGGAGATATCCATGTTGAGAATGAATCTGTGGACACACTGTATATAAAGGGCTAAAATTATATAACAACCTCCCTAATGAATTAAAACAGGAAAAGAACATTTTATGCATTTAAAAGAAACGCCGCTGCAAAACCATGATATCTAATTTTGGAACAATCTTGCTTACAGCAGTGACAGTCAAAATCAAAAACGGGCATGCATGATAATTAAGTATGTGAAAAATAACTTTTAATTTAAGTAATGAAAAAAATTTCAGTAATTAAATTGTATGATGTATGATAAATGTATTAGTAAACTAAACTAAATAAAGATTATTATTAAAACCTTTACGGTGAATAGCAAAATATTTTTATCAAAGTGTTACAAAATTAGTGTCACCACATATTATTTGCTTAATACTTCTATATTTTTTATTCATCAAATTAAACGAGCTGTGCAAAAATCAGTTTTAAGTTTTATTTTTTTTTGACAAAAAGAACAAAAGCGAGATCAACCACTTACCAAGTAGGTACCTGCTATAAACTTGATTTTTTCATTTATATCTTGAAATCCTTTGCGACTCATTGTATTGTGTATGGCACTACATTATTATTTTCATTAATTCTTTATTTCAATGCCATTACATGGAACAATAGATCTGGCTGGTTTATAATGATAATTTAAATGGCGCATTTTGCAAGGTTTGTACACTGTTTGGTTGTCGTGGTCCACAGCACCTGACGATTCCTCGTTAAGAAACTGTTCGCTAATTCGAATTGATAAACATGAAAAAGCAGAACACCACCTATTTCCCGTTGGAAAAGCCGAGCGTTTTTTTCTGTAATGTTAGGAAGAATCACAAACGTGATTGAAATCCGTCAGTACCGATAATTGAAGGGTATGACTGCAATTTTGCAACTCTTATTCAGTCTGTTCCGGAAATGAAGCTCTTAAAAACCATTTACAAGCTCAAATTTCTTATATGTAATTATAGTCTGTTTATGTAAACATTTCCCTGTAAGATTAACTTACTTATCACATTACTGAGGTCATTGCGTATAAAAACAATATACTGTTAATGCTCCTTAATGCAACAGAGACGAACTAGTTTTGACGATTTTACTGATTCAATTTTTAACTTTCAGACACTGCTGATGGATGTAACAAATTAATCAGTTCGTTTTACGTCCCGTTAGCGCCATCAGAGATTCGGCTAGACGATATTAAAATACCGGAATCGATGAAATTGCTGTTTAAAAAAGTATAGGTGGAGTTTATGTAGAATGTAGATATTTATTTTTAACAGCCAGTGATTATACCGTATCATTTGCTCGAAAAAGTAAAATAAAGCGTTTTAACATTATTAAGAAAAATCTAAATATTGCTAAGGTTTTTGCTTCTTTTGACCATTTCCCAGGGTGTATCGGAAGAGCAAATTCAAGTCGTGGAAAAATGTGTATGCTTGATATTATGGTAGGCATATGCTAATAGTGTGAATGAAGTACTAATAAATAAAATCAAAAAGGTTAATCAAGTTTGCGCCATCTGGAATTATGCAACAGAGGCTAATCCAAATTTTTTAAATCCTGAAGAACATGGCTGGCTTTTAGTGCATGGAAGATATCAACTGGAACGGTTTATTGGACTACAAACCCCATCTAGATGAGATTTGCAAAATCCCAGCTCCGGACATAGATGAAGATGAAGTATTTTACCATGCAAGTAGTAATGAAGGTGAATTAATAGTACATTAAAATTGTATTTTCATTTTCTTATTGATAATATTATTTATTTATTTATATTGCTACATAGATTTGTTTATGAGTTATATTTTTGCTTTTATTTTTTGTACAACTAGATACTAGGTTAATTCTAAAGCTTGCTAAAATGATAAATGTTTAGTTTTATTTAGCAAATATGTATTTTTTGTTTTTATTGGATGTTTGAAATTAAATAAATATTCAATAAGTTTAATATCACTAGTTTGTTTTTTACATAAATTTTCGACTTAAGGAATTCTATACTCCCGAGGGCGTTTTAAATAATCATATTACGCGTACTTCATTATATTGATAGCAATCAATTTAGACCCGTCTGTCCTTCGAATGCGATCGTCTGCCGAGGCTTTCTTTATACGTAGTTACATAATAATAAATTTTCTGTCAAAAAAAAATGGAAGGTAACCTGTGAGAGAGTTGACGGCGTTTTTTGACATATAGCGTTTATTTTAAAAATCTTATGATCCCACACCACCTGATTTTGACATTTCGCTTTGCAACATTAAGGATAAAACGTGAACGGATGGACCTGCCTGTGTTAAAAAAAACAATCTTGTCCCACCGTTGCCAGTATTAACGATTAACTAAAAAGTGACCCAAACCGGCCCACTCTCCCCTACATAGTGGACACGCACAATCAAAATCTGGGGGAAGGGAGAATGATGGGTTTCCTACCGCGATGTACAGTTGACCGAAGCAAACATGATAGCTGAGAGGGCAGAGCTAGGCGCTGTCGTCTTTTTCAGGGCACATTCAGGTTCAGAAGTATTTCGGCGGTAAATTTAAATAATTGAAAATTGATCCTTGAACAGCAACACAAGTATTTTCTGGTCAACTAAATGTTACTTGTCTAATAACTAGATAATTTAATATATTATTGAGTACATACCTAAGGTTACATCTATGTAGTCTAAAATACCGCAGTAAATAATGTAGAACAGTATCGGCACCCAGACTATCGGTACCACATACCATGGAGTAATGCTAAAGCATTCTATAAAAGGATTCGCAAATAACTTTAATTTTCTATCTACAGGTGAAGTTACCCATTCCATGTATCTATTGCCAAGATTTCCTACTTGACTTAGCATGCCTCTATTCCAATCAACTAGTTTCTGAAACATTAATAACATATATAATTCTAAATACTAATAATGTACCAATAAAAACTACTTCAGACAGACTATTATTGAATATACGAAGTGTTTACAAGAAAATCGAATAACAATTTTTTTTCAAAGATTAGTAAAATACACCAACTTCAATTGTAACAGGAACAAGTTTTTCTTTGTACCTTCATCCTAATATGTGACAGGACTAAATTTATTACGTTCATGTAATAAGTCAATGGGCAATGAAGAGGGAGACCAACGAGCGAGGGGAATTGTAGTGGAGAGGAGGAAAACACAACTCTTCTCACAGAAATCAAAACAAGGAATATGAAGAGAAAGGTGCCGCAGCTGAATGCGTCAAAGCAAATACACGCTTCTGTAACAAACTTGCTAAAGAACAACACTGAGACTATCTTAAAATGTCACTAGCAAGCATTGGTAAATACACCATGAAAGTAATCAAACCAAAATAGAGCTGTGAAAGCCATATTGAATGAAAAATACCTACTAGAATGTGTAAAGCAGAATATCGCAAGCCCCAAAAAGAAAAGAACTTTATTGACAAGTTAAGCCACAAGGCTTTGGATACTGCAAAATATTACTGGGCTAAAGAAAAGATCTGCCAAAACTGTGCGAGCAAAGTGAACACGAGACTGTTGTCAAACGATCAACTAGAACTAGGGAATATCCTCAAGTATCTTAGGACCAAAATTATTAATATCGTCTTCAATAGTAGTTTCTTAAAAAAAAAGCAAAGGAAATTGCATTCACTGACAATAAAGTAATCTAAAATAAGAAAAATTCGCGAAATGAAATGGAAGAACAAGCAAACAGAATCCTAAACCGCATCCAAAAATGTTCGCTTCCAAACTTGAGGCAATGATGTTGAAAGCAAAGTTACACATCATAGAGATCACCAATGATAAAAATCAAAGCCAAACCGTAAGTGCAACCGAATTTCTAGGTGTAGTTGGAACCTCAGAGCATAACGTAATTCCCTTAGACACGGCGATGATGAATAAGCTGTCTATAAGGATTATTCCTGACTGTTTTTTTTTTAAATATTCTTCTGAATAAACTACCTATAAAACCTTGGTATTTATGAAAATTAGAGTCGATAATGAACAAAATATGTTACCTCACCTCTAAATCTTCGTCGCCATTATTATTAGCCTCGTCGCGACCTCCAACTTTATACTCCCGCAACAAATAAAATGCCGATTTGGAATGATGAGTTTTCTCCATTCTACTTATCACATCCTGAGTTTTGGAAAATTCAACATAGTTACATCCACCAGGGTGATTTTTTAGAAAGTTTACGACGTTATAATGACTTCCATTTCCTTCGATAAAGAAATCATTTTCTTCCATCTCACGCATTTCTCATTCCTGAAAAAATTAAGTAAGTAGTAATTCTTTTACACGTCAGATAGGTATACATATAATAATGTAACTTTAACGTTGAAGTTGTTATAGCGTTATAATTTAAAAATAGATAAAAAAAAATGTATAATAAAATGCACATTACATATCCGTTGCAAGTTTGCATGACCAAACATTGTATGTTAACGCATGAATCACAGATCGATGATAAATGTATGCCACGAAGGACAAATTCTATATTGCACCTGTTTTTTATTGTGAATAAATAATATAAAAACAAGAACTCCCTTACAAGAAATCAATCAAACGAGCTAAAAGAACGTGGGGAAATGTCGAATTATTAAGAAACATAAGTAATAGGCGAACATTTTGTCTTGCCGCATCTAGCCAAACCAATCTCAAAGAAAGAGAAAGAGTAAAATTTATCACAAAGGTCGAGTAATATATTTATGACGCATTCAATATATTTTGCAAATAGTTATTTGTATGTCAAGGCCGCGAAAACACACTTTAACGTACGATGAGAAGAATTGTCGCCGAGGCAGAACAATCTCGAGTACGTTAAAGGTTTTCGCGGACAAGATATACACAACATTTTTTGGGCAACCAAATATGATTTCACCGGGAAACTTGTGGCTTTTACTTTAATGGCCGCTGCTATAGTAACGGCCGTGAAATCATAGTTGGTTGCCCAAAATAGTTATTTGTATGTCAAGGCCGCGAAAACACACTTTAACGTACGATGAGAAGAATTGTTGCCGAGGCCGCTTGCGGCCGAGGAAGAACAATCTCGAGTAGGTTAAAGGTTTTCGCGGACAAGATATACACAACATTTTTTGGGCAACCAAATATGATTTCGTGGCCAAAATTGAAGATTCTATGTATTGAAATACATATCAAGGTGGCATTTACTTTAACGGCCGCTGTTATAGGTCACGGCCGCGACCGCTGCTATAGTAACGGCCGCGAAATCATATCTGGTTGCCCAAAAAATATATTTTGATAGGAGCCAAGATCGCTCTGAGATTCCAAATTGTCCTCGGATCCCATGCGTCTCTTATTGAAGCAGTCGAACAAGTCGAGTACGAGGAGTGTTTTTAAAGTAAGTACCGTTTGGAAATTCCGCCGTTGTAGCGCTGCGGTCGGCTGTGTACTCCTATCTGTTGGCAAGTCACAGACGCCATTACGGTATCATTTGTGTTTAAGTTTGTTTGCGAGTATTTGAGATGTGCCATTGAGAATGTCGACGACTGTGAAATACGCGCCGTGATTTGTTTCCTTAGTGCTAAACGCGTGAAAACGGCTGAATTTAATCGTCAGATTAGTGAAGTCTACGGAGAAAAAATTATAAGTGATGGGATGGTACGGAAATGAGTGAAAGCTTTTAAAGATGACCGTACGAATGTGCATGAAAATTAACGAAGCGCAGAACCGTCTGAGCGCAGGCCGGTGCCCTTGGGCACACAAAAATTTGGGTCCCCTTTGGAAAGTAAAAAAAGTAAATTACAAAAAAATTCTTTTAGGATTTTATATTTATTATGGATAATTGGTACAAATCAAATGCATTTTAAGCAATAGAACTTAATCTACCTTACCTATTACATAAAACGCTGCAGGTTTGAATTGGTTACGATAATGGTTTCTTTCGGAATTTCTGTTCTGCAAAATCTTCTACTAAAATATATCGTCAAAATCTATATTTTGAAGGATATCACTTTGTATGCACATAATCGACAAATAAGTAGTCGTGTCGTTCGTAATTCATTTTATTCTCCTCAGTTGTGAAAATAAGCGCTCTCGACTAAAATTGGTAATAATCAAGCAAAGTAATATTCTTGTAGCGACTTCAACATTTGGAAAAGTTTCTTCTAATTTATGGGACTTTTGTTAGGTTATTGTAAGGCTGATTTACTCAAATCCGTTTATTCCTTTGCTATGTTTTTTAAGTACTGCCTTAAATGAAAACATTCTGATCTAAAATATTTGCAAATTTCTTGATATGCCGCTGACCGATTTTTTAAAAGAGCATACAATGCGCCAATTATAGAAATAAACGTATTTACGCGAAATTTTTGTTTACCATTTAACTGTACAGTCTCTGATCCTTCAAAACAAAGAAACTTATACAGGGTGTCCCAAAATTGCTGGGACACAGAGCTACTACGTGTAATAGAGATCAAAATAAGTTGATTGGACCCAATTTATGTATATTCCAAAATGTACCGTTTGCCCGTGAGAAGAGTTCAAAGTTTACATAAAAAAACACATTTTTGTACGCTGTTCAGACATGAGTGAAACAAATTGAATGAAATTTGACAAAAGTGCATTTTATAGGATTACTCTCCTTTGGGTAATTAAATAAATCCAAAAGAAATTGTAGAAGGGTTAAAACCACCCTCACCCCCTTACATTTTTTTTCAGAACTTTCTTAGGGGTGGTAATACGATTCTCAAATTATTCTATCAAGAAGACTGATTAATTATCTTCATTTTGTTACTCTCGATAACATTTCGTATTCCGCATAGTTCCGAAGGAAAAAAATGTTTTCTTAAATAATGCTAACAGATATTCCTAGTACAAGTTTAATAAAATTGTAATACAAAATTTAGTTTCAATTTTTTACGTCGAATTGACCTTTGTATTGATGAAGGTGGCCGTCATATTGAACATTTATTATGAAAAAACGTTCTGCCTTTGTTTCCACTCCCAACTAAATTTTGTATTACAATTTTATTAAACTTGTACTAGGAATATCTGTTAGCATTATTTAAGAAAACATTTTTTTCCTTCGGAACTATGCGGAATATGAAATGTTATCAAGAGTAACAAAATGAAGATAATTAATCAGTCTTCTTGATAAAATAATTTGAGAATCGTATTACCACCCCTAAGAAAGTTCTGAAAAAAAATGTAAGGGGGTGAGGGTAGTTTTAACCCTTCTACAATTTCTTTTGCATTTATTTAATTACCGAGAGGAGAGTAATCCTCTAAAATGCACTTTTGTCAAATTTCATTCAATTTGTTTCACTCATGTCTGAACAGCGTACAAAAATGTGTTTTTTTATGTACACTTTGAACTCTTCTCACGGGCAAACGGTACATTTTGGTATATAGATAAATTGGGTCCAATCAACTTATTTTGATCTCTATTACACGTAGTAGCTCTGTGTCCCAGCAATTTTGGGACACCCTGTATTTATAGTCATAATTTGGGTAGAAGTTTCTGAGATCTCACAATTTTTATTTTGGAAAAACTCTGGCCCTTTTCGAATACAAATATAGCGAACTTTTTTCGTAAAAATTTCATCATAGTACGTACCAGGATTAGGAGATATATTTTCTAAGTTTGTAGTCACTAATCTACAGTAGCTTGAAGTGTAAGATTCGGCTTTTGACGTGTGTGTGTGTGTGTGTGTGTGTGTGTGTGTGTCTTCACATCAGAAACTTGCATAGTAAGTAATATTATCAGTTTTGTCACACGTTAGCTCTTTTTCCGTTTGATAATCAGAAGTATCTTGATCTTGAGATGGCGAGGACGAAGAACCAACCATCCTCTGTTTCTTCAATCGCAAAAAATAAAGTGACTTATAGAAGCTTTTTGGTAATTTCTTGTTTAGTTGCAACTTTTTCTCTTTTTGTGTGAACCACTTAAATACATTCTTTTCGACATAATTAAATGAGTTATAAAATAATGTCGCAACAGACTACGCCACTAGGTGGGTAGAAACGAAGGCTTTACCTAATGGAAAAACAGGACCGGTAGCGAAGTTCATTCTGGAAAACATATTAATGAGACACGGATCTCCAAAATTTCTTTTAAGTGATAGAGGTAAAACTTTCCAATCAGAAGTCGTAACGGAAATACTCAAAATTATGGGAGTAAAAAGTTACTTTAGCACATCGTATCATCCCCGATTCAACGGTTTAACCGAACGCTTTAACAAAACTCTAGCAGACATGCTATCTTTATACACCAACACCCAACAAACCGATTGGGACCAGTACTTACCAATGGTAGACCCTCCATACACGTTAAACACGTTAACTGCCAACCAGATTAAAATAAATAAATGGTTAACGGACGAGTACCGCGGTTTAGAATGGTACGACGGAGCAGTACCATATTACACACTACCGAACCAACTAACAAACATCATACGAGATGAGCCAGTACTATGTGTTGGAGAGAAGAAACGAGCCTTACTTCAATCGCATTTTCCTTTTCTGCACGTGGTGCCCATATACGCGGTACCACCCAAAGTAAAACAAACCGTGTGCACATGGCACAAAACACAAGAGCACTTTTGCGCGATGCAAACTTGTATCACACTAAGCCACCAATGCATCAAGGAACTAGGGCCCGGCAGGTTAAAGCGGAGATTCATCCAATAAGGTTAGTCAATCGTTAATTTTCCCTTTTCATTATAGAATAATCTTACTGAATTTCTATCAGACACTGGCCGTTCCAGTGCAGATTACGACGGGAGCAACTTGGAAACCGCTACCCGAAGTAACAGTATACAGTGCGACCATTCCTTTAATTTATAAAACACGTTAACTGCCAACCAGATTAAAATAAATAAATGGTTAACGGACGAGTACCACGGTTTAGAATGGTACGACGGAACAGTACCATATTACACACTACCGAACCAACTAACAAACATCATACGAGATGAGCCAGTACTATGTGTTGGAGAGAAGAAACGAGCCTTACTTCAATCGCATTTTCGTTTTCTGCACGTGGTGCCCATATACGCGGTACCACCCAAAGTAAAACAAACCGTGTGCACATGGCACAAAACACAAGAGCACTTTTGCGCGATGCAAACTTGTATCACACTAAGCCACCAATGCATCAAGGAACTAGGGCCCGGCAGGTTAAAGCGGAGATTCATCCAATAAGGTTAGTCAATCGTTAATTTTCCCTTTTCATTATAGAATAATCTTACTGAATGTCTATCAGACACTGGCCGTTCCAGTGCAAATTACGATGGGAGCAACTTGGAAACCACTACCCGAAGTAACAGTATGCAGTGCGACCATTCCTTTAATTTATAAAACTCGATGGGAAATATCATCTTTTCACAAAGAAGAAAAGCCAGAATACTCGGAACCCAAGACGAAAGTAAAATTTGAAGAACATGTGAACGACGTGAACAAAATAACGAAAAGAGAATTAAAAAGAATCTCGACAGCTTTACGACCCGACTTATGGACAGAAGCGCCGACCGAAGAGGACTCGGCCGATAAATCTACAAGTAAAAGAGCATTGGACTTTTTTGGAGAATTCTTTTCGTTCTGCTGCGGTATAGCTACGGAACGAAAAATAAACGATCTCACCGTCAAAACCGGTCAAATCAAAGATTTTATGCAAAGGATGGAAATAGGATCCAAAAGAAATCTAAGCTAGCTCGTACCATGGATGAATTATTATCAGGCTTACTAGACAGCGGAGAGTTAGAATTCACTAGGGAAAGGAAATGGAAAATACCAGGGCATCTCAAAGAACCTATAACTAGCGACGAAACAGACTTTCTGATAGAAAATATTGGTAGAGATAACCTCTACTGTGCAAGACACACTAATATTATTAAAGAAGTTAATAAATATAGAAACATAAAGTCGATATACAAATGCAAATCCCAATGGTTGTATACTGCAAAAAATAAGAGCTCTAGCAGAGAGTTCTTTAAATACTATACTGACAGAAAAAGAGATGATAGGAGAGATGAAAATAAGCATCTCTTTGTCATTAGACAACTACCTAGTCCAAAAACATGTTTACAGGTGTAATGACGGTTCCAATTTAGAGAGAGAAAAGATGGCAAAAATAAATATAATACAGCATCTTCTCGACCAGAGTCATATCAAGACTTCCTATATTAATAAGAGGTATTCCGAATTGATCAAAAATATCATCTGCGAGAAAGATTTCCAAGTAGGCTCTTTTTTACATGTGCCTAATCTGGTTAAAGTGGAAAAAGAGGTGTTTATAATGAACTGCAGCAGTCATGGGTTTTGCCTAGGTCCTACATCTTTATTTCTAGCTTGTTTAGATATAACTCAAATTAGGTTCTCCTTACTCTTATACTGGAAGCTCTGCGATATCTTCGGTAAGTATGAGAAAAGTATCTTCAAATCTGGAGTCAAGTTAATATCTGTGATAGAGTCTCTGTATGAAAACATGGGAGAGGACATCTTCAAGATACTAAAGAACTGGGAGCCTTATGTAATAGGATGTATATGTGCAGATGACAAAGATGATGTAGGGTTTCATGATCTATATAAGAACTCCTGCAGTTCTATACTAGAGGTGTATCCTAGATTTGCCAGCTCTAGACTGAGGAAATTATGGTACTCTGGGAAATCTACAGGGAGTATCATGATGTCTCTAGAGTTATGCTCCATGTCTAAGGGGTTTGGGCACCCCGTATTGAACCACAAAGATGGGATGGAAGAAGTAGGCCACATAACTACAGTACGAACTAACTAAAATTCGGTAGTTTACAGACCCAAAAAGTGATAGGAGATAGAAGACTTTTTAAGGAACTTGTGGTATGTGATTTCCGGACCTGTCAAATTATTTAACGTATTATCAACGGTATTATCTTAAAATGTTTTTTGTGTTAGTATATATATTATTTGGTTTTATTCTTTTGAAGGATTATGATGACGTTTTAGAGTTGAGACTAAGGAGATTACATTAATCTCAGGGACCCATGTAAAGGAGAAACATGGAAAGTTGGTGTTTAAATATTCCATGTCTCTTCTAAGTATTTCTAAGATTCTGTACACTAACCCATCCTGTAGATACGCGTGTGTAAGTTAGTCTTACTCTGAGTCGATCTCCCCGATTTGGTCCCTGCATCTCTTATTTATAACATCGTATTCTTTACGTCAAACATCCTGACTAGTCCTTATGATACATCAGGGGATCTACATGTCCCAGTTTTGGTACCCACAAGATCCTTTCCGAAGTGTAATCTTTTACGTAAGTATGAGTAGTTAGGAAGCTGATACATACGGTTCTTTCCCGGTAATCTAATCTAATCCAAAGGCTTTGTTCTTATTTCGCATTAATTATGAATAATTGATTTTGACTAATTTTTCAATATGTGACAATATGTATAAGCCGTTTACAACGAACACGACAGCACTTCTACCAATTACGTACCTTAAGGATTTCTGTTAAACAAAACAAAATGTCTCCCTAAGTAACGGAAATTATAAGTGCTCATCAGCTGCACGCTCGACTACTCAAAGCTCTACTTTATTCAGTTTCTAAGATAAGCTTAGAATTTAGAGCCACGCAAAACAACCATGAACGCAAATTTTTTCTCAAAAACTTGGGATTGGAACTGGTAAAATCTTACATTACATCAAGACTGACGCTTCCTAATTTAATCATTGACCTTCGAACGTAGATAAAAAAGATACTTGGAACAGAACTAGCTACAGAAGAAGCAAAACCTACCGCTAGCACCACTAGAAGAACAAATATAATAGAAAAACGAAAAAGCAATGTATGAAATGTCAACAATATTTATGTAATGAGCATGTAAAATGTGGCTGTCCAAATTACTTGATTGTCGAAGAATCCTATTGTCAAATCTTTGTTATTATTACATACTCGTGTAATAATGTTTTATAATAAAACAGTTTATTAATGAAGTTTAATCCATATTTTAAACATACATATACATGTAAAATTTTTAACACTCCTTAAACGGCATTGGGATATTACCTGGATATTTTCTTTTTAAATGGTACATCCCTCGAGAAAAATATGTTTAACGAAGTTGAGAAAAACCTTTTACTACCTTACCGACGAAACATTGTTGAAGAACTGAATTTTATATAGAAACACGTGCAAAGGGTATAAAGTATGTAAACTTACTTGAAGTTGCAGAGAAGAGTGCAGTCGCGAGCAGTTATGGGCCTGAAATAAAGTTGAGAGAAATCTGTTACTATCTTCTTGGCGAAACACTGCTTAAGAACTGAATTTCAAATAGAAAAACGTGCAGAGAATATAAAAAGTATGTAAACTCATTGGTTCAATTCAGAAGTTTCAGTAATTGATTGCTAAAGTTTTTATCGTTTTTATTAGATGCATATTTTCTTGAACATTTCATCAAAACATTTAGCATAAATGGCGTTCATGTATTTGTGGCGGCCAATATGTATTGCATGATTTACCTTGTAAAAAGGAAATTGAATATTGCATAGATAAGAATTTTGTATGTGGTATCGATTAGCATTTACTAACGTTGAGTATAATACTTCAAAGCTTTACAACCGTTAGAGAGCCGTCTATTTATACAAAATAATGAACAGTGTGCATTATTATGCACATAGTTCAATAAGGTATGATAACGACCGTCGTTAGGTTGCTACTATTGAAATTACTTTTGCAAGCTAGGAACGTGTACCTACTTACCAATGTTTATCATCTTTTTCACTTTTATAGCGCTACATAACATTTAGTTTGTGATCGACATTGACATTATTTTCAAATTACGATTTCATTATACCTGACCTGTCCAGATCGCGTTAGACAACGTAACTGGCAGAAACGATTTCATTAACAAAACATTTGAAGTCCAGCAGAATTATGCGCAAACGTTGTAATACTACGTCACTGGAGCCAAGAGAGCCAGGCCGCCGCGCCGTCCTCGTTTAATTTAGTTTTTCTTAAATTAGAAGCTACCGTTTGTCATACTATTTTTTAATAATGGCACTTTCTTGGAAATTGAAATACAAGATTAATCGTCACCTTTACCTTCATATTTACAAGTCTGTTAGATAATCGGAAATAATTTCACATACATAATTAGTTGGGTTGTAAATTTTAATCACAATGTAGATACTATTACTGTGTTCTACAAAGATAAAATGTAATGAACAAGGGTCGTTTACCTATTGTGAAGTGAATGACTGAGTGTAATGCACGATTTCAATAACTGTTTTATTTTTCCCACTTTTAGAAAATACGTGTTTACTATCGTTTTCAAAATTTGAAATAGTACCTATAGGTATAGGTATGTATTTAAAGTTGAACAAAATGGTTTCGTGGCGCGCGGTCGGATACAGAAATTTAAACAATTTCTTTAATGTTCAGTTATATCGACAAATTTTCAGTATAAAATTTGTAGAGCGGATAATTCTACGTTTGAGTAAATCATTATAATGATAATTTCGGTAGGGTATTTTCGAAGTACCAACGAATTTCCCGAACTATCTTCTCCAAAGCGTACTACGACCGCGAATTCTAAAGCGACACCAGCGCTACATACGGAAATATTCTATCCTTGAAGATAAAATGATAACAGTGTTCGTCGCCAGATCAAAAGAGCTGGAGCATCTCCGCTCATTTGCCGTGAAAAAGTAGAGAACTGTTGGATTCAAACCATGGAAGACGCCCCAATTCAGTTAAACACGCGTTCAGGCTGTTCCAAAATTATGTGAAGATAATGGCAAAAAAAGAAAAATTAAAAGAAGGGGCGTCCAGACGAGATTGAGATTGCAATTATTTCAAGACTTTTGGAACTTAGGTGAATATTCTAGGCAGTAATGTTACATAGCAGCAAGAGTAAACCGACTGACATGCAAACGACAATGAACAGAGGAATCGAGAAGAGAGTATAGCTTCTCTAATCACTCTGTTGAAAGATTCCAAGGTATTATTTGTAGACGGAACCAGCTTTGAAACACCTTCAAACCAGTTTAGATTACTGTCTAACCATTCATGTTGAAAATATGCTATAAATTGTTGTTGTTCGCCCGCCCATTTTGCAATAAACAAATGTGACGCCTTCTCAAAAACATCTTTACTGTTACTCAGTTGTAATAAGTCAATATCTTTTAATATTTCATTACGTTTCTCCTTTGGACGCACAACCTGTTCTGCTTTCTTTTGGACACATTTTTTCATATGTGCCCAACACATTATGATAGCAACGTCCGATCCAAATACATTTATACATGCATTCTGGATGCTTTTAGCGGCATCGCAAACGAGGTATCTTGGATCAATTGACTTTTGAAATATATCCAGATCGGCAGTTTGTATTGTTTTGAACAAAATATAAAATCTTCAGTTTCTTCTTTGCTGCAAATCGCTAGCCCAAAAACATGAAAAATTCGATCTCGAGTTCCCAATAATAGTACAGGGAAACCTTGCCACACTAAATTTATATGTCGCATCAGCATGTAAGTAGTGAGCGACACAGGACAACTTCAACAAGTTTTTAGTGGAAACAAAAAATCGAAAGAACGGCTACTCTTCATATGCCACTTGATAGGAAATAACAAACGCCGCATCTACATCATCAGAAACTTTGGAATTTTCTAAACAAAAATTTTCCAACTCGCCAAGGCTTATAACATTGGATCCATATTTTACTTTTCTTAATAATAAGTAATTATTGAGCTGAGTCTTACTTGGTAATGCAATTTGTTTTTTAATTAATATATCGAGAATCTTTTTAGGTTGTATTTTTGAATCGAAATTAAAGAGACTTGATTTTTTCTTTTACCTCATTTTGACTCTTGTAACAATTACATTACACGTATGGGCCAGTTGACATCGGTATAAATGGACCTCACTTGTAATAGAGGGATAATATAGGTACACACACCTGCCTCTTTTTTTAACTTTGTTACAACGAAAAATTTCACTTACATTTCCTTCTGTGTCAACATTTTCATAAGCGTAACTCCACACCCGCTCCATTTCAACTGCAGTTACTGCAGACGGCTTATTCTCGAACACTTTCTACATATCCCATTGCTTGTCAATTTTTTTCCTCCGCTTCGTGATCGCCTCTTCACTTTCGGAACTTGTTTCATAGCCTGGCACATCTTCCATATCATACCGTTGCAAGGAAACTTACAGCACGAATCACTTAATCTTAGCTACTTGTCAGAAACTATCATAACAACGCGCCGACCGCATATGCAAAGTCACATTTATTACACAAGCTAAGCGCGAAAGCATCCTATTAGTCCGCCTAAAAATATTAGGTAAACCACGACTCATGTTTATTACCGCCTATTGCGTACTGGCCATTTATTAATTCTTACTGTAGATTTACTGATTTATTATCAGCTGATCCATACTGGCATTTTGTTAATTTAAACTGCCCATTATAATACTGACCAAATAGTTCTTTTACTGTTCATAAATTCCCTTGTAACTCATTAAATTTTATAAATGTACTAGCCATTTTACAATAGTTTAATGACTGTAGGTAATATTATACTGTACAAACGGTGTCGGATACTGTTCAGTTTATTACAACCCATTAATTAGTTCCCCTCATCACTATCGCCATCTTCACTTTTGTAATGGTTTAACGCCAGTTTTATGTATTTAATTATTACTTGTTAATGGGAGTAGCTGTCTCCCGAAACATGTCCCCCACCGATTTATCATTCTGATTATGTAATTTTCATCACCACTCATTTCATTAAAGAATATTAAGGGGAGGTTGTGAGTTTTTATTATTACTACTGATCTTTTCCCCCTTTGAGAGTCGGTCGAACCACCACTTCTGATGTCTAATCATGGGACATTTAAGAACGGACAGTTAAACAGCCGACACTTAATCACATTTAAACACTGAGATGTAATCACATGGATAAGTTAGCATTGCAGAACTGTCGTCATTACCGTCATATTCTGGGAAAAGAAAAAATAAAAAAGGTACCAAGCGGAAATCGTCAGAGATACTCACGGCTACACCAATGAAATTAATTTTCGAAGAAAAAAAAATAAAATTAATTCTGTTCGAGAAGCTAAGAATAAAAATATTAAAGCAGCATTACGTAAAAAACCAAAACACAAAAGAAATATTCGACTCGAGGACGATAAAATTAACGAGAAAGCTTTTGTTAATGATGATGAACCGGATGACGTGGATGTGGATTCGAACGAGAAACAGTGTTCGTTGTGGGTACATTGCGAATGCAGTGGACACGACTATGAATGCGACTTTTGCCATAAAAAATCTGCGAAAAAAAGGGACCTTCTTGTGAAATTTTAATTTAACTTGTGAAATATGTTTTGTGTTTTAGTTTTTGGTACGTTTCTAAATCTAGGAAAAGTCTTCCACAAACAAAAATTGTAGCTAGATACAATTAAGGAATGCACGGGTGTTGATAAACTGTAGACGTTTATAGAACGCGACTCGGGTAAATGACATGGTACTGGTCATTGGTAGCTTACCTTTTAGATGTGTCAGTTATCAATGGTTGGCTTCTAATGAAACGACTGTAACATGACCACAAAATGCAGTCTTTATTCGCATTTCGCAGGTACACACTTTCTTGACCTTCTTGAAATCTTTTGGTGTAAAATCACATTAGAGACGTGTCTCTCTACTCCGTTAAATTAAGTTAGGTTTGAAAACGCTGGACACATAGTGGTATACACAACACCACTGATCGAATGTGCAAACAATGGGGGAAGAAAAGTCAGTTCGTATGAGAAAAATGTATTGCATCCAAAACCGTGTTTCAAACAGTTTCATATGAAATAGAATAACCCTAGTATGTTTTTTAGTATAAGGAAATTGTATATTAAAGGTATTTTTTATCATCTATGTATAACTTTCGTCAGACTGGACAGCGTTTCTTACAGGAGACGGTATACAGGGTTAATGAGACCACCCGTATCAGTCTTTTATTTAAAGAACGGTGAGTCGTAGAGAGGTGGGGTAAAAAAAGTGATTATAAGAGCCATAATAAAGAATCGAATGGTGATATCATTATTTCTCGGAGAAGTCAGCATTCCTCCAGAAGGCCTCCAACTCCAAAATTTTAAATGGCACCATAAGTCGAAAAAGGTATTGTTTAAAAGATTGTTAAAAAGAAGAAAGTTTTATAGGAAAAATTATTTTATTACTACCACCCCTTTTAAGTAATATTCGACTAAAGTTGTTAAATTTTGAAATTCATTGTTAACAAAAAAAATTGAAAAATCGACATTTAAAATCTAGTTACCAATGTTACATGTGTTCAAAATATCTTCCATTTACTGCTAAGCACTGTTGAGCTCTTCTAGGTACACTATCAGTGGCTTTAATAAGTACTTCTTGAAAGGGAAGAACACATGTAACATTGGTAACTAGATTTTAAAAGCCGACTTTTCAATGTTTCTTGTTAACAGTGAATTTCAAATTTAATAACTTTAGTCGAATATTACTGAAAAGGGGTGGCAGTAATAAAATAATTTTTCCTATAAAACTTTCTTCTTTTTTAACAATCTTTTAAACAATACCTTTTTCGACTTATGGTGCCATTTAAAATTTTGCAGTTGGAGGCCTTCTGGAGGAATGCTGGCTTCTCCGAGAAATAATGATATCACCATTCGATTCTTTATTATGGCTTTTATAATCACATTTTTACCCCACCTCTCTACGACTCAGCGTTCTTTAAATAAAAGACTGATACGGGTGGTCTCATTCACCCTGTATATTATAAAAATTTATTAATGAATTTTCAAAATAAGTTCTGTGCCATATTTGCAACCATGTGATCAATATTATTAGAATACGGGAAATCTTGCATCAGAGAGGCGTGTGCGTCGTTACCTATGTTAATAATTAAATAACTCTCTGCAAAGTTTTAAAATATCGAGGAAATCGTGAAGTAGCACACTAATTTTGCTCTTTAATTTAATAATTGTTCAACATATTAATAATTTACTTTTATTATTATTAATTATGATTTTTTATGTTTAATTTTTTTCCTTTAATTTGTATTTTAAATTTAAATGAAAAATTTTGAGAATTTAAACCTAGCACTTTTCTCACGAAAGAAAAATGAGTGTGACATTTGTATAAGTACAAAACAAAAAATATAGAAGAAAACGTATGCATAGAACATATCGCAAAAAAAACAAGAAGCACATAAAGAGAAGGCGGAAGACAAAAATTCTAATAATGAAATGTTCACAATGGACCTTCAGTTGATACTTTTATGTCCCAAATCGAATGTATCGGCTCTGTACACAACAAATAATTTTATACAGTGACTGTTGCAGTGGTCAAAATCGTAATTGCACTTTGGCCAATGCTTTGTTGAACCTGGCTGTTGAAAAAGGAGTTTGCATAATACAGAAATATTTGGAAAAGGTCACACCCAAATGGAGTGTGACTCGTGCACTCCACCATTGAACAAAAATTAAAAGGCAGAACTATCAATGTGCCAGCCGATTATGCAGCATTATGTAAATCTACGTACGAGGTTAACTACCTGGTCACACGAATCTTAAGGATTTTTCTACATTACATTTGATCAAATCTATAAGACATGGACATAGAGTGGCCGATCCCACAGTAAATAATCTAAGGGTTTTGGAATATAATTTTGATGACAGAATTGAGTTTAAACTTAAACATTCTGAAGAATTTAAAGTATTACCAACCAGGGCACAAAGTACTCAGTACCTAACTACCAGTTCTGTACAAAGATAAGTTAAAAATAAAAAAAGAGAAATTCGAGCATCTCATGTTCTTAAAAAGTCCATTGAAAAGGATTACCATTTTTTCTACAATAGATGAATAAATTATTACCTTTATTTTCGTGCCATACTGATTTCACTTCCGTTTCGGTAAATTGTTACCAAGAAATCTTTTTATATGTACCTACGTACGATTAGTTAATAAAAACAATAATAATATAATGATTATTAAATTCTTTATTGTATATGATTTTAACTCCCTGTTAAATTTTGAAAATGAATTTTGCACAACTCGAATATTTTTCTACAATTTTGATTTCATGAATAATCATCGATACCACAAAGCACATTTATAAAAGAACAAAATATTCAGATCATAATTATTGACACCAAAGCTTTATAATTAATGCGGTAAATCAGTTTTTCCTCTCCACTGTAAAATTATGATTTTTCGAGACACTTTTCACATTAGGCCGACGCGAGGCCACGTATTGTCCGTTAAAATATCAAATCCTAATCCTTCCTTATAAAACCATAATTGAATGCAAAGAGTCCAATCCACATAAATTAAAAAGACACGTTGGAAATATTGTAAGAGAGTTCAATGCTAATAGCCATCAGCAACCAAGCACGGTAAAGCAAATAAAAACGATTTAGGGGGGAGGGGGGTAAGATGGGGACATGAGACAATATGGGGTTTTTCAATAGCAACGGTATTCGTGTCTCCGTCTATCTAATTTTATGTGAACTAAGTCGTATCTGATGAATTCTGTAATGTATAACACAGACGTGGACCAACAATCAACTGTACATATATATTCCGTTACAACCACGTTTTGTGTTTTCGAAAGTGTTTACATAAGTACGTTAGATACTTTAAAGTTGAGCAAAACAAAGTTGTTTTGTTTTTTTATATTTTTCGTAAAGCCTAGCATTTAGAGCATGGTTCTAGGATTATTTTTGTATGAAGTTAATCAATGATAAATAGTTTTCTTAATTTAATTTTTACGTGTTTAACCTTAAAAATCAGATGGGGGATAATGAAGTTATTGATATGGGCGCAAGATGGGACTGGTTGTTTGGTCTTACCACACTACTCACACTAGACTTAAGAAAATTAGCTTACCAACTAGCTAAGAAAAATAATAATAAGACGAATGGAGTTTCAATAGAAAAAGAAATTGCTGGTCTAGGCTGGATGAAAGGATTTTTGAAAAGGCATCCAGATTATCGCTTCGAAAACCAGAGTCTACATCTGCTGCTAGGGCTGTGGGGTTCAACAGAGTAGCCGTAACAAATTTCTTTGATTTGTTAGGAGGCCTTTTGGACAAATATAAATTTTCAGCAGATAAAATCACAAAAAACAATCCATATAAAATCTATACCATCTTGCCTCATATAAGGGGCAAGATGGTGTAAATAACTTTTTTTTCTGCCACCCACATATTTCAAAATTCTGGCAAATCAATTTTTATTATGACACTATATATGATGACAAATGAGTATGAATTCTTTTAGGTCATTAAACTTTAAATGTACCTATTTAAGGAATTTACAACCTTAGCGTCCCCATCTTACTCTACTGTTCTAATGTACTTTTTTTAATTCATTGTAATTATAGAAATAAGAATATATCCCAAAAAGTGGCAGTTGAAGGAAGATAAGGTAACTGTTTGTTGAAATTTAATGTGTAATTTTATACTAAATTAGAAACGTTTTTGACAGAAAGAAATTAATAAAACGGAAGGAAGTACGTACCGTGCTCAGTTATTAGTAGTTCTTGCAGACCAAGTTGTGGATTTTGACCTTAATTTAATGATCACGTTGTTAAATAGCTTCTATAAAACAGTTGACAATCCAATGTCATAGTTGAAGCGCTCGGGGCAACAAGGGTATAAGCCACAATAAATTTATTATTCATAATATTTCACAGATGGAGCTACAAGACCAAAATATATTTGTGTAAAACGAACTTCAAATTGTAGCAAGAAGGTCACTTTGGCTCCAGTTAAGTACGAGAAAAGAAGTACAAAGCAATTGAACACAGGTTCCTTATATCAGGACATACGCATTTACCTTCAGACAGAGATTTTGCGAAGATAGAAAAATATAAACGTTACTTAAAACAAGTGTATTGTTATAGGCAGTCTCAAAATGTAAACGAACCAACGCATTCGACGTGACTATTATGAAGCAAGAAGATTTCTTTACTTTTGAAAAAATTAATTTTACCAAAAAAAAAATGTTACTAGCGACGGAGCGCCAATTAAATTTAATCAAATAAGATGTTTTCGGTTTGAGGCTGACAAACCAAACACAATGTTGGTTAAGTACGCCCTTAATGGGGATTTTATAACCGTAAACATCGGAAAAAGAGGAAACAAAATTTCTGATAATAACAGAGAAAATAACACTGGTACTGCTGAAACTGAGGATCAACCTGAAGTATACGGTGACAATGGCCCAGAAAATTTAGATGGCGCAGAAGAATACTCGTATGAATCAGATGACGGCGTCAATGATCAATAAATATTGCATTTTTTATGTTTTTGCACTGAATTAAATTTCTTTTGATAACAAAAATAGTTACTTATTATTTTTTTTAAAACGGTTTTAAGCCACAAAAAAAATAAAAAAATATTTTTTTTACCTTCAAAAATATAACAAATAACCAATAAACTCGAAAACAACAATAAATCATCTTTTTCTACACAAATAGTTAGGCACATTTTACAAAATACAAGCTATCTGATTTCAGCATTTAATAAAACATTCAAATTAGGATAACTGAAAAATAATCAAATGTGGCTTGTATCCATATTGCCCCGAGCGCTTCAGTTAACTATATTATTAAAGTTAATTATCGTTTATAAAACTGGCCGTTAAAGTTGTTAAAGACTTCATCAAAATAGAGGTAGAGTGAAATGCGCGATAATTAGTGACAAACGATAAGTAAAACATTACCAGTCTTTGATAAAGTTTTGGTTAATGATTGCCGTTAATTAGAAGCAGGGTTATTATTTTACACTGCCACAAATGTTCTTCTTTTCAGTTTTAAAAATACATGAAATAATTCAGGAACTTTATTTATATTTATAGTGTTGACGTAATCCTATGGTTATATAATTCTATATTTTTTTGTTTCTTTCAGTTTTCCATTCATAGGACATCGTATTATTATATAACGAGACTGTCTGTAGAACGTATAGTTCACATTTATCTTTAAGTATAAAATGTGTCAGTAATTAATTGAATGAATCCTTCACTTGTTCAACACAAACATTGTGATTTCCGTAAAAAGAAAAGAATTATAATCCCTGTTAGAAATTTTATTACATAACAGTTGATATTTTTGTAGGCATTGGTACTGACCATAATGAACTTAAATTGAATTAAATATTCAAAGAGGATTTACAAAGCAACGCAGTATTTTTCGACAATATAATAAACAGTATTAATAGAACAATGAAGTAATAAAGGTCACGGACATGGTTAAATTAATTAACCCCTTAAAATTCCGCAATCGTAAATGTACTTACTTTGATATTAAATTTATTCATGTCATTAGATGTGTTCTTAAAAGCGATTCTAATTAGATCGGTGGTCAAGGTTATTACAATTGTGATGCGCTTTAAACAATTGTTACATAATGCGTACAATAGCCTATTTATACAACTAGAGGTAAAAGCGATACTTTTTATCACCACACATCGTGTGATAAAAAGGCGCTTTTATCTCGCGTTTTATACAAGATTTTTTCGCATTTTGTTGCAAAATGAATGAATGAATGGACAACATTTTTCCCGTATAAATTGCTGATGAGTCGTTTCTAGACATCCAGAAGATCCGTTGCTATGGGAATTTCTTTCAATAGGAACGAATTCTTTGGTATAACAACGCTCGTAAGGGCTCCAAAAAAATCGCCACTGATGCTATCAGTGCCGGTTTCAGAAGGTACAGCAATGAAATTTGATAATTGCATTGTACATATTTATAATAAATAGAGGTTTTTTGCTGTTCTTTGTCTTATTTTTCCACAGTAAATGTCATTTTACAACAGTTACAAAAAGTAAAAGCATTTTATCACTAGTTACAAAAAGTAATAGTTATTTACAGGTAAAACTTTTGTTCACGCGTGTTCGTCCAGCGAGTGGACGATGCAATTCAAGTGAACGAATGCGACCTTACTCTCGAGTGCTATATTTGATTTTGTTCAAGTGACTCTGTAACTTTGTAATACAATTGGAATTATTTTATTAAAAAAAATCACCAGTCGTGAGGATCCGTTGCTATGAAACAAATAAAATAGAATGTAACTGCGACATGACAAATTGTATAACCTCTTCTCAACCTATGACACAGATCAATGTGCAGAATTTATTCCCGTTAGTTTAATATCGCTCGCTCGAGAATTGCTTCTAAGTAAAACATGGAATTATATACTGGCCGATAACCGTTGTATATAATCGATAACTAAAGAACTTGTAGAATACTCAAAAGGGGGTGGAGAGAACTTATAAAAGGGAAAGAAAAGTCGCACCGTCGTACCGAAATTATCACATAATGATTTATTCCAACGTAGAATCTTCCGCTCTACAACTTTTATACTGAAAATTTTTCAATATAACTTACCGTTTCTTAAATAATAGTGAAAGAAGTAAAATACACAGGAATTTCCACACTTTCTTATCAATTTTTCACCTTTCCCGAACGTTTTTTTCCCTGCAAATTTGGATTTAGTACCTGCGGTACTACCTAAATCTAAATATCCGGTTTGCAGGGTTAATTAAAAATTTCTATTTCAGCCGTTCGTTGCCTAGCTAGACTATTATTTTCTTCGAAAAAAAGCAGTTCACCCTTTTATTCAGAAAGAGTTTTACGAATATGTTTATCGATTGCATTATATGATGGCGCCATCTAACACAATTGAAACAGCGGGGTTTAACCTAAATGTCTCATTCGTTAATGTAACGCACAAGGTATATAACAACACAAAATTAAACTAACTTTTCTATAATCCAAAAATTCCCATTCAGTTTTTCCTCTTAACACGCGATAACCTATTTTCAGTTACGGTTGACCACTTACATGTTTTTATCCCCCTTAACGAATAACAATAAGAATAAGTAGTTGGTGGAAGGGTTAGAAATATCTTTTAAGCATTGCTGAATACTCGCATAAAATTGACATGCATTAGTAATTCACCGAAATAGGAATTTTCCATGAAATGCCCACGTTAAATGGTCAGCTTCATAATTTTCAAAACGATATTTTTCAATTAAATTGTTAATTTGATGTTTTTGGTATAGAGTAGATCTAAAGAAAAATCAATAGATTCTTGAATCTACACATGTAAAATACTTTCAACACTAAGTAACTACTGAGAAGTTCCCACGTTGTTTATTTCTATTGAATTTATGCATAATTATTATCAAAATATCAATAACCGCACTTATGCATACGTTTCATTAATGTACTAAATTAATTTGGATTGTGATTTTATAGCCTTCCTTCAAAAGATTAGCTTCCTGAGTTGGAAATCGAACGAGATACCGCACAAAATGAGCACGGTTGCAGCTTGACTGAATTCGAGTGGTATCCATTGAATATTTTCTTGGAAAAAGTAAAACGCAGGATAGTTTCCATACTGATGAATTTTTGTGAAACCTGTGAAAAATGGTTGAAGGTATCAAAATCTATGACAGCAAACGAATCAAACGAGGAAAACAAAATCCCATAACTATATAACGGTTATAGTTGACGGAAGATGTGCAAAAAGATCCTATGGGTATGGGTTTTCTTCTTTATCGGGCGTGGCCTGCATAATTGGAGCACATACAAATAATTTACTGTATTTAGGCGTTAGAAGCAAATTCTGCTATGTGTGTCAAAAAACAAAGAACAAAAATACCGACGTTCCCAACCACTAGTTTTAAGAACTGCAATGGTGCATCCAGCAGTATGGAACAAGATATTGTTGTGCAAGGTTTTAACGAAAGTGAAAAAAGAATACAACCTTCGTTATAAATATGTGATAGGTGGTGGTGACTCTATCGTTTACGAGAATGTCACTTACGGAAGGTGCCAATCATGCAATACGGGCATTTACATCCAACTTTTACAAAATCGCTGCCAATACAAAATTTTCATTGAAACGAAGAAAAATTTTAAAGTAGAGGCTATTAAGAATGAGTGCAGCTGTAAGATCAGCGATAGCAAAATCGTGAAGAATCCCGAATCATGTCTTTGGAAATCATTCCCATTGCAGATTGGAGGAAATTCACAAACACATAGATTTTCTTGTTCGAAAAGCAAGTCTACTGGTGGTACAAGGAGGAACTTAGTGCAACGTGGTGGATATATGCAAAAGTGTTATGGAGCTGGTTTATCTTTTAATAACGGCCCCTCTTTCCATAAAAAATTTCTATCAGTGTCGTATACTCTATCTTGGAAAAATTCTGTAAGAAAAAGGAAGCTAAACGTTTGCAACAAAAAAAAAACGTTTCTAAGCAGAAAAGTAACGCGTTCCATGAATTAAGCGCGAAAGTCATTGTGGTCGAAACGCAGCTCAACCAGACATGTCCACATGAAGAATTATTGCAAAAAGCGAAGTTAAAAATAATACAGCAATTGGAATCATAAATCAAAAAACAGGTATAAATTGAAACGGTTGGGCAACACAACAATGTAAAATATATATACTTAGTTCTGTTTTGACGGTTTTCGTAAAAGATCCCATTCACCTGCGAATCACTAAGTATACGCTGTGTTCATTTGAAAAGGACCCACCCTTAATATTTCAGAAATGTACCGTGTTAGAAATTGTAATAATATACTCGTTTTTTACGAATGTCACATATTTTTATTCATCCAAATGTACACACAGTTATATCTTTTTTCTTATTCTACCCACCTATATTATACTATAGTACAGCCTTCCTGACTTACCCCTTAAGCTTCACATCAAAATTTTAATATTTTATAATTTTATAATGAAATCGTTTCAAAGTCTCTAATATTACAGCAATCTGAATAATTGATATACAAAATAATTAATTATAATTTTCACTGTTAATTGAATCATTGTCAGAATCATCTACTTCATGACTTAATCCCAATCTCCATAATTTCATATTTTCCGTAGACTTTAAATGGTAACTGTGTAAGTTGATGTCCTCCGGAATCAATTATAATCACATAACGATCAAAATCCAAAACTTTGTCTATTACATATGGATCACGATATTTTGCCAAAAGTTTCTTACAAATGCCTGGTTGTCAATGTTTTTGATTATCACATTATCTCCTTGCTTGTATTCTCTTGGACGTTTCTGTTTTTCATTATAGTATTTCTCTGCATATACATTTATATGTTTAATATCATTATTAGCCTTTGCTCTCAATTTATAAAAACCACGAGTTATTTCTTGATTATTATTATATTAGTCTGTAGTATAATATAGGTGACTAGAATAAGAAAAAAGATATACATAGTTAGTTAATTAAATAAAGGCCTTCCTCAGAACTTTATTTCTAAATGGATATGTTGCTGTATCAAGAAGGAGAACTAGTCAGTGATACACATACCTAATGAAATGACTGCAAACGCGTTATCGAAATATAGATTCGAATATACCTATATTGTCGAATTTACACTGCCATGAGAATGACAAAATTGATGACTTTGCAAACACTCCACCTCTTCTAAATATTCAGAATAAACACTTTCAAAACTTTGCTGCAATTAAAATTAATTAAAATTAAAATTAAAAATATGAACACTATTCGTGTTCATTACTCAACAAATTGCTCATTGTTTATTCGAAACCAACAAATTGTTTTAGGAGATTCTATAAAAAACAACTCTTGCATCTAAATAAGTAATAAAGAATATAACGTATTTAATTTGGAAATTTGTGCACCTCATACGCCAAATTTAACCTTTTAAAATTGTATTGCGATAAGGGTATACTCTTTAAAATGTTACCGGTGCAAAAAAATCGTGGAGGAACATGAACGAGCACGCGCTGAATGTCATTGAATTTCAAAAACTTGTCGATGAATCTCATTTAAGTCAATCAATTCAATCTACAGAAAAGATTTCAATTATGATTAAAATAGGAATTGCTTCATTGATGGTCTAAATAACGCTTTGATTAATAAATTTCCTAAAGCTACGACATTCCAATATTAGATAAACCCAAATTTTCGCTTGATATTTGTTGTTTCGCATAAAATCTTCCATTTTATTCCTTACCAACGGATTCTTCTAACTTGAATTTCTCAATAAATGATGTTGTATTCATAACAATTGACACATACACTTTGAAATGCTATGGTTTTTTCTTTCAATTTTTTTTTAAATAGGAAAAAAAACTTACTTTAAACGAAACAGTCAAGACAGTTACTGGATTTTAAACACACTTCACCAAATCAACTATTTATTTGAATATTTCGATATCTTATATTACTTCCCTAAAATTAAATAAACCAATTAACGTTCGATAACAAAATATTTCTGATTGATGCTCGTAAAAATAATAATGATCACAAACTTTAATTTACACATTATTGACCTAGATATTCGCGCTGTTGGGATTCTTAGTAGTGACTGCAACTAATACAAAAATAGATTCAACCTATTTCTAGGGATACTCCCAAATTCATTAATCGAGGGCGTTTGATAATTACAAACTTATATAATCCCATTCATCTATTTTCAGACGCGATTTTGTAAAAAATTAGATTAATAGGGGAATTCCATGTTTTTTTAATTAATGCGTTACGTGCAGATTAAAAACGTTAAAGCATAAAATATATGGAGTGTTGTAACTCAAGTAATTTAACTGCAACAGCTGTTTCGTGTTTGTTTTGTAAATAATAACGAATACAAATAATTCTAACTGGAAAAACGTAAACTTTAATGCAGTAAATATAGTGTAAATACGAAAATCGTACGAAAATGACGAGTATGCGTTTGTGTGATCTAATGATCACTGATCCATCATATATGTACTGTGAATACCAGCAGTGTTACGATGGCCAACATTTTTCTCATTCAGAATACTGTTGTCATTAGTTTGGGAAGACAAACAACTGGCCTTGGCGATCCTCCAAGTTTTTAATTTAATCCCCATTAGAAAACAGCTGCTCTCTGACAAAAGTAACACACCTAAAAACGTAATAAGACTGACGTATCTGACATGAGACGAATTGGTTGCGTAGTTACCGTCACCCTTAATTTTTTTCATTAACGTTATAAATTATACAGGACCACACAATAAATTTATTTAACAAATATTTTTTAACCCTTCGTCTCGCGATATTGTGAATTTGCTACAAACATTTTACCTCCCATATAATTTGCAATAATGCTGTCATAATTTGATATTTTATTAATAGGTGGCGATGCTATACAAAGATTCTAGAAAATTGAAATAATTGTGTGCGCTGGGTTTTGACAGGTGGATAATCTTCAAATTGTGATTTACAAAAATAGTGTTTTTTACTAAAATTATTCAATTTATTGTTGAAAGGTGACATAACAGGATTGTAAAGGTATGTATTAAAATTTTAAATAAATAGTATATTCGTTTTACACATGATAGTAATGACGGCAGCATCTAAAACAACTTGTTGCATATTTGCACCTTTATGGACATTGACTGTACCGTAAATCATTGTGTTTGTAGATGTGGAACAACAAAGGTCCTTCTCTGACGCTGAACTGCTACAAATTATTGATAATTTTGGTACCTGTGAACATGAATATGACGACTTTTCTGATACTGATAGTATTGCTAACCTAGAGTATGTGCCGGAAGCCGACGATGATGATGATGAACAAAGCCCAGTTAGGGAAAGTGCTACTAACTTGTAAAATGTTGAATTCCACGAATAAGTTCCTATTAATTACAATCTAGATTATCATGGTAGATATATTTTTTTGTTTAAATTAAGAACTATGTAGCAATTTATGGTGCTATCACCAACAACTCCAGTACTAATCGAAAAAATTTCATCGGAATTTGGGAAAAGATCGTGAGAAGATAACCAGTACTGCAGTTGTTTTACGTCTTTTTTATCTCGTTCCATCCGTGACTCCCTTGAATCAACAACATCAAGGAAATCCACTGACAAAAGATAAATCGCAGAATTGCTCTAACCTATCACAGATGTCTAGAAGGGTAGACATTGCTAAAGTCCATTTGCCAAGAATACTATCTTCTCATCAAGGATTTCTCAATAACCATGTCCGACCAAAATTTGTCAGTCCGTCTGATTGAGAAAAATGTTTGCTCTACAAATTCACGGTATTTTTCAATATCCATATGAGATTGAACATATCTTGGAGGTAAAGAGTTCACTAGCATGGAAGAATATCAGTATATTTTGTATAATGTGCAAATGGGTTGTCCAGTCACCTTCTCGCTCAGATTGTATAATTTGCTTTACCAAAATCACCATGTGGAAATAATGAATCCATAATTTTGCTGTAGGTCCTTTGCTTCTGTAATTGTAGTGTGAATTTCTCGTGAATCTGTTGAATTACAGGCTCTGCTGTAATTGATATCAACGTCGGAGGATTTGATTAACGTTATGTAAAATATTTTTTATTGTCCCACGCTCTTCGGTGTTTAGATTCATTTCTTGTAAAATAATTTTTGTCGACTGGCCTAGTCGAAACGTCGACCTAGTTTGAGTATAACTGCGCAAATTTAACCGCGCAAATTTAACCGCGCAAATATAACTGCGCAAATTTAACTGCGCAAATTTAACTGCGCAAAAATAACTGCGCAAAAATAACTGCGCAAATTTAACTGCGCAAATTTAACTGCGCAAATATAACTGCGCAAATTTAACTGCGCAAATTTAACTTTGCAAATATAACTGCGCAAATATAACTGCGCAAAAATAACTGCGCAAATTTAACTGCGCAAAAATAACTGCGCAAATTTAACTGCGCAAATATAACTGCGCAAAAATAACTGCGCAAATTTAACTGCGCAAATATAACTGCGCAAATTTAACTGCGCAAATATAACTGCGCAAAAATAACTGCGCAAATTTAACTGCGCAAATTTAACTGCGCAAATTTAACTGCGCAAAAATAACTGCGCAAAAATAACTGCGCAAATATAACTGCGCAAATATAACTGCGCAAATTTAACTGCGCAAAAATAACTGCGCAAATATAACTGCGCAAATATAACTGCGCAAATTTAACTGCGCAAAAATAACTGCGCAAATTTAACTGCGCAAATATAACTGCGCAAATTTAACTGCGCAAAAGTAACTGCGCAAATTTAACTGCGCAAATATAACTGCGCAATAAAACTGCGCAAAAATAACTGCGCAAAAATAACTGCGCAAATTTAACTGCGCAAAAATAACTGCGCAAATTTAACTGCGCAAATTTAACTGCGCAAAAATAACTGCGCAAATATAACTGCGCAAATATAACTGCGCAAACATAACTGCGCAAATATAACTGCGCAAAAATAACTGCGCAAATATAGCTGCGCAAATTTAACTGCGCAAATTTAACTGCGCAAATATAACTGCGCAAAAATAACTGCGCAAATTTAACTGCGCAAATATAACTGCGCAAAAATAACTGCGCAAATTTAACTGCGCAAATTTAACTGCGCAAATTTAACTGCGCAAATTTAACTGCGCAAATTTAACTGCGCAAATATAACTGCGCAAATTTAACTGCGCAAATATAACTGCGCAAATATAACTGCGCAAATATAACTGCGCAAAAATAACTGCGCAAATATAACTGCGCAAAAATAACTGCGCAAATTTAACTGCGCAAAATTAACTGCGCAAATTTAACTGCGCAAAAATAACGGCGCAAATTTAACTGCGCAAATATAACTGCGCAAAAATAACTGCGCAAATTTAACTGCGCAAATTTAACTGCGCAAATATAACTGCGCAAAAATAACTGCGCAAATTTAACTGCGCAAATATAACTGCGCAAATTTAACTGCGCAAATATAACTGCGCAAAAATAACTGCGCAAAAATAACTGCGCAAATATAACTGCGCAAAAATAACTGCGCAAAAATAACTGCGAAAATTTAACTGCGCAAAAATAACTGCGCAAATATAACTGCGCAAAAATAACTGCGCAAATTCAACTGCGCAAATTCAACTGCGCAAATTTAACTGCGCAAATTTAACTGCGCAAATATAACCGCGCAAAAATAACCGCGCAAATTTAACCGCGCAAATTTAACCGCGCAAATGTAGCCGCGCAAATTTAACCGCGCAAATATAACCGCGCAAATTTAACCGCGCAAAAATTAACCGCGCAAAAATAACCGCGCAAAAATAACCGCGCAAATTTAACCGCGCAAATATAACTGCGCAAATATAACTGCGCAAATTTACCTGGCAAAAATAACTGCGCAAATTTAACTGCGCAAATATAACGGCGCAAATTTAACTGCGCAAAAATAACTGCGCAAATTTAACTGCGCAAATATAACTGCGCAAAATAACTGCGCAAATTTAACTGCGCAAATATAACTGCGCAAAAATAACTGCGCAAATATAACTGCGCAAATTTAACTGCGCAAAAATAACTGCGCAAAAATAACTGCGCAAAAATAACTGCGCAAATTTAACTGCGCAAAAATAACTGCGCAAAAATAACTGCGCAAAATAACTGCGCAAATATAACCGCAAAAATAACTGCGCAAATTTAACTGCGCAAATATAACTGCGCAAAAATAACTGCGCAAAAATAACTGCGCAAATTTAACTGCGCAAATTTAACTGAATCTGTTGAATTACAGGCTCTGCTGTAATTGATATCAACGTCGGAGGATTTGATTAACGTTATGTAAAATATTTTTTATTGTCCCACGCTCTTCGGTGTTTAGATTCATTTCTTGTAATATAATTTTTGTCGACTGGCCTAGTCGAAACGTCGACCTAGTTTGAGTACTTGTCGTCTCACTAACCATATCACTTGGCAAACTCCATTAGGTCTCCACATTTTGGAGAAATACCCTGATAACAGTTTTATTGAAATAAATAGAAGATTTCTTTATTTACTTTTAGTGAAATGTAGAACTAGTCTGTATCAGTACTTGCACATTCAGAAAGTGCATCACTGTCTTCATCTGAAGAGCCGGTGTGTTCACACTGAAAGTTAAGGTTACGACAGTATCGTCCACTAACATAATTCTTCCACACGTTTTCTGCTACATGAATGCAGCGCTTCATCCAATCTGTCGCAGTTATTTTGGAGCACGCCTTTCGTACCAGTTGTTCAATATTGACAGTGCTTCGTTGAACATTATCGCTGGCAACTTTATGTTTCATGATACTACAAATTTGTTTGTTTGGGTTTAATTCACAATGGTACGGAGGTAAGCGTACGACAATATGTCCATGTTGTTTTAGTAGTTCATCAACGTAATAAGTTTTTGTCACTGCAAACTTCTGCGTCATAGTAAGTAGCTCAGCTTTTCGCATGTCACCACTTGTTGAAACACCATTGTTTTCTAACCACGTGTGTAGTTCTTCTTTACGATTTGTTTGTGTAGTGGTTTATTTATTTGTACACTGTGGTAGGAAGCATTGTCCATAACAAATATGCCATTTGGAGGTAAATTAGGTGTAAGTTGCTGTTTGTGTGGTTCATCTCATCATGATCATCACCTGATTTACATTTTGACTTAAAAATCAGTAACCCATTTGGTATGAAGCCGTTTAAACCATCTGCATGAACTATTATGTACCTCTAACCACTACTATCACTTCGATACACGCTAGGTTCCTCTTCTGATTGCCAACGGTATATGAAGGGTGCATTTAGGTTTCATCTAAATAAGTCACTGACTTCTTTTTTGGTATCCTAGTTTTTCATTCTCGAGCAACTCTCTTAGATACCGAGAACGCCAGACTGCAACATCATTTCGTTCCATCAACAACTTTTGTTTATCGTGACATTTTTTGTCACAAAATGGCGAAGACAATATAGCTTCTGTTTGTACGGTTTGTTACCGTTTATTAATTATCGATTTGATGATGGACCGGCGTTTAATTAGGTTCTTCCTCCTTTTATCTTAATTTGGTTTTTCCCGTAAGTATTTCTTATACGTTTTGTTGGTTAACCTCAAATAATTTTCCCACAGCATGGTCTTTTTGTGCGTTTCTTCTCGTTTATTGCCTTGGTAAGTGGGGTTTTTTGGTTATTGGTTTCAATTAATTTTATAATTTATATTCCTCCTTTCAGTGATGAAATATCTACAGTAGATTTTCATGAACTACATTGGCGATGTTAAGCCATTTAACTTTAATTTAATTTATTAAACTTAAACTTTAGTGTAAGTATTCTCATAACCTGTACTTATTATTCTTAGCGTAATGTTTTTTAGAGGCCTGATGATGACAATTACAAATTTTTGTCGAAACATGTAGCCACCTTTATAATTTTACTTCGTCATTTAATTTAAATTCATTAAAAGTCTATGGGGAAAGGTTTTATAATTTGAATTTATAGCATTATCAGTTTCCCATTTGGAGTTCTATACAGGGTTCGCCATTACTCCGGCCTCGGTTTCTAGTGCCTTTACATAAATGTTAGCATAAAATGTTTAGTATTGTACTCATTGCTATTGAAGAGCTGCATGTTTTAAAAATATTTTTGTTTATACAGAGTGTGTAGTTTTCGCTGGGCAGTATAAAGTTACACTTTTTTAAATAGCAACCCATCAATTTTTTTATGCTGTTCGATGAAGGCTTAATTTAGATGAAAAATACTTTTTAAATTTTTTTAATTGATCGCGGCGTTGCCATTTTAGAGCAATTTCTTTAAAAATGCAGCATCAGAAAGAAATGGTCACAACACTGGTGTTTTTTGAAATTTTGGAATTTGCTTTTGTAAATTCGTAGATGAAAGTCAGAAGTACTTAACTCGTGAATTCCCGGTGTCACCTGAGGGTCCCTCACTATAAGGAACCTGTATTACCAAAATGATGTAGATTTCTATATTAAATATATTATTATCGGGTAGATGGCAATGTTGTCGATAGCAAAAATATACCTTCATTGCCGTGCGTTAGTTTATAGTGGTAGTTTGAACTCTTTCTAACCGACGATTTTGAAATCATGGCCGATCCCTGCTCATCGAAGTGTAAAAGTGATTATGAAAATAGAAGGGCGTAAGTAAAACTAATGCAACTTATCATAATTAGCAGGGCCGGCCTGAGGGGTGTGCGACGTATGCAGCCGCACACTCGTACCTTTTGGAGGGGCATACAATTGTCCAATTTTGGTAAAAAAAAACATTTGGGAAACTTTTAGAAATTGATTTAAATGTTGGGCAGAAATATTTAAACTAGAAGGAACTTTGTCTCAAAACTATTACAGTTGAATTTCAAGGTAAAACCGAAGATCTTCCCCAACGAGTTCAGAATTACAGTAGTGTGATGTCCTTGACGCACGTCCAGGGTCAGTAGAGCAGTCGTCTGCCCGTGTGGCGGGACGCGGGAACCGGGAAGGATTGTGACTAATCTTCCTGCCTCCCCTCCCAAGTCTTTGTTTTTCTAGCCAGTAGCGATCGATATGCGATTGTGACAGGTGCAGTACTGACTAGTAAGTTGAGTGATCCACATTAATCACGTCATTCACGATGCCCTAAACTTTTTGTCATTGACCGAAAGCACGGATGCCTATGTCAACCTGTGGATAGCGTTACGGATCGTATCTACAATGCCCATGTCGGTCGCCTCCGCTGAACGAAGCTTTTCAAAGCTGAAGTTGATCAAAACTTACCTCAGGTCAACGCACTGTCTCAAGAAAGACTTAACAGCCTTTCAATTTTATCAATTGAAAACGAGGTGTCTCAGTCAATTGATTATGTGGACATAGTTAATTCATTTTCCGAAATGAAAGCAAGAAAAGCCCTCGTATAGGTATAAGTGTATAATAAAAGAGACTATGTACCTATCTTAACAGTTAATAAATTTAATGTTCTAAAAGGCGCAAAAGTGCACAAACACTGTGTTTTTAGACCTTGAATTTCAAAATGGGATGTGGGATGTGCCACTTTTAGGGAAATGCGTAGGTTAGCGCAGGATAGGAAAGAATGGAGACACGTGTCCAACTCCAACCAGTCTTCGGGCTGATCACTACTTGATGATGATGAATTTCAAAGAAAAATCGGGGAGGGCTGGTAGGGGCATAAAATGTGAGTCTTGCACACTTGCAATTTTCGCCTTAGGCCGGCCCTGATAATTAGTAGTCGAATGTTACCTTTTCCTCAAAACCACACTTTCGGCATCCACGTGCAATGTCACCATTGACAATTTTCCATCAAAGTAGCCGTGTCACCCGTAGGTGACACTAGGCATTGCCACTACATTATGACACATTTTAGTAAAATCTAACGTGTAATTTTTCAGATTGAAACTTCACGAACTTGTTGAACTTCTAGAAGCAAATGATGATGAAATTGATGGGGATGTAATATTGTTTCCTCCTGGAGATGGTAACTTCACAGACGAGGAAGATGGCGATGAAGATGAAGCAGATTTGAATAATTTACCGCCGCGAATTTTACTAGGCGAAGTGGAAATAAAGTCCCAGAATAATGCGGTATTTGATGTTTCTTCAGATGAAATTACTGAACCTTCTAATAAAAAACAAAAGATGTCAAAAAAAAGTAAATTGTCTAAAAAAAATTCACAGCAGACCACGAATGTTTGGTCAGAGGAAGAAGAAACGTTTACTCACAAATCTGGAAGAGGAAATGAAGATGAATTTTTATCTTGCGATTACAATCCTTGTATCACACCAGTGGAATGTTTCGAACTTATGTTTTCACGAGAAATTGTTGAGTTGATAGTAGAAATGAGTAACCTGTATGCCGTGCAAAGAAATGAGGTTCTCAACACAAGTCATGAAGAGATAAAAGTTTATGTGGGAATTCTTTTGCTTACAGGATACCTACGTCCAAAATACATGAGAATGTTTTGGGAAATTCAGTCTGATGTGCACAATACATTAGTTGCAAATAGCATGCGCAGGAACAGATTCTTTGAAATTCAAAAATATCTGCACTTATCAAACAACATGAACTTGCCAGAAAATGACAAGTTTGGAAAGCTGCGACAATATTTCAGCTTTTTGAATAAAAATTTTGCACATAATTTTTCAAAAGTGTCTACGACCCATATAGCGATAGATGAAACTATGGTGCCCTATTATGGGAGACACAGCACCAAACAACATATCCATGGAAAGCCCATAAGATTTGGGTATAAAATGTGGTCAGCGACAACTAGATTGGGATATTTGGTAAATTTCGAACCGTATCAGGGAAGTAAATCAGCACCACTGCCTGATCAGGACGAATATGGGTTGGGAGCTGCTGTTATTCTGTTGCTCCATTCCAGACTTCCTCCCGAATTTGGTCCCTATAATTTGTATTTTGACAATTTTTTTACAAGTTTACGGTTGATGACGATACTATCAGAACGAAATTGTGGTGGAACTGGTACAGCTAGAGAAAATCGAATAGGGAAGTGTCCTCTAGATGATACAAAAATAATGAAAAAGAAATCACGCGGTGCCATTTCTTTTCGGACAACTGAGAAAATGTCACTGGTCCGATGGCATGACAATAGTATTGTCACTCTGGTTTCAAACTGTCACTCTGTAAGCCCTATTGGTAAAGTAGACCGAGTTGGATCTATCCAAGGAAGAAAAGGGAAAATTCAAGTTGACTGTCCAACCGTTGTAATGAAATACAACAAGTACATGGGGGGAGTTGACAGATTTGATGAAAACATTGACTCTTTACGGGTACATCTACGGGGGAAAAAGTGGTGGTTTTCATTATTTGCATTTGGGCTTGATGCTGCATGTCATAACGCTTGGTATGTTTACAAACAAATTACATCCAAGTCAATGACGTACTGCGAATTTCGTCGAAACGTTGTCCAGGTGTACTGCGGAAAATTCGGAAAACCTCCACAGAAGAACTCAGAATGTGGCTCTTCAGTAGAAACAAGGATTGCTCCAGAAGTGCGACAAGCAGGACAATTTGGAGAGCACACTAGAGAAACATGTTCACAAAGACGATGTGCCGAGTGTCATCAACGAACAAGAATTTTATGCAAACGATGTAAAGTCGGCCTTCACATACATTGTTGGTACAAGTTTCATGTAAAAAAATAATTAATAATAAAGAGACTACATACATATGTTTTATTACATATAGGTATATTGAGGGTGACAATCCAATATATGGGAAAATTTAAAGTTTTAATCTTCTTTGGTCCCACCCTCCTAAAATGTTCCTTGTAATACTAAATGCAACATCTGAAAGTTTCAACTCAATCGGTTAACGTTTAGAGGTTGCGCAATGCCAGTCAAATTTAATGCGTTAATGGGACCATCAAGTGGACCAAACATCCAGATTTTCCAGCGATTTTCAGATAACTGGAACAAGATTGACAAACGCACATTCCAGAGTGGAATCATGGGAGATGCTGTGGCTAAAAAATTAAATCCACTGCGAGATGATCTTGTCAAATTTATCAAGGATCACCTAACAGCTTTTCAGCCGAGGGATGACTACAAGGAGTTATTACAACTTTCTCTCCTACTCCTAGGAGATGATGCTGCAAAGCAGATTAGCATATATGCTCCTGGAGCTGTACATAGAGCTAGATGGATGGCTAAGTTAATATACAGTATGAAAATCTACTTGTTTCGCTCGCAATTCAAGTTAACTACCCGAGAACTCTCTAGACTCCAAGATTTTAATGTTTTTGTGCTGCAGATTTATCTTAAGTGTTGGTATACTTCGCCCTGTGGTGCATCAGCTCCTTATAATGACCTCAAACTCATAAAGGAACTCGATAACTACAAGGAAGTAAGCAAGGTTATTGCTGCTGCAGTTGTTAAGAGTTTCTCAGGACACTTGTGGTATTTAAGTGAAACACTTATTGGGTTAGCCTTTTTCGACTCGAAAGTTCCTTCCGAACTGAAAGTTAAGATGGTAAAAGCATTGGAAAAGAAAGGTGCCGACAACCCACAACGACGTATCAAAGTTGAGATGACAACAATTCAAACGAAGCAATTGTGTGATTTTGTGTCACAAAACACCCTTAAATTATTTGCGGCTTTGGAAATAACTAAAGATTTTTTAAATCAAGATCCAGGTACTTGGGAAAACAACAAAGATTTCCTGGAAGGTCGTCGAAGAATCCAAAATCTGAAAGTTGTAAATGATGCAGCTGAACGTAGTATCTCACTGATTCAATCATTCAATGGAATTATTACGAACCAGGAAGAACAGAAACAGTACCTTTTGCATGTAATAGAAAAACATAGGCAAGACTTTCCAAACTCAAATAAATCCACAGTAGTTGCCAAAACTGTTAATTAAGCAGAGATAGTGTAATACTTGTCAGCCTTCGCAATATTGGTACATTTGTATTACAAATCCCATGTAATTGGATCAAAATTTCAAATGTGTTGTGCAACCAGTAAATATTAATATTTTTTGTAGAAATTTCTTGTGAGTGTTTTTTTCATATAAATAAATAATTCTAGTGGGTGGGACTTTGAAAAAAATGACTTTCGTTTTTTATTGTCACCCTAATTGCTATTTGTATCATTTAATTCCCAGTGTCACCTCTGGGTGACATACCCTTTGAGCCATTGTGTCAAAATTAATAAGATAAATTAATATTTTTACATATATTTTAAAGCATTAGAAATAAGATGTTCCACATTTGTTTAAAAAATATGCAATAATCGCGCCATGGGAACTGACGAGTTAAATAGTCTAAAAGATATTTTTAATTCGCCATACTTTTTTTGTATGAGAACGCTACTTTTCAAATTTTTCGAATTGCTGAAACTCATTTTTTTTAAATGGCACCCTAAATTTTTTTCAACTGTTTCTAATGTAGTTTTTAATTCTCTATCGATTTGCACTAGTACTTTTTTTTCCTAACATCTACAGTTATGGAGATTTATAAAATTTCAATTAAATCGCAACAAGCATTATCGGAGTTATTAGAGACACTTAACTTCATAGCCGCCCATTATCTAAGGTAGTATATCTTAATTGCTTATTCCTTAATTATCTTGTTCGTATTTTCAGGCTATAAATTTATATATAAAAAAATATAAATCTAATTATATAAATTTAAATACAATATTCAGAATTACCTTGGTAGGAGTAGGATCAAATTTATCAGTCTAATCTTTCCCACGTTGGGGGTCATCAGTATCAGCTATTAGATATCCAAGGTTATCCTAACTTATAAAAGGAACAGGATTGGGAGATTAGGGATATAGGAGGAAGCTCTCAGTTCGTTTAACAGTAACCTCATCATAAAGCTCCCAGGCGATTAAGGTCAGATAAATTTTATTTATATTACAATCATCGTAGAGGAGTCCCTCGTGGAACAAATAACATCTGTAATTGTTATCTGAAAGTTAAATTTATTATCAGTGTTTTATTGGAACTTTTTATTTGATATCATACTTACCATTAATTAATCCACATTGTTTAAGAGGATTATAACCTCATTATTATTTTTGTTATTGGAATTCAATCGTTATCATTGATTATTACACTAGGAGTATTTTATCAGTTCAATCATATTATATTTGTCATTGTTGTTAAATTATCTTACCGTCTATTTTGTTAGAATTTAAATATTTTGTATATTAATTTTTTTGTGTAAACCTATTTAGTCCCATTTTGAGATAAACTAGAAAGTAGAAATCTGTAATTCCAGTACGTATACCAGAACTTATAACATCTATGTACATGGTGAGTCGGAGTCGTTAACAGGTAATTTCAGAAAGTATTTTAATGGGGAGTTCCGCAAGGACCTCATTATCAGGTTAATTATTTATTGTATTGGACGATTTCATACAAGATCTTGTACGCATCGACCTTGGAATTTTAAACATTTACACTTTACAGGATTAGTTTTGGGTACTTGCGAAATTGCGATCTTGATTTTTATTTATCATTTTCAGTATATGTTATTTTATTTAGATACAACATTTGTTTTTTTGTTTACGACTACAACATCGCCTATTTTTGAGTTTTTAGGGCCATGCTTGTTAGCTATAAATTATTTAAATTATTGTTTAGTTAATAAAACTTGTGGCGCCCTTACCGGATATTCGACTATATTTTTTTCCCTTTATATTGGCCCATTACCCAATGCTGTCCATCAGACTGAGTTAGCTGATGCATTTTGTGACAATTAGTAAATTTGCACGTCACAAACATATATTGATTTCGATCGTAGATCGTTTTAAAACTACCATTGTAAACAAAAAACAGATGCTGTAACGTCAAACAGAAGGATACAGCTTAGGAAAATGTTACAAATACCTGTAATTCGGCTACTACAAGTAACCGCTCAAAAGATTCATTACGAAAATGTTTTGATAACATGAAGAAACAAGCCAGGAAAACGGCGAATGAAAGAATAGAGGTTATTAAAACTGGCGATGGACAAATCGACGTGATAAATGACGCAAATAAAGAGCTATTATTATGTATTATAAATGAAAAAACTATTAAAGGCCTCATAAATGAATTCGACACAAACAATGGTGACATTGTGTTGGAAGTGTTTGATCGAGACGAACCTTCGGCACTTCACGAAATTTGTGGTGCGTCTAATGAACCACAGGTAGCACTTCGTATATACTGTATTTTAAACTTCGCAAGTAGACTGGGGAGATTACAAAGCAAGCAACTTAAAAAGAAAAATAACACCTACACTAGCAAATTCTAATAGAAAATTGGTCACCATACGTCGGCCACTTGGCTACACTGTTACTTCATCAATATTCCAACTTGGCTGAAATTAAATTAGAAATTGCCAAGATAAGTTTAGAAGCTGTGAAGCATGAACAAGAGTATCTTGAAAAAAAATTTAAAGTTAGACAATTTAGATAAAACTTCTTCAAATTGAACTACTAAAAAACAGTTGTAAAACTATGAATGTAGGATTTGAGGTTCATAATTAAGTAGGCTAGTTGACGGGATCGAGAGAATCTAGTGCGTTATAAGGGGAGAAGTGACAAGTGTAAGAACTAAAATAAAACGCGGCAGCGATATAATTGGTAAAAATCGTTATTGTTCATTTACTTACATGATTAAAATTGTTAAAAAACCTAGACAATAATAAAAAACCCACATGAACGTACTATATTCGTTTTCAAAAAATAAAGTATGTGCGCTACAGTTTCATTTATAAATTCTTAAAATATTCAGTAGTTATATCCCGAGTGCATGCCAAATACGCGAATATTTTGCACGAAGTGCACGAGTAAAAATGTTCACGGATGGCATGCAAGAGTGATATAGTTTGACTATTTCCCGTGCGGCTAGTAATTCATATAACAATATTGTACTTTCAATAATAACTATAACAATTATTATTGTTCAAAATATACTAATTGTAACTTAAATCAATAATAATAATAAAATAAACACCACACACAAACTATATTGGAATAGGACACTACTCACAGATAAAACTATATATGTATAACAATAGGCCAGATATATCACTTATAGATAAAACACAACAAATCGTATATGTAATAGATATTGCTGTTCCCAACACAAACAATTTAGCCAATACACACGCAGAGAAACACCGCAAATACACTGATATAGCTCAGGAACTTAAAGCGCAATAGAGAATGGGAACTGCTCTTACAGTACCCATTGTTCTTAGTGCAACCGGAGTTTTACCAAAAACAATACACACAAGTTTACACATTTTAGGATTAGATAAGAACATACAGGGTGTCTCACGGTGACCGTCGGTATATCAAGAACTGTAAAAGCTAGAAATTTGAAATTTTGCACATGCAATTCCATTTGAAAAAAGAGACTTTTTAAAGTTTTTCTTAAGTCTGGAAATAACATCAAATAGATACGTAACCGCGGGCAATTTTTTATTATCCATTACAGACAATTGTGTCTCAATCTTTTGACATTGAGAACCTAAAATCCCATTTCCCTAACATTTACCACTGTCGACTTTCAATTTTATTTCCTAAGCAAGATTTTGAAATTTTTTATTGAAGAAAATTTTTTTTCTCACCAATCAAAATTGATACGCCGATTATTTTAAGCATACTTACTAAACATTTTATGACACATCAGAATGTGAAAAAAAATTGCCTGGTTTGTATTTAAAATAAAGATGTTGATGCTCATTTCCGGTATTTCTGGAAGTGCTGCCATTTGGAAAATATTTTTATTTAATACATTAAACACGGCATGTCGCATGTGCAAAATTTAAAATTTCTAGCTTTTACAGTTCTTGATATACTTCTAACCGACGGTCACCGTGAGACACCCTGTATACATACAATTACAAAAGGCAGTTATCATCAACACTTGCCACTTAGTTAGAACATTTCTAAACATAACTGAAGATACTGCACATCACTCACTTTCAACTAATACCATTCAAACACAAATTGAAACTTTGTTGCATACACAACATAGCATTACAGAAAGTCCATTACTCAAACTGTGTCGCATACACAACATAGCATTACAGAAAGTCCGTTACCAACACATAACACGTCAACAACCACTCATGTGACACCTCTAACTCGTTCACATACACCCAAACCCATACACACAATACATTCACAATTAGCACAAAACACAAACAACACATTACCCACTCGAGTGCAACCTATGCGCCGAGTTAAACAACAAACATTTACACAATAAACATAATACTATTTCAAAACACATATGTTTTTTTACAGCTACTTCAAATTTATTTTATATAGGTATATGTATTACTAGAACTAATCGTTACTTGATTCCGATCCGTGCGGTTAGTTAACCAGGCTTAGCCTGAGTATCGATAAGAACCAAAGTACAATAATAATAATAATTTATTGTATTTTGGAGCTAAATGCTCCTTTACAAGAAATCCAGCTGCCTATTACCAAGTATCTTAAAATTAAAATTAAGGTCTAAGGAAAACTATCTTGCGAACAAAAAAAAAAGATTATTTATTTATTATAAAAGATCTTATTTTTAGCATCTCTACTGTGTAATTAAAAACCAAGTTTATTGAATCCTCTGTTGGGAGGAACAAGTTTATGAAATCTTTATCATTTAAAAAGTTACAGCTATTAAAGTATTTGTTTCGGATCGGTTCGTATATTGGACATTCTACCTACAATTTTCATCAGTGTTAATTTTATATGCTATTCCTGCTATGTAAAATCGTAAACAATTTTTATTTGCTAGTCTAATTTGGGCGATGATCCTTTTCTTTGCTATTAAAGTTTTTGCATATAAATATTGTTCACAACCATACAAATTGCCTACCTTTAAATTTAAATATATATCGCTATATCTTGTTAATTCCAACGCATTAATGTCCTTTCGTTTAAGTGGCTCTATTAGCCTGTTCACTGCATAGTTTACATCAGCTTTACTTAAACTACCCCGTTTTCCTACCTACCGCGCATGTCTTGAATATATTTCAACTCGCCCACTATTTCATATTCCCTTAGCACATTTCCATCCAAAGCTACCAAGAGCTGCTCTTCGTTAGTAAAACATGATTCATTATCTAGCAGGTTATGATGTAGAATAGCTTGTGTAATGATACACACCATTTTCAGAAAAACATGTACGTTTTCAATGACCGACTTCTCTTTGCATCCGCCTATCATTTAAGCGATATTTTCGTTTGCCCGTATCTGAAGGGACCGATCAACGAAGGCACATACTTCCCTAATGATAGTTGCCGTCATTTTCCTCAATATGAAAGACACTAGTGTACGAAACAGTCTAACCGGTAAACAGCTGTCTATGGCTTGCATAATACAAATTCATTGTGCAATAACTATACTTGATAGGAAATTCCCAAACATTTGGACTATCGTGGAATGATTCAGCGTCATTCTTTGTTCTACGTACTTTCCCGAACACTGATATCGAATCAGCTCATACTCGGCAAATCCATTCTCTTTCATGGGGAATGTGGAGCAAAACGGTACACTTAAGGTGTAACATTTTATATTTTGAGAACCGAATGAATTGCTCTAGTATTTGTCAAATATACATTCATTCCCATCGAATTGAAAATATTAAATTACGACATAAAAAAACTCCTAACAAAATAACTAAAAATAAATTCTTTTTTCGGTTTTTTATTTCATTTTGCAAAACGAAATGAACGTTGGGACAAAATGAAAATACTATAACTAATGGTTAAACTAATTTTACGGTATCGCAGTTGTATAAAGTTTGTCAATTTCTTCTTTATACACCTTACTTTCATCAACAACTTCTGGAAAAACATAAATATCTTGACTCTGGCGATATCTTCGCGAAAATTTAACATTACCTTTAGATTCATGCTTCAACACTTTTGTGACTTGACCTATGAAGGTCCTTTTGATTTTTAGTTTTTCTTTTGTCAGTGCTATCTTCAAAAAGCCTCCGCTAATACGAGCAACGTTTTTCAGAAAAGACTGACTGCATCAGTATCTGAAAAGTTATCTTCTTCATTGTAAATTTCTTCACCACTGGGCAACGAAGACTCGCTTGAGCATGAGTTATTTTTCTTTTTTTGTCTTGATGGATACCGAATTTGTCGTTTGGCTTGTTTTGTGCCATGATTTGTGGCAGTCAAGATCATAGTTTTTAGTTCCGCTTTTGGCATAGCCATAATATCACATGGCGAATAATATTCCCGACTAGGTTCTGACGAATTTGTAATTTTCGGGAATGGTGTTCTATCTTTGGAACATGGCTGTGGCGAATCAGAAGTCTTATTTGATGGCCCGGTTGAAAGATTAATTTTTTTGAGTGATGGTTTACATGAACTCATCAGGTGGCTGTTGATCAGTAGTTATTGCTAGGCGGAACAGCTCTTCACAAAATATGTGCGGGTTATACGGATAAATCCTAGTATTTATCGATGTACTTACTTAATAAAAATATTTGTTGTATATGTTTTAGCAATAGCATCAGCATCGTCATGATGTGGAGTTAATCCTTGTACAGAAAAATGGATAGTGGTCTTTATTTTATCATATAAATTTTTAATGATTTCTCTCACCTGATCGTCCCCAGAACTACCACCAGTTCTATACAAGTTTTGCCGTTGCTTTGCAAAGTACTGACGAGTTTGTTTTTTCAATTTGTCGTACTTTGTATGTAACTGATCGGCTGATAGGTAATTTTCTCCCAAACAGCATTCTGATAATGTAAATTAACAAACTTAATTGTAATGGTAACGTGTCCGTTGCAGTCATCCCTTGTCTTTCTATGCGACAGCATCAGTTTTCTTCCATTCCACAACCCAACTATACTTTCAACCAGATCTACAAACATGTGTATGGGAGAAGCTGGGACAGTGGCCACCTTTTTACAAAACCCTTGATCAAAAATAGAAAATTGGTACTACCACTTCGATTTTTTCAATCTACAAAAGTGACAACAACTGCATATTAAACCATTATAACCCCAGATGTAAAAAGTTAATAACATTGTGCGTTGTGCGTAATTCAAAATTTTCTGTAAATATGGCCAGAGTACCTATCTACTTGGTACAGTGGTACTATGGCCGCTGCATATTATGCATCATCAATCGATCGACTGTGTGAATATATTGTCGAGTGCTTAGACATCCGCAAAGAAGTTTACACGCTCCGGGACTTGCTATACGAATATGATTAAATTCAGAGAGACATGATGATCACAAACTTCGAGAAAACCGCTTTGGAAAGGACATTGGGTTTCAGTTGAGATACAAACGAAACGAGTCTTCAATACTTAGTCTTTTTTCGTAAGCACAGGGGAGCATATGTTGAAAGTGCTGTTAACAGTTGGGGTACGAACACCTTCGCCTTGATACAAAATCTTTCCAAAATTCTACACAGTAAGCATCGAAAATTGCCTGGATTACCATTGCCCTACCAAATTGAAGAAATGCAAAAGGGCAGTACCCCTACCGATGTTCACAACTTAATAGCTTCGCTTGTTGATCCACATGCTAAACTGGAAGAAGACCATGTGTGGTTGCGAAACGATTTCGCCCAACTGTACGTTTCCTTTCTGAAGGCGCATTTAATCACATGAAAACGGCAACCACTACAAGTAAGCCTATCAGTGTCTGTGCATAACTAGACTGGCAGCAAGGAACTCATTACTCTCCTTAAAAAACTGGAAATAGAAATTTCGTATGACGATGTACTTGTTGAAATATCAGCACTAGCGTTACAGGAACGAAATAAGGGACAACAAAAACAAATGGGTTCAGACGTCTTATTATGTCCACAACAGGTCTGCCGGGAACAGTTTTCATGGATAATGACGATTTTCGAGAAGATGGACTAACAGGTTCCGAGACACGAACATCATCATGGCGCAACCAATATCATCTCGCTGTGAAGTCGTAGCCGATGGAACAGCATTAATTTATTATACCAAAGCCTGAAGTAGACACGATACCGTACGCAGTCAGCCACAACCAAAGAAGTTGAAATGCAGTGAACAAGCACAAATTGCACACCGAGTGGGAATCATATAATGTCAAGTCTTACTCACAGTCACCAAGCACAAAAGTTGTCAAAATGTGTTGGATTTGTCTCTTTTGAACTTAGGTGGAATTAACGACCAAATAATATTCACGTCTAACAGTAAACGGCAAGGAGAAACCATTAGAAGATTATTTTTGAAAATCCTTTTTTTATCACTGACCGAGGAGCACACGCGGCGAAGGGTCCTGGAAAAGAATGTCCCTAAAGCTATTAGAGAAAGGCGTGAGGAGGGGCTGCTGGTATTACGGCACTTTGTATTTTTAAGGCGAAATTGTTGATAACTCCGAAAACATTCACTAAGTATGTCTTATTATAGTCCATTGCAGGCATTTGATGTAAATTTATATTTTATCATCTAAGACATCAAATCGTAAGCTTTCTTTGGACACTTTGGACACTTCGCCAAATCCGCGAAGTAGACCAGTCAAAATCGACAAAAAAAGGGTTAAATTCGGAAAAGTGCGAGTAGTTCTGAATGTTTGATATGTTGTTCGGGCCAGTTAGGGTATCAAATGATACGGTTTTAAAGACACCTTGTCAAAAACTCCGCGACCCAAAAAATCGACATGTGATTCGGCCAAAAACAGAATACATTATTGTGTTTTGGATGAACATATTGAGACGTTTCATTCACCAATATCTCATCACCGCTAAGTTTGTGAATTCGGTATCACTTTGATTAGTGCGTACACTTGATTTTTTAGACATATTTCGCACTCAACGCTTTGACCAAACCGGAGATATTTACCAAGAGACTTCAGTTGCCACCATGTTTAAATCCTAAAACACTAACTCCAAGGTATTACACTAATTATATTGCTTACGTGTAGAAACCAACAATATTAGAGAACTTTATCAGATACAATCTGGGACAAATTTTGTAAACGGCAAATTTACAGAAAATTATTGTTGCCGAGGGTAGTAGACACTTTTAAGAAAGTGATTTTCATTAAAAGGCTTATAACTTATAACGAAAGTTTGGTACTGGTGGTTTCAAAATCGCAGTTAAAGTCATACGCTGTTTTGTGACACGAAGGTGTTTCAGGCAGAGACAAAGAAGTTATCATCAGTTGTTTCTATTTATTTCTCAAGAGATATAGGCATGCCCAACAAATAATTACATGGTTGGCTACTGTTCTAGCCAGAATAAGAATTGGTGCGTTTTAACCTTTTAAGTGAGGATGAATTATTCTACTGAAATATCTGGCACAGATAGATTCCTGAATTATTTTGAACCCGGACCATAGAGCATATCCCGGACATACATTTATGTCGTGAGATAAGAGGGCAAGACAAATTGATTTTCATGAATTCTTTCAGTGTAAAGACCGCAACCAGAACGCTTCTCTCCCACATTGTCCAATTAAAGCTAGCAATGGCCAGTTTGTTCTACACTACAAAACCTCATTTAGGGAGGAATATAAAAATTTGGAATTCCTCTGAAAGCTGCGCAAACAGGAATTTTATCAGTCGATGTTGTAACTCGAACAGAACCCCAAGGGGTCCTTAAATCAAAGAAAAAAGTGCTGCTTAAAGCTCTTGGAGGAATTCTTCCTGAAAACAGAAACACTCTGAAAAAACTTGCCAGAATGTGAAGATAAAAGATTATTCCATTGAATTGAAAATAGTTTAATTACTTTTTTTAGAAAATAAGAGTGTTGTTTTTAAGTTTGTGAAATTTTTTTTTTCAAAAAAATGTTCTTTGTTATAAACGTTAAAGGTCAATTACGGCAATTTTTGTTAATTATGAACGAATGATTCCTAAGCGTATCTACGTTGGATAAATAAAGTTATGGAAAAGGTTTTTGATATCATTCAACGTAATAGTGGCGAATGATCGGAAAGGCTGTAAGTCGTACAACTGAAATTCTGGCAGAAATCATCCAAGCTTTTTTAAAAAAAGTTCTCTTTAAGAATTGACCATCTAATTGGGCTAGGGACAGATGGCGCCAATAATTTGTGTGGAAATCGTCACTAAGTTTATACTGTTTTAAGAGAAAAAGCGCACAAATTAAAATTGATTGCATAAATGCGCCCATTCCCTACACAAAAATTCTCTTGCTGCTTCCGTAAGTAGTGGTCCCACGGACTGTGTGATGCCTCTATTACCCTATCCTTCAGCATTTGATCTACCTTTTCGTCTATTACCTTCTGGATGGCAGGGTTTCTCGAGTAATATCTTTGCTTTTGTGGCTCGGCTCCTGGTTGAACTGTAATTGTATGTTTAATTATACATATTTGTTTTACCTGGAGATGTTTTAAATTGTTCCAATTCTTTTGTAGGAAGTTATTTAGTATTGGCAGCTGCTCTTCATCAGGTCCCTGGATCGCTGCTACATCTATTCCTGGCTTACCCTCCAACTCAACAACCTCCTCTGAAAATGTTAACGTCCTTTTATATGCGTAATTCCACAAATAACCGATGGTCTCCGGCTTTCTCATTCTGGATTGGCACCACTATTACCTTGCTGTTACTGGTACCATTTCTTGTACCCTCTTGCTCCGCTACTGCTGCTGCAGAATTCGTGTGAAACCCTCACTGGCAAAGCACGTTTCCCGAATTACTACAGGGTAATAAACCCCACCAATTCCTGAAGAATTCGGATACACGATGGTTGGTTCGTGTAAACGTAATTAAATCCATATTAGAACAATCGGTTGAATTAAAGACATATTTTGATATTAGCATAACCACTGAAAATTCTTATATGGCCAAAACAATACGTACAGTAAATGTAAAGCGATGTTTGTTTTAAGTTTATTTAGTTATAGCATATGCAGTGTTCAGCAATATCAATAACGTAAATATTTCATTTCATCATGAAAATGATGATTTGTTTGAGGTATATATAGTATTATATATAGTATTATGTGTTTTTTGCAAAATAGTCAATTATATATATTATAGTATTATATAGATTATTATTAAGTTGCACAAGATTAATAATTATAAAACTACAAAATAAGTCACGTACGAAGTGGGTTCAGGAAAAAACGTTCAACTATAGACCAAATATGCAAACTAGAAGGGGACATCAGAAACTGCTTTGCAAATAAGGAGCACTTAATCGTTGTAATGCTGGATCTGAACAAGGCATACGATACAACATGGAAATTCAGAATAATACAGTATGGTTTAAATGGGAATATACTGAACTTTATTAAAAACTTCCTTACAAACAGACGGTTCAAGATTAAGGTTGACAACACCTTATCAGATTCGCAGTCACAGGAAAATGGAATTCCTCAAGGGTCCGTTCTTAGTGCTACTTTATTCCTCGTGGCAATTAATGACATTGGTCTAATATTTCGTCTCCAACAAAAGCAATACTGTATGCTGAGGTCTAACGAGGAGTACCACCAATCTTTTTGATACGTAGACTCTTCAGGCCCTGATAAAGACCAATTCTGAATGAATTTCGAGAAGCTTGTGAAAGATACAAAATATCTGTTGACCTATTACTTATTGAACGATCTAAAGTTTTCATAACTATATTATGTAAAGAAATTGCTAATGTCAATATTAAATTATTTGAAACTGTCAAATTTTTAAATCCTGTTCACTGTTTGAGTCAAATTCACCGGCCGAAGTTTGAAAATATACCAGTAAATTATGAAGTATTCACGCTGATGGAACATATAAGCTGGTATAGCAAGACAGAACAGATAATTTCATTGTTTTGGGATAGCAGTATGTGTAAATGCAAAAATAGAAGATTTTAAATTTCTTTTCACTTCCTTACAAAAAGGAGTAAATATAATTTTTAGCGAGATATCTCCTCAGCTATTAATTAGCGACGCATCTGAAAGCATTCACCACGGGTTACAAAAAGTTTTAGATGGAAATTCTATCATTATTATATGTTGAATACATATGAAACTGAATATCTTACACTTTTGTGAGAAAGGCATCAAGTTAGACCTGCTAGAGAGTAAAGAAATCATCACGAGGTTTAAAGAAACCCCTTCCTTGGTTTTTGAACGAAACCTTAAATTTAAACAAAAACTTATTAATTCTAAACACTTTTTAGGTTCCCCCCGTATTTTTGTTCCCCCGTATCTTTTTCGGTTTACAGGTTTCTTCTTTTCCCCTTCCAATGTTGCACTTGTTTGCCACGAACAGGTGGTCCATTCTTGTTACTTTACAACATTTACAATCAACATGTGGTTGCTTCACAATCTTCAATAATCTTAATTAAAATGTTATTTTGTAACCTCATTCAACGCTTTGTTCCTGGTGAAGACCTTATCCGCAAGTACTGCCTTCCTCTGAAGTCTAACCTCAATTTTTCAGCATGGTTGTTCACAGTTTATCATGTTTATCAAATTTTTATATATTTTTATCAAGGCTTTCCCACTGGGGAATTATAAGTAAGTACCCCCTTGTTATTTGGTTGTTTATAACAATTATAACTCATTGGTTTTCAGCGCCTTTTATTTAGTTGTTTATAACTCATTGGTTTTCAGTGTTATGGCCTGTCTGATTTAATTATCACAGTTTAAATTCATCGTTCATGCACCCTCCATCTCACCTCGACAACATTTATATTTCAACAAACTTAACATTATTATAACCTAGTAAGTATTTTCTAATCCATTAGTTTTATTGCTTAGTGTACAATTTTAGCCTGACAACTGCGTTTGTCGAAACATGTAGTAATTAGTGATTAATTGTGTTACCCACAACATTCATAAACTTAACTCCTTAGTTTTACAACTTTAACTTCAACTTTACAATTAAATTTAGATGGGGAAGGTTGTGTGATTTTATTTACTTAATTTGTTCAGAAAAAGACTGAGCGACTTGTCAAGACAAAAAAACATATCCGAGATATTCTTTCTGAATTATGTACTTATAATTATGCCACATAGATGATATGTTTAACCCTTAACTAGTCGCTAGCCACAATTTCTCTTAATTAGTCGTTTGGTGTATTTTATACACCACTATCATTTTTGTAAAGAATTGAGTGCAGGAATACAATATTCTTTTGCTAAAATGATTCTAGCTTTAGTTAAGACATTTTTATTTATAGAAAAAGTATCATTAACATTTAGAAATAACGGCAAACAAGTAAAAAAGGCGTATTAAAAAAATGAGAATAAAAAAATTATTATTAAAAGTATTATTCAGATGTAGGATGGAGGCACTCTTTGCAAGTGTGAACTGTTTCCACATGTTCCTTACACGCCATCCTGAGACAACTGCTGCATTTTATGGTAGTTACTCTATTTTTTTTTCTTCCACATAAAACGCACCTTCCCCTTTCTTGCACTTCAGAAATATTTCCACTTTCTTCTGTGGTATTTGAATTGTAGTGCGTAAGTAAAAAATGTTTTATATTCAAAGGTAGGTTAGGAATTTTAGCACGTAATGATAGATGAGGTTTCAATAATGAGAGCGACAAATTTTTTAAAAAAAGTCTCCTATTCTTCATATTCTCAACATGTACTGCATTATATAATACATTAGCGTTAATTCCGGCTATATTCAGAAGTTGAAAAAATATGGAAAATGGCCACCTTCTGGTTCTTTTAGAAACTGTATAGTTAGCGCACATTTGATCAACCGAATCTATTCCTCCCTTTGTTGAATTGTAAAATAGTATAATCTCCGGCTTTTGACTGACTGAATCCACACAATCTTCTGAATGCATTGTTGATAACAGAATTACACACTTATTTTTTTTGGGGGAATATGAAACCATTGTCACATCTCGCTGAAAGGCAAATATTGACGAATTGACTGGTCTTATTTTTTGAGGTAAAAGTTCTGGAGGTATTTCTCGCTTATTCTTTTTTAGAGTACCCACTAACGTCACTTTGTCTTTTAGGAGAGATAGGGCTAAAGGATAATTGGTATACCAGTTATCGCAAGTGAGATTTCTGTTTTTCCCTTTGTAAGGTTGGACCAATCTGTGAACAATATCGGTGGGGGTATTGTCTTTCATATAAGGACCAGTAGGTTGCTTGCCGCAATAAATTTCTAAATTTCCCACATAAAAAGTTTTTGAATCACATACTGCAAAAATTTTCAGGCCATATTTAGCGGGCTTGTTTGGTATGTACTGAATAAAACCGCACCTTCCACGAAATGGTACCAACATTTCATCTATAGTTATAAACTCCCCAAGACAATAATTAGTTCTGCAGTTTGTTACAAATTTGTCCAGTATATCTCTTATGGGTGCTAATTTGTCGGTTTCACATCTCATTTGTCGTGTTGCTTTGTCGTCAAATCTAATGGTTCTCAATAAAAACAAAAAACGTTTTGAGCTCATAGTAGCCCGAAAAATTTCAGATCCTGTACCATCGTTAATCCACAGTTCTTCAAAACTTGTATGACTTTGCTTTCTTACACCGCAAAGAAACAGTAAACCCAAAAATGCCAAAAATTCTTCTATTGAAGTTTGTTGTGCATCTCGTTCACGCGAAAATTTTTCTTGCGTAGTTTGAATAAAAATATTGGTACATTTCACAATATCCTCAATCATCTCACGTGTGAAAAATTTCATAAAAGCTGATTCTTCACTTTCTATATCAGTTACCGTAGGACGTGGAAAAATCTTGACAATATTTCTACTACTAGTTTTTGCAAACTTTTTCGTAAGTGGATGTTTATACCATACCGTCTTCTTATCCTTTCCAAAATATTTTGGACCATCTACAACACAGCTATCTGCCACATCCGTTGGCATATCATCACATCTTTCATGGCAATTATTGTCTTGAGCCTCCAAATCAGATACGCTTTGGTCTGAACGACTATCATGTTCACTGAATGAAATACGATCGTTTATATCATTTTGATTACCTTCACATTCCATTTGATCTTCAAGGTCGCTTTTGCACTCCACTTCATTTTCTGCATCATCGTTATCAAGCAAGTGTTCAGCTATTAGCTTTAATTCGGCGTCTGTAAGTCGATCGGGATCACGAACGGGTACATTATACCTACAAAGATTATCACAATGTAATATGATATTTTGCATATCAGATACTTCTCAGTTTACTTGTAAAAAATGCATTAATCACAAATAGCTTCATGTAAAATAACTTACATAGTTCGTCGCATGGTGTACTTTATACACCACTAACAGACGTAATTTGCTGTAGCTAACAATATATTCACTTTAACTACCCACAACTGACTGAACTTGTAAAGTACATCTAATACGTAGGATACACAAGCCCTGAGTCGCGAAAATAGGCGTGGTAAGGTGTAACAGCCAATAAATTTCAATTGGTGTACTTTTTACACCAGAGCGACTAGTTAAGGGTTAAGAAGGCATATCAGATTGTTTTCTTGAAACAATTTGTTTCTTATTTTCAAAAACAGTGGTTGGAGATAAGGAGGTTTCTAATTTCGTCTACCAATGATGCTTTGGAGTCGTGGAATACCTAGAGTAATAAAAGACGTGAACAACTTCCAATTTCTCATTTCTTAGATCTTTTTAATTACACATCTACATGGGTCTAATTACTAAGCATCTATTATGAAAATATTTCATACAGAACACCAAATTAAAGAATTCTGTATTTATTTACGTTTGCTGTTTTTTCAAACAATAAAGTTTTGTTATGTTCTCTTAAATCATACTTTAATTTTTTTATACATAGCGTCTGTAGCGCACTTGTAGGGCACATTAAGATTACTGTAGCTCACTTATAGGGCACAGTATGTTTCGCTAGAACGATCATTAACTAGATAGTATTAAGGGGGGGTTCAAGAACTTTTTTCGATCCAATATTGACCCTGATTTCTATCGCGTTGAAGGCCTCCAAAGCTCTCTTACGTCTGCCCAGTTTGCTGTTCTTCTTAGCCACCTTTCTTTCACCTGCACGCACCGATCTTGGTTTACGTTGGCCCATTCCGCTGAAGAAATCTCTACAAATTTGTTCAATGAATTCCGAAATTTTCGAATAATGAGAGCAATTTACGAGGAAACTTAGCCTGAGGTAAAGAGTTGTGATGGAACGACAATTTTTCCTGCTAGTACGCCAAAAGTTCACTCGCCATTGGAAAATACTCGGACTTCATTTTTTGGAAAACTCGCTGTGACCAATGTATTGGTCGGATTATTGACTTTTATATCTGAAAATGACCCCAATGAACCCTCACGGCAGCTATGCCTATCGATATCGCATTGGGGTATGCTATTTCTATTGTAACTTTGAAAGAATCGCAAAATATCGCAAGAACAGTATCTGTCTCACTTTGACACATCCTAGACAGCTTGAAACATTATACTTTTTGCTCAAACTAGCCATATGGGCCGTGGCATGTTCATAGGGTCATTTTGAGACATAAAACTCCATGATCGGAGCAAAACTATGATCAGAGCGAGTTGTCCAGAAATGCATGCCAAAGTCCAATTTGAACATGGCTTTTATATGGGAGTGCGATTATGAAATTTTTATTACTTAGGACAATTGAACCCCTCCTTAATTACGACATTTCATTGATGCAACGAATAATTTATTACTATCCAGCTCAAGTATTTAAAAATGACTTAACTTAACACTATATTAATTCTAGTTGGGTTGCACGGAGCAACCATCACGTACAGCCTTTTAAAACATTCTACGCTTCTACCTCTCTACACAATTTCAGGTTATTATTCTGCCTAACGGCTAACTATGGTAACATGTGTTTAACAGCGTCCATTATTTTGACGGAGCAAACTTATTCAAATACTTTGAAATATTATATTATTATTATTATACATTGACATGCTTGGTGAGTGCCCATTTTGATGTTATGATACATTACTTATTTGAAATATATTCTTGCAAAAATGACATAGCAAATAATTACCACCCTTTTTATTATATAATATAATAGAATAATTAGTGTAGTTACCTAAAAATCATGGATATAAGAAAATTGTTGATAAGGGCGAGAGTTGTTGAAAGGCGGTCCATTAATAGCAATACAACTAAAGTCCTGAATGTGACTACACTATACATAAGCTCCCCTTAAATGAAAATAATGCAACATCAAAAAGGAAGTCTTAATCGTGCGGATCTTTCATCTCTTTTAGGTGACGAATGACTATTTGTAACGTATAGTGCATGTGTTGGTTCGCCACCCGCAGTGACAAGAACCTGACATTTCATTCTGTCTACTTCAAAGAAAATTAGAAAGAAATATATTCGAATGTATACGCAAAATTAAGCGCTAATCCTTTTTCGTCATTTTCATTTTTACTAACTATATCAACATGCATCTAAGAGAGGATTTAGTGTATATTAAGAAAAGTGTTTTACTCAACTTAAATTTAGATCAAACTGTAAACAAATATGTTTCAATAAGATATATTATCTCTTTGTAAATTGCGACAGAACAATAAAATCTACAAACTAGGGGTATTTATTATACGATTACTTCGATTACTTCGGTAGCTTAAGGCCGTCACCGAAAGGCATTTAGCAATGTCTCATAAAATTTTAAAGTGTTTTGTTGACCAGATATACAACTAAGTATAGATGTGCATTTTACTATAGAAGTGGGCAAGTATAGAAAAACATTAAACTACAAGTCTAGTTAACATTATTTTAATTTAAATTTCGTCTTGGTAACCGGAGTATGTAACTTAGTAATAAGTCGTAACTAAATTTATAACGTAGAGAGTCCTTGAAACCACGTAACATATTTTAAGAGTACTCTATAAACATTATACAAAGTAGTCTATTTACGTAGCTGAATAAATTCTATTCGGATTCAGTCACTTACGAAAGTGGTAAATTACATAATCACAGTTTGCGATGTAAATCTAATGACCTACATCTTTGGAATGGCAGGTAACCAAATAAGTTCATGCGGTTTTTTATGGTAAAATAACAATATTTATTAACAAACAATAATACGAGCCCTGTCTCAGTGAAGTTGGCCCATCTACCAAACTATGTTTTGTAAAGAGATTTGCGATATTAACAAAAAATATATCAAAAACCATAATAAATTTCGTATAACATACTATATGTTTATACAATTTTAACCTATACTACTACATTTTGTGTAACAGAAAAAAATATCTTACAAATTCAAAAAAGTGACAATTAAAATTAACGAAACCTCAATAGCATCAAATTACCACTGCGTTACATCACCTTTTCGACTAATTACTGCTTCGATACGTCTTGACATAGTGTCAACTAATGTTTGACAGTAATCTGATGTAAATCTGAGCTTTTTCTTCATGATATGCCACAAGGAATCGGCGACAGATGTGGGCTACTGGACGTCCATTTTAAAAGCGAAATATTGTTTTTTCTATATAAAAATGTAAACATTTCAGTTTTACTTCTTGTAAAATATTTAAATCAACATTGGAAGTATTTATGGAAGCTCCAAAATACATATTTTCAAGAGTTTCAAAGTTTGTTTTGTCATACACATTAACTTTATTTAATATGTACTTCCTCTTTCATGTAACATTGCAAAATCGATTTAATTATTGCTGTAACCTCATCGTATATTACGTGAATTTTCGGTTTTGCACTTTGCATTAAAACATTAAGGAAGTACATATGCTAAAAACTCCAAATATAATCGTGTTTGAGGTCTTTGCATAGTCAATAACAATGTGTTTGCTTGCAAAATATTTTCAGATGCTTGGTCTGTAAAAAATAAAAGTAATGGGTTCCACTGTGCAATTATACGTTTAACCACGGATTCCAGTGATAACCACCTAGTGGCGGATGGGTGTAAAATTTTTAAAGGAGATGTATTTGTAAACTCTTGAAATAATTTTAATTCTCCTGATCTCTTGGGACTTTGTGCAAAATAATTGTACACTTCCCTCGTAAATATTTCAACTTCAGAGGGAAGTTTCTCACAAGCGTAGGAGGCGCATAGATGGAAACTATGGCAAATGCATTTCATAATAAATATATTAGGAATTGCTTCCTTAAATCTGCTAGCCACGGAATTATGTGACCCCATCATGTTATTTGCCCCATCTGATGCGAAGCCAATGCAGTTTATTGTATAAGGAATTGAATGTTTTGAAAAAAAGTCCGTGATGTGCGAAAATATTGCAGCCCCAGTAGCATCTTGTACTTTAATTAACGCCAAAAAGTGATCCATGATTGTTTTTTTCGTATGTAAGGCGAACGACAAGACACAAATGTTTTGCACACGAACGGTCTGTAGATTCATCAGCAATAATACTAAATTTAGTTTTCTTCATTAAATTTACAATTCTTTCCTGTTCTGCTACACCCGTAACATTTTTCATTATACATTTTACTTTAGTACGCCCACAGTTAATTTTTTTGGCGATAGCAGAATCACTACACGTGGAACGTAACAAATCGGGCAAATGGTCCATAAGTTTAAAAGGCAAATTGTGTTCAGCAAGAAAACCTGCAATTCTAACTTCTGCCTCTTTAGCTTTGGATGCTACAGTCAATTCCTTTGTTTCAGCGCTAAACATCGTAGAAACAGATATCTGCCCAGTTGCGTCAATACTGCGCCTGCCGACTGCCGACAAACGTAAATAAGCAATGCTAATGCCACAGATGTACTGTACATCTGTGCTAATGCTAATAAAAGGGTTTAAGAGAACTTTCGCCCCGCGTGCGTTGACCTCACATCTCATTTCATTACAACTTTACAACGAAGGTATGTAGTAAACGCAGTAGAGATTTATTAAACTGTGAAGTTGCAATTCTCAACCAGAATGCCTCAAATAAAGATGTTTCATCATTTTTTATAAAAATTCGTGAGATTGAGTACAGTTATCGTGAGAGCGTGAGAATTGAATCGGAATCGTGAAATCTCACGATAAATCGTGAGATCTGGCATCACTGAGTGAATCACAGAACCCGTTATACTTAACTGTGCTTCTCTAAAAATTACATTGGCCAACGTAATTGTCCAGAACCTTTTACCCACTCAATTCTAGATTCGTAATGATTGTCGAGCATAATATGTGAGTACTCATTAAAGGTAAAAACTCCGAATTAGGTCTATAGGATGTATCGAGTATATCTGTCTCAATGTAATAAAGCGATAAGCCGAAATAGAAAATCTTTATTTTTAATAGCTATGTGTTTTGGTGTGTAGAATCAAAGCCACCTAAGAGGCCTTGGTAGAATCCGAATCTACCTTTCAAAATGTTCAAGCACGTACCATTTTTGAGTTTTAAGGGGTTTTTTCGTACTCAGTATTTCACTGTTTGCTGTTCTTCTATTTTGATGTTTAATTGTATGCAGTTAAGGAATGGGCTATAAAGAAATCATATGTTCCTGGAAACGAAAATGTGAAAAATACTACATTGGTTGAGCTTGATAAAATCATTTTGCCTCCCCTTCATATCAAGTTAGGCCTTCAATCACTTAAAAGAAAAGTTGCCCTAATTAAGTGAGGTAAAGCTGTTAGACCACAAATAAGAAATTGCAAAAAGATCCTACCTTTCATACCAAACTCACAGATATCTAATTAACTGCTTGGTCTTCTTTTAAAGCAATTGTGAAGGGCTTTTTGTGTAACAGAAAAGACGAAAAATATGCTACTATAGTGAATGATCTGTTGGACAGCTATACGAACATGGGGGAATTTTTCTGTAGTAAGAGCGTCAGTTGTTGAATTGAATAAAATACGATTGTTTATTTTCGAATCATTACATATAGCTCGTAAGAAAGCAGAGGACAGTAAGTACCCATCTTCGGAAGAATGCAGAACAGCAGCAGTAAAGAGGAAACCAAAAAACACTTTTTTGCTGAAGAGTGGGATTCTGGTGATTCTGACAATAGCATATAGTCCATTACTCAGGAGAATTTGCTCTGTAAAAGGTCCGGTAGTTTTGAATATGTTTCAGGGTTTAGGGTTCTTATAGAAACTTCAAATAAATTTGCGACCCCGGCGGCCGCCCGCGTGAGTTGCCATCTTGGAAAATGGCGACGAAAATTCTTTTCGCATTATCTCCTCACTGGTGGGTTCTAGCACAAAAATACCTATTATCAATCTTATAGAAGACTAAATTTCCTACAAGTTTCATCTTATGCATCAATCTTATAGAAAACTAAATTTCCTACAAGTTTCATCTGTAACATTTTGAAGACATGTTGGAAGATGGTTCATTTCTCACAAAGGGGGTGAGATTGAAATTTAATCAATAAAACACACAACTTCCCCTTTAACCAAACTTTAATGAAGTAGGTAATAGATGAGGAGAAGGATGATTTTTTGTTGTTTTGTTTTTGTTAAGTGTTTAAACTGCTCAGCAAAAAAGCAGGAAATGTTGAACGTAAAATATGCTTAAATTTGTCCTGTTCCAACAAGATGTAATTAGGACTGCATATACAGGGTGACTCACGGTGACCCCGTCGGTTAAAAGGATATCAAGAACTGTAAAAGCTAGAAATTTGAAATTTTGTAGATGCGACAATGCCGTGTTTAATCTATTAAATAAAAATATTTTCCAAATGGCAGCACTTCCGGAAATACCGGAAGTGAGCATCAACATCTTTATTTTAAATACAAGCCAGGCAATTTTTTCCCCATTCTGATGTGTGATAAAATGTGTAGTAATTATGCTCAAAATAATCGGCGTATCAATTTTAATTGTTGAGAAAAAAATTTTTTTTCACTGAAAAATTTCAAAATCTTGCTTATGAAATAAAATTGAAAGTCGAAAGTGGTAAAAGTCAGGGAAATGGGATTTTAGGTTCTCAATGTCAAAACATTGATACACAATTGTCTGTAATGGATAATAAAAAATTACCCGCGGGTAAGTATCTATTTGACGTTATTTTAGACTTAAGAAAAACTTAAAGTCTCTTTTTTCAAATGGAATGCCTATTTAATTATTTGGAAATAGTAATCACTAAAGTTTCGCGTTACCCCATTTTGTGTACTATTGATCAACCGATATGGATCCCAGCGGTATTTAATTATTAGTCAATTCGATGCAGAAATAAATTTCCTTTAAATTGATATACCATGTTCCTATACCTAAAAACAACGATTACAAGGTTATTTACATTTTTCTATTTAAATTTATAATTACATACTTTACAAAACATTCCTAGCTCTTATTTGACTTCATTTTTTAATAGAGGTTACCAAAACAATATCTTGTAATCGATCCTGCCGATCATACAATAACAATTAAAATCTTTCGAAGTCAATAATCGTTTTTTCAAATTACAATATCTGATTTAATTATAACAAATACTAGATCCATGCAATAAAGATCATTTTTCTTAATTTTCGGAAATGTTTAATTAACAATAGCTATTTATACACCTAAGGGTAACATAAAAGCGATACTTTTTATCACCAGACGTGCAACACGTCGAGTGATAAAAAGGCGCTTTAATCTCATGTTTTATACAATATTTTTTCAGATATTGAAATCCCCGAAAGTGTATGAATGTGCGTATCAACGTTTCAAAACATAGTGCGTTGAGAAAAAAGTGAAAGAAGCTGTCACGGAAAAAGCGATTCTGGCATATTTTGAAAGCAAATCCAAGCAGCAGAAGTCTTCCACTTTATAAGAGTACATATGTATTCTATGCTGAGGGCGACAATTTCAATGAAACATGTGATCAAAAAACATTTTTCGAATGTATTTGCGTTCTTGAAAAGACAAGGTGAAGGATATCGTCCTAAAAAATCCAAAGTATTCACAAAAGAAGATTTCAACAACTTTTTGCTACAAGGTATAGCAACGCTCGTAAGGGCTCCAAGAAAATCACCACCGATGCTATGAGTGCCTGTTTCAGAAGGTACAGCAATGAAATTTGATAATTGCATTTATAATGAATAGAGGTTTTTTGCTATTCTTTGCCTTATTTTTCCACAATTAATATCATTTTACAACCAGTTAACAAAAAGTAAAAGCATTTTATCACTAGTTACAAAAAGTAAAAACAATTTATCACTAGTTGCAAAAAGATTGACTTTTCAAAACTACAATGACATTCAAAAAGTTAACATTTTGCAACAAAACGCGAGAAAATAATTTTTTCCAACATCGCTTATGAAAATGACACATTCAATGTAGTGAGGAAAGTTCATTTCCATAAGTTGTTTAAGGTTAGTTGTCATTTTTGACAGACAGATGACTGAACTGTCAATATCATATGTTTAAACCATACATTTTAATATACAGTTGGGCCAATGGATCTTTACCGATTCGACCGCTATGATATTTGTATGACTTAAGATCAAATTTCAAAGTCAAATCAACTACGTCTTTAATATAGTACATTACATTATAAGTGATGGAAGTGAGTGATTTTTCAACGAGCAATACATTGTATATTCACTCGCGAAAGCGAGTGAGGATAGTATTGCGAGTTGAAAAATCGCACTTTCATCACGAATTGTGTATACTATTTTTTCCAACATCGCAAAAATGATCCTCAATTTTAAATTTCTTTATAATTATTTTACTCTCCTATTTTTCAAGAATCTAGTTGCTGATTTTGTATTCTAACGTTGCTATGGGGAAATGAATAAATCATAAATTTTAATGTGATACATATAGAAAAGCAAACCGATCATCCTTCTTTAAGAACTCGCCCAACATAAAAACGTCTACTCGAGGAAGGGTATTCGACTTAGCTTTCAAATAAGATCCATTTACCATCGTAAAAATCACTTTCGCAACGGCATATTAAATCAAGCTAGCCGACTGACAGCAAACGATACTAGCCTGTGACGTCACTATCTGTTTCAAACTGATTTAGCGCAAACGCTCATGTTTGAACACTTTAATTCTTTTCTTCTCGAAAATGGTTCGGGTTATTTAACTTTTTTGAACTACTACAGTTAACACACACGACTCTAAAGCAGAATCTGATATTTATTTAGAAATTTATTTTTATGGATGGCTGTTTGAATTCGCCCCGCGCAGCGCTCTTATTGGGTAACTTTAGCTGCGGACAACTCAGAAACGGTACGACTTTTACTAGATTTTTTTTGTATTTATTTAGTTAGAGCAACGTCCCCAATACTGCCCTTACCCGTCGATGAATGAATTTCTGACCACCCTGTATGTATCACATTAAAATTTATGATTTATTCATTTCCATAGCAACATTACAATACAAAATCAGCAACTAGATTCTTGAAAAAATAGGAGAGTAAAATAATTATAAAGAAATTTAAAATTGAGGCTCATTTTTGCGATGTTGGAAAAAATAGTATACACAATTCGTGATGAAAGTGCGATTTTTCAACCCGCAATACTATCCTCACTCGCTTTCGCACGTGAATATACAATGTATTGCTCGTTGAAAAATCAGTCACTTTCATCACTTATAATGTAATGTACTATTGTTATAGTACTATATTACTCCTTACTGATTTTTTGTTTTCAATAGAAGGCAAATAAATTTATTTGAGGGAATTCTTACAATGGTTTAAACATCATAAAAAATATTTAAAGACTCTGTGGTAAATATTTCAAAAAAATTTTTATGGTAATAAGTAGGAGTAGATTACAAATTATTGTTTTTAATAATACTTGACTCTTCATTTCCTACTTGTATGGTTGTCTAAATGCTGAACTGAACTTGATTTCAAAAATCAGCGCTTTTTTTGTGACGCTACGCAACGAACATGTACCGGGACCTCTTTTGATGTTTACAATAAATATTTAATACAAACAATGTACATGTGCAATATTGGCACTTATTTTTTTATACTCTGAAAAAAATAGTGCTTCTGTATAAGTGTCGTTTTCTAGATTACCAAACTATAAATAAAATGTGGAACGCAGTATCCGATATTAAAGCACAGATGGTAGAACTTCCATGATACAGTTTTATACAAAACTAGTTATGATTTTGGTGTTGATGACTTCGTGACTGTTTTAAAACAATATGTGCCGGTGCGGGATTTGGAAGCGTTAAAAAATTTCGAACAATTATTACAGTCTAAAGAAAATGTTAAATTATTTGTTAGTATTTGTAATTCATTGTAAAAACCTTTTTCAACAAGTAATTTTAATGTATCTGTATATTTCCATAAACAAAAAAGTTTCTTATTGAATCTAACAAATAGTATACATAATGGAATTAATATAGTTGGTTTAAAATACTATAGGTATGTAAATTACGCACAACCTTCCCCTTATAATAGATATTATAAGGGGAAGGTTGTGCGTAATTTACATACCTATATTAACCCCCCCCCCCCCCCCCCCCGTCAAGAATGGACTCCCCAAAGATTAAAATACTATTTTGAAAATGATTGTTCAGAACAAAGATTGTTCAGAACAAATTTATAAATAGTGGGCGGGAGTGGTCCAAAAGAAAATATGCGTCGTATCTTGAAACAAGTTTATTCTGATAATATGTTTGTAAACCGCTCTTGGTTGGACCAGCGCAAGGATTACCGGATGTGTGATAAAAAATCAATCGTCTCTATAAAAGGTAATATTGAATTCTATTATATACGTATGCTTTACTACCTTAAATTAATTTTAACAGTAATTCTAAATAATTGCAAAATGCAAGAAAACGAATTCGAAATTATATCTTCAGAATGGTTTCGTCATGCTAAAAAAATAAAGAGAACCTAGGGTGATATGTACTATATTTTAATCTTTGACATTTCTGTATGCATATTTTTTTATATACATTCTATTGATTAGTTGAGTTTTAAATTTAAATAATACATTTATATGGTATACATATAGGTAAATAGTTTTTTTTCTTAAATTTATGTAAGAATTACCATAGAGAAAAAAAAAGTTTTTCCATAATAATCAAATCCTTTACTTACATTTACGTATTTATAAAATTAAGTACAACATATCAATGATTATATGTAGGTACACTTTAATTAAATTATTTTTCTAAAAATTAAATTTGGGCATTTTGTTAAAAAAAGTCTGAACGTATACTATATTCACAGTTCATGACTACTTTACTTCAGGGTATTCCTCAGACTGTGGATCAAAGTAAATATTTTTAGAAAGGTAAATTTAATTTACATTTCTTTTTCGCTGACTATATACAGGGTGTCCATTTAGTAGCCCGTTTTCAAGTACGGCTTTATTGTTAAATTTACTAAAAAATAAATATACGGGATGGAAATTAGGTTGGATGAAGCACATTTGCAAATTAGTTAGACACATACAGGGTGTCTCCAAAAAGTAGGGTGCATAAAACGTATATTTTTTTAAATGGAATGACCCACTTTTTTTAAGCGCAAATGTAGGGGCCTTGGGTGGACTTTTCAGTCGTACATTATTTTTGTATTAATACGCGGCGTTGCCAAGTTATTAATTAATACATATTTTTTTGCTAAAAATCAACCCTTCTATTATACGCTTGTATTTTTTTAACGTCTTGTTTTTGTTTTTATGTAAGTTTGGTGGTGGACTTGGGTTGAATGAGAGTATTCAACCGTGACGAAACATTAAATTATTTCATACAGGATGTTCACTTTTTTTTGCTCCAAACATCGACATTTTCAAACTCATTTTTCTTCATTTTTTTAAATAGCACCCCCTATTTATTATTGCATATTTGGAATCCCCGGTCAATTTTAGTGCAACTTTATTAAGCTTACCCTATACCTAAGTGCGATAGTTTTTTCATAAATTCAGATTTTCTATTCCTTACGGCAGTAGATAGTGGTGCGATGGTTACGGCGCGTGGACGAGGCGACGCATAGGCTGGACACTCGAATCGAGGATGCAATGAAATAAGGTTTTATTTATTTTTTTAAATATGTGCTGTTTACGGAGGAATGCACGTTCCATAGAAATGGTTATGTAAACAGACACAACTTACACTTTTGTGACACGCAAAACCCGCACATTATCCGCGTCAACCATTTCCAACATAACTGGAGTCTCAACGTTTGGAGAGGAATCGTACATAACTATGAACTTGGTCCTATTTTTTTGAAAATCCACTAATAGGACAAATCTTTTTAAATCTCTTGATAAAAGAGTTTCAAAATTTAACTCAGCATCTTCCTAACTACATTACGGAGATAATGTGGTTGCAGCTGGACGGAACTCCGCCTCACTTTTCCATACAAGCCAAGCAACAAATTAGTGAATACATTTATCGTAATGGTGCCACTACTAGATAGAACATGATGGAGAGGATTCAACAGTCTTTTCACCACATTACTCCAGCTATGTTGAATGAAGTGATGAAATCTTTCACCAAAAGAGTAGACTCATACTTAGTACAAGACGGCAAACATTTTGAACGGTATCCTCGATTCGAGTGTCCGGCCTATGCGTTGCCTCGTCCATCGCGCCACTATCTACTGCCGTAAGGAACAGAAAATCTGAATTTACGAAAAAACTATCGCAGTTAGGTATAGGGTAAGCTTAATAAAGTTGCACTAAAATTGACCGGGGATTCCAAATATGCAATAATAAATAGGGGGTGCTATTTAAAAAAATGAAGAAAAATGAGTTTGAAAATGTCGATGTTTGGAGCAAAAAAAAGTGAACATCCTGTATGAAATAATTTAATGTTTCGTCACGGTTGAATACTCTCATTCAACCCAAGTCCACCACCAAACTTACATAAAAACAAAAACAAGACGTTAAAAAAATACAAGCGTATAATGGAAGAGTTGATTTTTAGCAAAAAAATATGTATTAATTAATAACTTGGCAACGCCGTGTATTAATACAAAAATAATGTACGACTAAAAAGTTCACCCAAGGCCCCTACATTTGCGCTTAAAAAAGTGGGTCATTCCATTTAAAAAAATATAAGTTTTATGCACCCTACTTTTTGGAGACACCCTGTATGTGTCTAACTAATTTGCAAATGTGCTTCATCCAACCTAATTGCCATCCCGTATATTTATTTTTTAGTAAATTTAACAATAAAGCCGTACTTCAAGAACGGGCTACTAAATGGACACCCTGTATATATACTAAAAATTGTACCAATTGTTACTCTTGTTATAATAAGAATTTTGAACAAATTTGGTTTTCCAATAAATCCTGTGTCACAAAACTGCATGATTAGAATAATAATGTGAATCATCATTTTATAAGAAATTATTAACTGTAATGTAAAATTAATAAAAATAAAATAATATGTGGTAGAAGCCCATTGAGATGTAAAGAACCTGTCACGTGAGTCAATCTGCGCGAACGATTCATTTGACCTTCAATTCAGTAGCGTCGTAAAAATTTGTTTAAACGTAAAGTACAAAGATTACTGATTAGTTTCTAATCTTTGGTAAAGTAGTGTTTGATCGAGGACGTGTTAAAACGAAATTAAATTTTGAAACACTTCTTCAACCCAAATCATATTCTAATAGTGCCCAAAAGGTGCGTATTCGCATGCTATTAAAAATTAAACGGAAAAATAAAGAAAAAATCCCAATGTTTTATCTTCAGTTCAATTTCTCCATTACTTTCTATCGAAGTAAATCCAAACTTAATATAACTATTATCGTATTTTCTCTTAGGCGGCATTCTCTGAAAACAAAATAAAAATATACTTGAACAGTTTGCCGACGCTGCAAGTAAAATTTGTGCAGTCACCAATTTGTTAATGTTTAGTATTATAGAATACTTATTGTTTATGCATAACGTTCCTTTAGCGGTCAGCAATAAAAGAAAAATTGCATTATTCGTAATGTTTGTAAATTTAATCTCACAGACTCACTTACAAACCTTATGCCATTTGGAGCGTTTGCTATTTTTATCTACGTACCTATGTGTAATGAATTTAAATTCAATGTATCGTGTTTATTATGCAATCCAGACAAAAAACTTTTTTTTATAACATTGCCCCAGGAGCCAAAATAATTCGAGCCGGATCTGATTCAATGCACCTACCTAAGTGTCGTGAATTTAGTAGTAGATACATAAACACGCACATCGATAAGTGAACTAACGTCCAAATTATCTTTTGTAATAGCAACTTTTTAGTCTTTTTAATTTAATAAAATAGCAATATGCTTACTTACCACCTTTATATTCTATCAAAATATTGAAGACTAACGGTTAGCTATTGCCGTAGATTTTGTAGAACCACTACACAGCTTAATAGATCACAACACTGCTGAATAAGACAAAAGAAATAACGTACGATTGACTAATGGGCTCGTGTTATACTGTTTCGTCAATTGATTGCCCTCATCGCGATCACCACGCACCGCGTTCGCGCGGGTTTATTCAAAGTTTGAAAACTTTCGCGGACCATATTTTAGTTCTGGTTGGGAACCACTGTTAAATTAAACGGAAAAATAAAGAAAAAATTCCAATGTTTTATCTTCAGTTCGCGCATAGGGCCCAAAGTTTGAAAAAAATGACAAAAAACACTAAATATTACATTAATGCTCAAATTTTACAGTGTAAAGTTTTTCGACTTCTAATAGCGTGGAAGTACTTCTTTATACTGGCCTCTTAAACGGAAAAATAAAGAAGAAATTTCTATGTTCAATCTTCAGTTCGCGCATAGGGCCTAAAGTTTGAAAAAAAAAAGAGAAAAAACACTAAGTTTTGACTTTGCGCAATGTTTTATCTTATTCAACTTCGATTCGAATACATCACTTTGCACTCTTGCAGCTCTTGTGCCACTATAATAAGCCTAAGGGCGTTATCTTGAAATCGGATTTGTGGTTGAATTTTGGCATCGATGCTCTTTAGTGCAAAGTTGCTGTGATGTAACCATCTCTGTTATCTTGTCCGCATACTTTTCCGGCGGACTCTGTCACTAGTCACACACTTCTTGGGTATGGGGCAGGGAAAATTTACAAATTCAAACTCAGGCAGAGTTTTACTTTAGAGAAATGATGTAATAGTCTCTGTTGTCAACTTTTCCATCATTAGAGGGGGCGACAGCTGACATTTCGTCCAGTCAATCAGCTCATAGTAGTCCTTAGCACCAAAATTTATTGAGGGAAGCATAAAAGTTCTAACAGATTTCTCCTTCGGCTGTTGATTTCTTGCTTTCAGTATCCTCCTGTAACCCAACTCTCGTATGTGTTGTCTCTCATCCACTATCATAGCCAACAACATGTTCTCTGGATGACAGTAGAACGCATTTCTCTGTATTACAGGGTCGATGATTATTTTAATGTCGTCCGGCAAATGTGTCGTCGTTTGTACGACCTTAAAGATAATGTCACATATTGAAAATCTTAAGAATTAATTATTCATATCAGTAATGAGAAATGTATTATTCATTTCCTCAGAAGTAAGTAGAACGGGACTTTTTATAGATAGATTAGATTATGAGAAAAGTACCGTACGTATCAATCTTCCGTGCAAATCATCCGGGATCTTGTGGAGACCCAAAGTAGGTTATCTTAGGGTGTTGTCGGAAGTACTGACGTACAGAGTAAAGACGAGTATAAGTATGAGATGCCGGGACACAATCAAGGAGAAGCAATTGAAATTGCAACCATTAAACTTAACCGTTGTACTAGTGATGGCCAGTGTACCGAAGTCAATGTTAGGGTAAGTCCTGATATATTTTATGCTGACATTTTATTGTATTGTATTATTGATTTAATCTTGTACATATTACTATGCTTAATATTCCTAATTATATATATATATATATATATATATCACTATATTATAAATGTTGTCGTCTGGTGATTAGAACTGATCCTAGTTGAGAGTCGCGCCCCTTTCGTAATGCCAAGCCGAGTTACTTTATATAATTAACCCCCAGAGCGTGACAAAATTTCTATAAAAAAAAAAAGAAAAAAAAAGAAAGGGTTACAATAAGGAGTTTGTAAATATTTTGAAACTAGAGTAAAATGTATCTATACACACATGCATGGCTTACTTACCAGACCAACCCCGCTATAATGAATGTCATTTCTCCTGTCCTGAGATACTACCTGTCGTACGCCGGGATAAACCCATTTTTTTTCTTTTCTTCAGTGAAGGGTGTCCTACACCACTGTACGTTTGCGATATGCAAGGGGTTTTGTGGCTGGTACGACGAGTTTATACCGAAGGAAGTCGCCATTTGCAACCTCCGAACAGGAGGGATTGACCATTTCACGGTCCAACCCATTAAATGATCAGCAACGCCGTATGAATTCCTGGTTAACACGCCACCTCCACGGATTATCGTGGGAAGTGGGAACAGTTCCTTACTATACCCTTCCCACATATATTAATCATATCACGCGAGAAGAACCGGTAGCTGTGATGGGAGAACATAAAATTACATACCTGAAAACGTATTATACGTTTCAAAAAATTGTATCATTAGAAACGACGATACCGCCATCGAACCAATTCGTCTGTAAATGGCATCAATCATCGAACCAAATATGTGCGCTACATCAATGCATTTATCTATCTCAAAAGTGCTTACGCGAAATTAATCCGAGTGCGTGAAAACGAAAGGTTATTCCTGCCGGAGAGGAATCCGATTCCGAAGAGGAGTGGTGGTGACTCCTAAGAGAAATTTGATTATCGAACTATGTAAAAGTGGTCATAAGTTAGAATTAGTTTTTTTATTATAAACCTCGTATACCAATGTAGGACATCTATTATTTTATTTTAGTAAACTAGCATCTTACAAACGCATTAATTGATTAGTCCATCTTTTCCATTCGTTATAGATTCATACTAATAAATTGTTATCAAGCACTGGCTGTACCCGTGCAAATTACAACCGGAGCGTCTTGGAAACAACTGCCTGAAGTCACAGTGTATAGCGCTACCATCCCTTTATTTTACAAAACCAAGTGGGAAAATATACATTTCAACAAAGAAATGAAACAACCCGATAACAATCAGCGTACAACCGAATCAAGGTTAGAAAATACCATTAGCGAGATAAGTAGATTCACACGGAAGGAATTACACCGATTATCTACCGCCTTTCGACCAGATTTATGGACCGAAGTCTCCAATGACAATAATGTGGAAGAACCATTGAAACGCAAACGAGCCTTAGACTTTATAGGCGATTTCTTTTCTTTTTGTTGTGGCATAGCGACCGAAAGAAAAATGAATGATCTGAAAATAAAAACACAACGAATTAAGGACTTCGTGCAAAAAATGGAGATAGGACTACAAAAAAGTTTGAGAGATATTGGCAACAATTCAAAAAATTTGAAATATATCACGACGAAGTTTCAAAAAATTTTAATGAAATACGCACAAAAATTAATATGGTTAACGATTTTAGCACTCAATTAAAGAACCAAGTTATTCGCGATCAAGATGATGTAGAAAATCGATTTCAGAATTTAGTTCAACAGTTATATCCTTATGACTTTGTCTAGGTTTCAGTTTATAATGCGCTGTATCCGGTTCGACAATATACATGACCGAGAAGCTCGAAAAGCAACAGATAAGTTAGCTCCCATCAGGCATTCGTTTGAAGGATTTGTAAAAAGATGTCAAGAAAATTACATTGTTGGAGCAGAAACTACAATAGACGAAATGCTGGAAGGTTTCCGGCAATATATAAAAAGTAAACCTGCCCGATATGGCATTAAAATTTTTTCTCTAGCCGACTCGCGTTCCTATTACACTTATAATATGGAAATATATGCTGGGAAACAGGCAGAGAGTCCTTTCATGGTAAATAATAGTCCTGCCAACGTTGTCAAGCGGCTTGTTGGCCCTATTCTGGGATCAGGGCGCAATATAACCATAGACAATTGGTTCACTTCAATTGGCCTGGCTCAAGACTTACTAAAGGAAAATTTAACAATTGTCGGGACTATCAGAAGAAATAAAAGAGAGCTTCCGAAAGAATTCGTCGATTCTAAACAAAGAGAAGTGAGGAGCACAATATTTGGATTTACAAATAACATAACTCTGCTTTCCTATGTACCTAAAAAAGGGAAGACGGTTTCATTGATATCGACGATGCATCATCAGGGTGAGGTTGAAGATTCTGGGAACAGATTACCAAAAATTATATTGTATTATAATAAAACCAAGGGTGGTGTAGATAAAGTCGACGAGATGAAAGGCAGTTATTCAGTTTCGCGAAAAACTGAAATGAATGAAATGAATATTGGCGGAATCAACAGCCAGGTCATTTATGAGATCAACACTAAAACAAATTCAAAGAGACGTGAATTTTTGAGGAACCTTGCCAAGGAGTTATGTTCTGAGCATACACACAGACGATTGACAATGGATATACCGTTGAATATTCGAACCAGCATTCACAACGTACTTAGAATTCCTGTGCAGCCAACCGCAAGAGCTGATAGTGTTGTAGGAGTAGGAAGAAGTGAATACTGTAGCTCAAAGAAAAATAGGAAAACTACCACAACCTGTCAAACTTGTTCAAGATATATTTGGAAGGAACACAGGGTGGATATTTGTGTGAGGTGCGTAGGAAATGAAGAAAATTAGCACCTTTTTTTGATTAAGAATATCACTTTGTTTTTTTATTACATTACGAGTTTGTCATTTTTATTTTTGTTCAAAAACATACCTACTTTGTTTATAGTCAATAAAGTTTCTATAAAAAGTATATCATTAGCTGAACACCTTCAATAAACAACAAAAATACTGACAAATACAAGAATTTCCTAGTCGGTCAAAATGACCAGCCGCGAGCATCAACGTAACCTTTCAGGCGCGAGCGTTCTCGGGATAAAAGGTGTTTTATTTCTTCAACTGCATCAAAATACTACAACAGCTACAATGCAACCTTTATAAAACTACCATAGAGAGCAATCCAAGAAAATTTTCAAACTGGAGAATATCCGGCCGTTATCCAAATTTTGCCGAGCCAGAAATTGATTTTTGGAAGAAAGTCATTCCAAATACTGAAAGAGCAAACATTATTTCGGTAGCCCACGACAAAGCAATTTCAGGTAATCTGTTAAGACATTCCACAAAACAGGTATTACTGGCCTAAGATGCGTGCGGATGTATCGCGCTATATAAGGAACTGTGAAACCTGCGCTAAACATAAATCAGAAATGAAGCCTCCGGCAGGGTTTATGACAGGAAGGACGTATGTTAGCAGACCATGGGAGCTCATAGCGGCTGACATAGTTGGACCACTTCCAAAATCGGAGGGGTATAATTACATATTAGAGGTGTTGGACTATTTTTCTAAATTTTCTTTGTTTTTTCCTTTGAGAACGGCTGTAGCTGCCAAAATTACAAAATTAGTAGAAGATAATGTGTTTCTATTATTTGGGGTACCACCATCTATAATTGTAGATAATGGTCCTCAGTTTAAATCGCACCAATTTGTGAAATTGATGGCGGAACATAATGTAATAATTAGGTACAAATCAAATTACCACGCTCAGACTAATTTACTAAATCTGGTGGATTCTTACATTTTGCAATAGATCACGGTATATCGTTTTTTTTTAATTTAATGCCAAAATTATCAGAACGAAGTAACATTATATTAATACTGCAGAAAATTTTAGGTTCAAAAATTCCTTTCAATGTACTAAACTGTACAATTCATACAGATTTAGCAGATACCGTTCAAAATCTAATTTTGAAATGCTTGATATTTTTTTGGTGTAAAACGGTAAATCGAATATAGGTATAAAGGTGATTGTAAATTTGAAAAGTTACATCAAGCAACTGGAATTGTTATAGATCCTATCAAAATTGATATGTACACAAAATTTTGTAAAATGAGAAAGTAAAAATGACTGTATACTTTAATAGGTCTGTTCCTTTCACCTATATTTTCCTTTGCAAGTAGCAATAAAGGTACAAGCAGAGTAATGCATACCAAATATAACTTGTGTTGTACTAGCGTTTTCCGTAGTAATTTTTCGACCTGTATGAGACCTTCATCACGATTACTGAAAAAATTTTACAGATTAATATATGCAGTGTTAACAATAATTAAAACTTACTACTATTGGTAATTGTAACAGTTTTTTTAACTAATTAGAGGACGCAAACAAGTAATTCCTTTGAGCACATGTGTATAGCAACCAATATCAATTTATACTGATAGAGATACGTATGGAAGTACCACGTATGTGGTTCGAGGTGTTATTTAACACTTCTATGCCGAACTCATATTTTTGTCTCGACCACAACATATACAGTGTGTCCCCAGATTGAATTCACAATAGGTGAGATGGACCAAAAATGTTCGAATTGGAATTTCATATTTTGGGATTCCGCCCTGCTTGGTCTGAAACTTATTTTTAGTTCACTTTCGATTTGTTAAAAATAAATCAAGTAGGCCTTTACAGTTGAACCAAAATCCTTTATTTGTCAATTTCGTTTCAGGTAAAGTACCTTTTCCGTTCATAGTACGCCAAAGTGTCACTAAGAAAAGTTGTTCAGAATGAAAAGTTATGGCGTTATTCAAATTTTCAGAATGATCGGCCTATAAAATAGAAAGTTCACCTTACAACACGAAAAGATATAAAAAACATTTCACAAATGTACAGTCTATATGACAAAGCCATTAAACATATTGATTCCATTAGTGTTAGCATGTGGATTATAGAGAATTCCCAAGGTGCAGATAGCATTTATATTTTGCATAAAATGCAAGGTGCCCCTTCAGTTATTGAAGATATTAAAGATGAAGACTTTTTATTAGATATAATGACTAAATCCCAAGGTGAAATGTTGAGAAAGTTTGGTACCAATGGAATCGTCTGTATGGGTATAACACATGGAACAAATCCATATGATTTTTATTTAATTCCCCTACTTGTCTCCACTACTTGTAGTGGCTGACTTTGAGGAAGGATTTCGACTTGCCTTTTTGTTATCAAATGGAGAAGATTATGTATCTTTAAAGATTTCATAAGCGCTGTAAGGGTAGGTCTGGTGGCATTCATACAGAAACATTTATGACAGATGATGCTGAACAATATTATAGTGCGTGGAGCTGAGTAATGGATGTGTCTCCAACAAAGGGATTATTGTGCACCTGGCATATTGACAGAGCATGGAGAAATAAGATAAATTAAATTAAAAATAAAGTTAGACAAGAACAGGTAGATATCATATTTTTTATTGTGCATTTTTTTCATATACAGGGTGTTACTTAATGGTATGTACTTATTTTAAGGGGACATTCCTGAATAAATTTTAAGTCGAAAAGTTCATATAAACGTATGTCCTAAAATGCTAGGTTTTTGATATACAGGGTGCTAAAGTTTTTATTTTTGGTTGTTATTTTGTTTTTTCTTGAAAGGTAAACGCAAACTTATTGTAGAAATGTCAAAATAATGTAATGTTCATCAGAACAAAAACATTGCTTTACAACGAACATAGCTAACTTAATTTTATTTAAACAATTTACCCTTAGTAACAAGTTGCAGTTATGTTTTGTTTATGATTGATTGGTAATTAAGAATAAACCATTTTTTTTTCTTTTAAATCATTGGCGTAATATTTTTTTCGTTAAAATTATACCGGGGTTTAGCTACGCCACTGGTTAAAAAAATAAAAATAATTTTAAATCAACAAGTGTGTTTCTATACCAGAATAACCTGTGCCAAAATTAAGTTTAATAACTTAAACCGTCTTCGAGGTTTTTAAGGAAAAACGAAAAAAATAAAAACTTTAGCACACTGTATATCGAAAACCAAGCATTTTAGGACACGTTTATATGAACTTTTCGACTTAAAATTGGTTCAGGAATGCCCCCTTAACGTAAGTACATACCATTAAGTAACACCCTGTATATGTATAGGTTTATAAGATCTTATGCGTATTACGTCAACAAACCGATTTAAACGCATTTAAAACATATCTTGATTCATTTCTTAGATGGCTTCAAAGCAATGAAGATCTCTCAGAATTTTCGGCTTATTTTAAAACCTACTATATACCGAGGTGTAATTTATAGGGTGCATGTTACAGAATGGATTGCTATATTAACACAAACATGTATTTAGAGTCAATGCATAAAATTCTAAAGTACATTTATTTGAATGGTTAGTACTATCCATCCATATAATCCCTCCTACGCTATGTTACAGTGTTTTAAAATAAACTTGAAATTTTTTTCCAGGTAAAGTTTGCAAGAGAGTGAACAAAACAATTTATGTTTTATTGAAGTATGTAAGAAATAACGAAGATTCTTTTTAGGAGCCTGTTCTTTCTAAAGAACCCTCCACAGCAATTCTTCTAGGCAATCTTGGGAGTCATTACTCTCTTCAGCTGTTGTTCGTACACGACCATGCTCCCGGGACGCTTGTTTCGAACTCCAATGCTTGAGCAAGTGCATCGTCCGTTGTCTTTAGTCGGGCACGAACTACTGTGTTTCTGCGTCTTTTAGCCGATCTACAAACGTTTGCACGGCCAATTGCTCCAGGAAGGACTCGGGCGCTGTTGGATAGGCCAGTCGAACCAATCGCGCGACATCAGCTTCGAACTCCTGAAGATTTTCGCCACTTTTCTGGCTACGGTTCTTTACTTGCGCATGATATAGTTGCTGAAGATGCGTATCGCCATATCTCATCTCCAAGCGAGAGACTAGTTGGCTGATCGGAATTGCTTGCAGGATGTTGAGAGCGTCTCCACGTAAGGCTACTATCAACTGCCTTCTTCTGGTTAGTCCATCCGTTGGCCCGCGCAGCAGCTTCAAACTGTTTGTAGTAGGTGAACCAGGATACCTTTCCATCAAACGTTGGAGCTTTTACTTTCATCTTCGTAGCGTTCCTCGCTGGTTTCTTTCTTTACGTCACCCCCCCCTTCTTCGAGCTTTTTCTCGGAATCATCTTCTTCGAGTGTCTAGTTAATTGTTGCCAGTAACTCACTCTGGGCCGTTTTCTTTTTTCTATTAGTTTCATGAATTTATCTTCTAGTTCCAACAGTCGATATCCAATCATTTCGCAGTTTTCCACCACTTTCTCGTCTACCTTGGCTACTTTTTCCTCGAGCGTTTGACAATTTCCTAATAATTCGGCCTTTAAGGCTTCCGAATTCTCCTGAACTTTTTCTTCCAGTGCCTTCGAATTTTCTAGTAACTCATCTTTTAATGCTTTCGAATTCTCCAACAATTCATCTTTCAATGTTTTCGAATTCTCTTCCATTCTACTCAACATTACTGTTTAAAGTTCATTTGTTTAGTACTTAGTTCGTAGGTTATTCTAATTGTAAATATATTCTTGGAATATTTTGGTGGTACCATGCATTGTCAACCAACCCTTTCGAACAGGTACAGGCGCTAATTGTTGGGAAAAAGTACCGTTCACTCTTTACAATAGGTAGGTTATAATATATAGGGGATCTTTTTATGTTTAAAGTAGAGTCGTCAGTCAATCAGTCATATTTAGAGTTAATCAGTCAGCATTAGATAAAATAAGACAATTGTAAATTATGGCAATATTATTTGTTACGCTGTGCAGTGGTGAATACAACGTTCAATAAAAATACAGTCGACTACCATTTAGTTATTTCTACACCGGCCCAACCAATTACTTTAAAATCACCTCCCGGATTCTCAAACTGAAAAATTTCTGGATCTTCAACATTTTCCGTCAGCCATTCTTTAAGCCGCTTTACGAGGGCACTTTTATTTCCTGTCGCGTCCTCATTTCCTTCTTCCCGTTTCAAATCGACTACTTTCAGCTGGTTTAATAATAGTGTTGCCATTTTTTTCACTGCATTTATTTATAGTGAAATTACCTCTATCAGTAGAATTAAAATCTTGTTTATAGTAACCCTGTTGACAATGCTATCACTTCATTTTTGCAACCAAACCAGTCTCGCACCGGACACAAACCGTTTTAGATACAAAACCATAGTGCTAAAGAAAAAACGTTTACAGCATCAAAGAGTGTTAAAATTTAATAAGATTTTAAAAAAAGGATTTTAAAACCGACGGCGCCGGCGCGCGGGTTTAGGAAAACCGGCTAACGGCGCACGAACAGAAACCTGATAAGCGGCGACACATGTGTATAATGGGCTTGTCTTTACTTGTCGAGGGCGGAACGGTTCGCGGATTTGTTTCATGTTCAGTACTTTTGCTCAGGACGCATACAAAACACTCTTGTAGTTGCACTACTTATGGTTTACCTCAATTCGTAGACCGTTGGTCCGTTTTTAATTATTCTGCAAAGATGTAAGAATGTAATTATATTTCATAATTTAATTACTTTACACTACGGTATTTTTTCATAGTGGTGTAAATGTAACTGAGTCAATTTAGAAGTGATCCATTGGAAAGTGATTTCAAACTTTTGTCTTGCTGTTACTACTTATAACTACCTAGCACATATTACTATTACACTTTATAAGGTAGCTTAGGTGCGGCCCGGATCTAGTTACGCCGCCGGATGGTATAAATTAAGATTCACTAATCTTTCAAACGAAAATATAATTCAAAATAAAACCAGGTTCAGTTCATCAGAAAGCGAATTGGAGGTGCCTACAGTAGAGAGCGGGGATTCAGAATTGGAACATGATAAATCAAAATTTTGCGCCCAACGCGATGGCTACTATTTTGACAAAAAATGTCTCAAATGTGACTGGTTACAATGTATAAAATGTCATGATTGGTTTCACGAGATATGTTCTTCAGACATATATTGTGCAGATTGTGTTCCACTAAATCAAGTAGCGAGTACCTGCAGAGCTCCGAAGATATAAGTTTTATAAGGCTGTTTCGTTGTATTACCCAATATTTGTTAATTTTGGGGAAAAAAATATTTTTTTTTCTGATCTCCAAAATTTTGTTCATTTCTTACGACAATAGCATATTGCCATATCCCCCAACGCATGATGCCATATTACCCATGAGTACGGACAATGTGGCCATAGCGTATCATTAGACATTTTTGTTTCTAACCATCTTTATAGTGGGAATATGGCAACGAGCATATCACGTCACATAACCATATATACACGCTCTAAGATGCCACTTATTCCTTGCGACTGGGTCGGTTGTTAGTTAGAATGTGAGCGTTTGAAATTTATGTTGCCATATTCCCCTCATTTACTCTACATTGATTTCCAACGGTGCTGAAATAAAAAATTTTTGGACCTCCTTCCAGTTGATAGATCCACGGGGAAACTGTCTGAAATTATAATTGGTGAACTTAATGATTTGGGTTTAAATTTGCAGGATATCAGAGAACAAGGATATGATAAGGGTCCAATATAAGAGACGATAAAACAGGACTGCAATCTCTAAAAGTTTAAATTCGCGAGTATTCTACGTTCAGTATAGTAGTCACTTCCTCAATGTAGTAGCTAATTTCTTCAATATGGTCCAAAAATATATTTATTTTTTTGGCATCTACTTTTCGATGGTCAATACTTTTAAGACATGTCCAAGGATTTGTAACATTGAAACAATTCAGTGACACTAAATGGGAGAGTAGAGGCCTTAAAGCCTTTAAGGTTTCATATGGGAGATGTATATGACGCTTTGCTAAGCATTTATGAAAACCATATCTTGTAAATTTACTTTTGTAATTGATTATGATTTGCATTCGTGAACCGAGAAGCTATCGAGTCGCAGTGCCACGCAAGGCGACTCGATGTTTTAGGACTTCGCTGAGCTTGCCTTATCAGCAATGCGCGTGTTTAGCATAATGGCAATCGTTAAAACAAAATTAAGAAACAGGATGAACATTCCAATTCTTGTGGCGTTAGTTCGTATACGCGTTCATTTGTCAGTTACACGTGCTGCAAGGATTTTAAACCCACATTGGCCATGTTGAAACGATTTAACAAAATCACCGAAACAAACAGCGACGATGAAAACGGTCGCATCGCTGAAGCGTGCGTACACGCTTTTTGATTTTAATAACTTTGTTAATAGTGATTAAACGAGCATTTAACGATAGTAAACGCCAGACGAATCAAGCTTGTCTTTATTTCTAACGATGGAAGAGTATCAATACATATTGGAAAAAGAGATGTGGATGTTATGATTTTTGAAAATATTTTTGATGGCATAAGAAATTTGCGGATAGAAAGTAAGTGATTTGTGAGTGAGTGTAGATTTATCAACTGAAATGGGGGTGAGATTAGAAGAATTAAGCGAGTTCTTAGTTTTCTTAATTTTCTGGGCAAGTCTTTCAAGGGTGTGAATCTGGTAGCCATTATTGTTGGCGATCTGTATGATGATATTATATTCCTCCTTAAAATGCGATGGAGACATGGGTATGTTAAATAACCTGAAGAGTAAAGAATTTAAGCCAGCCAGCTTATGAGAGATGGAGTGAATCGAATCGAATGGGATCAAACTGTCGGTCGTCGTCGGCTTGCGATAGATGCTGAAGGCGATTTTATGTGGGCTTCTGTGAAGGCGCAAATCGAGGAAGGGAAGCTCGGAATTATGAGCAGGTGCTCCATCCTGTTGAAAGTGAAAATGTGGGTAAGCATTCAACGTAATATTCTCCCGAAAATCATTATAATTGGTTCTAATAACGCGACATATCTTTCTCCAGTCAAATTCCCGCAATAGAAAATATATAAAAATAAAAATAATGCGACATAATTATTTAATATCGTATTATAATAATCTACACATTCTATGTATTCTTTTGATACTTGAGAAGTACCGTCGTTAACTCTTCTCTTACTAACTCTATGTCCGTAGTTATCCCTCCCCCTTCTTCTAACCTACTTATTACTTACATACTACTACTCCATCACATTATAAATCGACTGAGCCATTGTCAAATGACAAATTGTGGACAATTTGAACACTTACTTTAAATTACTTAGTTATTAATTTGTTTTTAGTGATAAGATTTTGATTCATAACTTTTTTTTGCCTTCCATATACCTACTTCATGTAAATACTTGAATCGGCGTATTTTTGAAAAAAAATTATTAAATGAATTTTTAAAAAATTTTCTTTAGTGCTGTTTTAAAGAGAAAAAATGCTCTATCGGATGGTGAGGTAAAAGTAATGTTCTCATTTAAAAAAATTATGCGGAACGGGGTAACTCAGAAACAATTGCAGATCACAAAAATTGAAGTATTCCCAAGTATAGATAAAAATTCATAAACAACTTTTGTATTGAACAATTTTTCTTAAAATGAATATTAACGACAATAAATTGCCGTCTCCATACTTTTTAATAACCCTGTATAGTGTTCAAAGTTGGGGCTTAGATACGCATCTTTGAACTACAATACTATTTGTAAAGTTTCAAAGATGTAACCGCCCAGAGACAACTTTGAACACAGTAGAGATTTTTTAAAAGCTTTTGTTAAAAAGACCAATAAAATATGAACAAGAAGAAGTATAAAATCTTTTATTTCTTAAAAGAAACAACTTAAAATGTGTATTCCTGGTTCCTCATGCAAATTTAAATAAAATGTGTTATAATGAAATTCAATAAAATACAATAAAAATTTTCAAATATACATATTATCAACCCATAGTTTGTAGATAAGGTTTTATTTAATGTAAATCGAAAAGCAGTGCTCTTCTTCTATCAATTACTAGCCCAGGAATAATAGGACAATTCCCATAGGGAACCTAAAACAAATTAGATCACAAGGTTTTATTTTTTTATCTTGTAGAGGTCATTGTCCTATGCAAAATTACAAAAGTCCCCTCCCGTACCTCATTTGCGTCACCCGGAAATGACGTCACAAGGTGGCGGTTAAGTGCATTCAAATAAATGCCAATATCTCTGGATCCACTAAACCAATTTTTGTTTTCTTAGTCTTGTTTGAAAGATGTCTAAACCATCTTTATTTTTTATTCTCAGACCTATATCTCTAAGTTTAATATTTTCCACGTTATAATCAATTTTATGTAAAAATTTCTTTAATTTTTTACATTTTTTAACATTTTTTGCTTGTAGCTCAAAAAATATTAGGAATACAGTATACAGTATATCGACATAAATTATAGATATATTCAATACCTTTCTAATGAACTTTAGTTCAATAGTTTATTACCAATAGTTTTTGAAAAATCTCAAATTTTGTAATAGCCCAACTATCGGGGGAAAATACAATTTATTGTAGGTATACGTTAATACTAGTAAAAGCAAACAAGAATTTATGCATGTTCAATATCATCTTGAAAGTCCGGTGGTTACGCATTAGTGCAATCTGTGCCTTGGTATTCCCAACATAATCGTGAGCAGACGAGATTGGCTCGTCTGCATGTGCATCGAGATGAGCAGCATCCTTTCTTGCACGGGCAGCTGATCAGTTTTAATAGACGCTCAGGTGCAATTGGAACATTCGTAGCGTTTAGTTCCAAAGAACTGCCATTCTGTTTCCATCCCGTAAGTTCTTCCATATCTATAACTACATGTATATTGTAAAATTTTTACCAGTAGGCTAATCATCATGTAATATTCGATATAATGAAAAAAATTAGTCAATACTTGGCTGATGATAAACTCGCTATGACTGCTGCATTGATGCATGACTAGTTGGAGGCAGGGCTACCACCTTGACTTCGTCGCTCAAAGCTTGGTCCGCAACCATTTGATGAAATAAATGCAATCTCAGATCATCTAAACGATGTGAGCGACGAAGACTTACTATATAGTTTAATCAGCATAATCTTCCCAGCTCTTGCTATGTCATCAGAATTAGCCTGTGGATTGTAGAAGATCTTCATTTCAGTTCGTAGCTTTTGATCAGAATCGAACAGCTTGAAGACTTTTCTTTTGCCTTTATTGAAGAGCAGAAGTAATATCACATCCAGACATAGCGTGCATGCAGAGAAGTAGGCTTGTTGGATGTCTTTCAGAGATTTCTACATCTTAACAATGTTGTATACTTCTTCCCCTGAATTCTTAGGACATAGTAGAAATAAAAAAAAATTGATTGCACTTCTTACAATCAAGCTTGTAGAAAAGGGAATATCAGTGATTCGGGCAGAAAACGATGCTGACTTACTAATTGCAACAACTACGCCATAAGAAAATCAGTTACAGTAGTTGCAAATAACACAGATATTGTGATACTTTTAACTGCCACACCACCTTCTACAGCTTCAGATAACTTTTTCAATGTAAGGCCACGTGGATCCAAGCCAATTCAAGTATACAATAATGCTAAGATGCAGAAATCTCTGAAAGACATGACAAGCTTATTTCTCTTCGTGCACGCTATGCCTGGATGTGATACAACTTCTACTCTTTTCAATAAAGGCAAAAGAAAAGTCTTCAAGCTCTTAGAGTCTGATCAAACGCTACGAACTGAAATGAAGATCTTCTACAACCCACAGGCTAATTCTGATGACATAGCAAGCTGGCGAGATTACCCTGATTAAACTATGTAGTGATGTAGTAAGTCTTCGTCGCTAACATCGTTAGATGATCTGAGATTGCATTCATTTCATCAAATGGTTGCGGACCAAGCTTTAAGCGACGAATTCAAGCTGCTGGCCCAGCCTCCAACCAGTCATGCATCAAGGCAGCATTCATAGCGAGTTTATCATCAGGCAAGTAATTTTTTTCATTACATCGAATATTACATTATGATTAGCGTATTAGTAAAAATTTTACAATATACATGTAGGTACAGGTATGGATGGGCAAGAACTTACGCGCAACTCATTGGGGATGGAAACAGAATGACAGTTCTTTGGAACTAAACGCTACGAAGGTTCCAATTGCACCTGAGCGTCTATTAAACCTGATCAGCTGTCCGTGCAAGAAAGGATGCTGCTCACCTCGATGCACATGCAGACGAGCCAATCTCGTCTGCTCACGATTATGTTGGGAATACCAAGGCACAGATTGCACTAATGCGTAACCACCGGACTTTCAAGATGATATTGAACATTGCTTTTACTAGTATTAACGTACGCACAATAAATTGTATTTTCCCCGATAGTTGGGCTATTACAAAATTTGAGATTTTTCAAAAACTATTGGTAATAAACTATTGAACTAAAGTTCATTGGAAAGGTATTGAATATATCTATAATTTATGTCGATATACTGTATACTGAATTCCTAATATTTTTTGAGCTACAAGCAAAAAATGTTAAAAAATGTAAAAAATTAATGCAATTTTTACATAAAATTGATTATAACGTGGAAAATATTAAATTTAGCGATATAGGTCTGAGAATAAAAAATAAAGAGCGTTTAGATACCTTTCAAACAAGACTAAGAAAATAAAAATTGGTTTAGTGGATCCAGAGATATTGGCATTTATCTGAATGCACTTAACCGCCATCTTGTGACGTCATTTCCGGGTGACGCAAAAGAGGTACGGGAGGGGACTTTTGTAATTTTGCATAGGGAAATGACCTCTACAAGATAAAAAAATAAAACCTTCTGATCTAATTTGTTTTAGGTTCCATCCCTATTATTCCTGGGCTATACGGGATCATTCAAACATTTTATAACTTCTACGGTAGGGACTAATCCAATATCATCTGCAGTAGGCCATAGAAACTTGTTAGAAACTTTTTTTAAATCCCGTAAAAAAGTAATTTCAACATTATTTTCGAACATTTGTAAAACTTTGCCGATATAATGTTTCGCTCGTTTCACCTTCTTCAGACAATTCTATTTCACTTTCAGGCGCTACATTCTCTTTATTTTCCACCTAAATCTAAGATTTTATATATCAGTTAGGGACCGAAATGTATAAATCATTTCAATTGCTATTCCATAATTTATGAACTCATAATTAAAGGAAATAGTATATTACAATACAAGTGATGAAAGTGACTGATTTTTCAACTAGCAATACATTATATATTCGCGAGAGTTAGCGAGTGAGAATAGCATTGCGAGTTGAAAAATCGCAATGAGTCTCAATTTTAAATTTCTTTATAATTATTTTACTCTCCTATTTTTTCAAAAATCTAGTTGCTGATTTTGTATTCTAACGTTGCTATGAAATTGAATGAGGGCAATGTCCTGCTTTACCGCCAGGTGCCTGCTTAAAATGGCAGCAGCCGCCCGACAGTGTTGCAGGTTTGTTTGTACAAAATATTCTTTCATACTCATGTATGTAGACATATAGTCTAGTCAAAGAAGGGTTTGTAGACAGACTTTTTGATCCTAAAGATTTTATTTCTGAGATGTGTTTGGAGGTGTTTGGTGATGATTATACCAAAAGTCCCCGGCCCTACGGTATGAGCTAACTCCGTAGCGTAATAAAATGTGCGGATTTGTTTGGTTTTCTGCTTGTATCTCTTGAACGGGTGGTCGTAGTGGGAAATGGCCAATTACAAAATAAAATGAGTTTAAATTTCCTACAAGTTTAGTTCTATTCGTTATTTCTGCATCTCTAGCTGTTGAAGAGATATTCGCTGTCAAAGTTTGATTTTTTTAAAAATCGTTTTTACACGACATTTTTCGGCAAATGTTGTGTCCTGACTCCGAAAGTATTGGGTTTATAACAAAAACTGCTGAAATAAAAGTTGTAGGCCATTAAATTTCATATAAAATGCATACATATATATTATAGTTTAATATTTTATCTCAAACACATCAGAAGTTGTAGTCATTAATCTGTCAGACTTTGAAATCGTAATAGATGGAGGATTCCTGTTACAATAGAGTTCTTTGGTCTACGCTGCGGGATCCACCATTTCATCTATCTGTGAGATTCACCTGAAGTATATCAAACGGCACTACTCAGGTAAATCGTGCTCAGTTGTGTTTGACGGTTATATTATAACACTACAGCCAACAGCACAAGAGAAGAACAAAGAAGGAGATATCGAACCAAAGAGTCAGTCAACATCAACTGTACTGCCGACACAATAATCAGCGTTAAGCAGGACCATTTCCTCAGTAATGAACTGAACAAAAATCTCGTTTGATTGCCATTATTCTTACATCCTACCTTCAAGAAAATGGAGTTATTACTGATGTGACCGAAGACGACGCCGATACTTTCATTGTGTCCAGGGGCACGGCCATTCAGAAGCAACCAGAAAACTTTGTTATAGTTGGTGAGGGCATTGATCTCGTAGTTCTTGTAATGGCACTAACACCAGAGGACCGTAACATAATTTTTCTTAAACCAAGCCATGGGAAAATGAAGGCCCTCGATCGCTTTCTCGTCTAAGAATCTTCAACAGCTTGATCTTAAGCACATACTTTTCATACACGCTTTCACCGGTTGCGACGCAACCTCTGCAGCGTTTCGAAAGGGTAAAATCAGCTTCTTAAAGCTCTACCAACAACGTGCTGACATTCAAGCTGCTGCTCATCGAAAAAGATGGGAAGACATGTTTCCTCAGGTAGTATGATGGTGCTCCACTCAACGAGTTGTCTCTCAACAACAACAGATACCTCTCATTTATGAAGTCAGAATCTAAGATCAAATCTGACATTTCAGCGCTACCCCCACAGAGGGTGCAGCAAAGCAGCACAGTTTCAGAGTATACCACCAAGTACAGAATTGGCTTGGACGTCGGCTCCCCCCACAAGACTGGTGATGGGAACAAAGGCGAAGTGCTCTGGGAACTGAGGAGCTCATCCCTGTCCAGTCTACAGACCTCAGTGCCTCAGATGATATTTTAAATTTACTATACCTCTTGTAGAAGAGGTTCTCCCAGGCGAATCCTGTGAGGCGGATTCCGTTGGTGATACGGATACCGCCGATGACCCTGACGATCCTTAGCTACTCCCAGGACCATCACAAGCAAAAAGAGTTAGAACTGCTTAAGATAAATGTTCTTTTACATCAATATGTCTTTAAATAAAATTATTTTTCAGCATTATTTGAATTATTTCTTGAGAAAATAATTTCGTTCTTTTCGTCAAACATTAACCCTATCATAAATGTATTTAGCAAACACTATTAGAGACCATTAAACAGGATGGCGCACAAGACTGAAATTGATTGGCTAAGGATGCAGGTAATCTGTATTTAATACTCACATATCAGATTTAGCTCCAGACCTCCCACAAAATCAGTTGTACTCTAGTGTCCTCTATTCCAAGTTAAACTCAACGTTTTTTTTAAATAACTATTACATCTAGTCTATTTGAGATAAAATATTAAACTGTAACAATGCATTTTATAGGAAATTTAATGGTCTACAACTTTTATTTCAACGGTTTTTGCTATAAACCCAATACTTTAGGAGCCAGGACACAACATTTGCCGAAAAAAGTCGTATAAGAACGATTTAAAACAAAAGTTAATCCTTAACAGTGAATATCTCTTCAAGGGCTAGAGATAGAGAAAAAATCAATACAAGCAAACTTGTAGGAAATTTAATCAGCTATTATTTTGTAATTAATCAATTTCACACTACGACCACCCGTTCAAGAGATACAAACGGAAAACCAAACAAATCCGCACATTTTGTTACACTACGGAGTTAGCTCATACGGTAGGGCCGGGGACTTTTGGTATAATCATCACCAAACGCTTCCAAACACATTTCAGAAATAAAATCTTTAGGATCAAAAAGTCTGTCTACAAGCCTTTTTTGAGCGTTCGTTGACTAGGCTAATAATTATCTTTTATTTATTTGCCGGCGTCGTTGGAATCAGTCTCCAACAACGCCTCGATGTTTGCGAACTCCTACCAGTTCGAAAACGGACCGGGTGAGTTGCTAACACTGGAGCAAGCACTAGCCACAGGTTGCCTTGACAGCTTGGGCGGTGATGCTACTGTAACTTTGGGCAGTTGCTGAGGGTGCTGTGGTTGTGGTGGCTGTACTGACGTACTCGCCACCTCGGGTTTCGTGGGGTTACGAACCTTCACCTTTAGAGTGGAAAACCCGTAGCCGAGCCTTCCTTCCCTGGCGATTAGGTTGGTCTGGTCCCATCTTCTCAATGCCGAAAACTATCAGCCTCCCTTGAGGCTGGTCCTTCACGGCTGTGTTCCACACCAGCTGCCCACTTTTGCCCAGGAATTCTGCATCTCCAGGCGCTGCCTGACTACCACCAAGTCCTCAGGTTCCCCCGGGACCCAAATGGTGGCCCTGCAAAGCCTAGGAAGGCAGTCTTCCTGTACTATCTTTAGGTGTGCAGTCTCCCACAATGGTGGGAGGTTGCCAACCGCCTTCTTTAGCCATTCAAGGGAATGGTTATTGTCACACGAGATTCTTAGAATCTCGCCCGAGTACCTCCATCCCCTAAAAGTGGGTGCTAGGGTAGCGCCTGTTAACGCGAATAAATGCTGGTCAAGAAGCTTGGCCAGGTGGCTCTGTACCATACCCGCCTGGTTAGCTGTTAGCTTACCCAGTGGGTTGTTAGTGTCAATTATTGCTACTCTGAGTTGCCTTTCGACAGCTTACTTGTAGCTAAGATTGCGGGGTGCTTCAGCCTTGCTGCTCCCCGCCTTTGGTTCGGGCTGTGATGGGCCCTTCTTTGTCGGCAGTTGGGTCGGAGTTGAATCGTCCGACCTTTGCCACTTTTTTCCCTCGCCTACCCGTTGGCCTGCCTGATCGGAGTTGGCTCTAGCAGCCTGCCTCCGAGTCGGAGCTGTACCACGGGAGGTGGTCGGTTTGAAGGACGGTGTTGGGCCAGTTTGGCTTTCTTCCTCCTCTTTTGCTCGGCGCCGGATATGCGTTTACTTTTTTTGATTTTGTTTAGCTGAGGCTTGATAACCTGCAGCTGAGTTTGAGGGGTGTCCTGGGACGCTCCCTTGGGGATTGGGGTTGTGGTTGTGTTGTCCATGTTGGATCTACATTGAGTGATGAAATTGTCATTTTCATAAGCGATGTTGGAAAAAAGTATTGTTTTCAACCAATTGTAATCAATCAAGGTTGGTACTTCATTCAAATATACATGTAGGAATCGGGCATGGCGAGGATATACGAAACCACATCGGGCCGCGAAGCGCGGTTGGCTGACATTGGTTGAGCCGCCAGGTCAAGCGCCAATGAGAATTCACCTAAGATAAGTAGGGAAGACACGCCCCGCTCAAATGGGTTTAAAAGCATGCGCACGCCGTGGGAATTTACTTATTCTTCTGACGTTGTTAAGAGCACAGAAGTTTAAAACGAAAGTTTACACAAACTATCACACCCCGGAAGCAAAGCATCAGCCAAACTCGTATCCCAAAGATTCGTATGGCCAGGCATTCAAAACGATTGCCGAAGATGGACGCAGCAGTGCACACACTGCCAAGCTTCAAAGGTGACTAGGCACAACAAACCACAAGCAGTAAAGTTCCAACCACCATCAGCAAGATTCGATCACGTGCACATAGATTTAGTCGGTCCTCTACCAATATCAAATGGACACCGTTACATTCTAACTTGCATAGACCGTTTCTCACGTTGGCCAGAAGCTATCCCGTTAGAAAACATCGAGGCCGAGACCGTGGCTCGAGCATTCTTCACTAACTGGATCGCAAGATTTGGTACACCGTTGCAAGTTACCACAGATCAGGGGAAACAGTTCGAATCGAGAATTTTCAAACAACTCAAGAACATAGCCGGATTCGAAAGATGCCGAACAACGGCATACCACCCGCAAGCAAACGGTATGGTAGAAAGATTCCACCGCCAGCTTAAAGCATCCTTAATGTGCCACGATACTCAGAATTGGTACGACGCATTACCAATCGTCTTACTCGGCATAAGAACGGCATGGAAAGAGGATCTAGCCGCCACAGCAGCAGAAATGATATACGGCGAAACAATTCGAATACCAGGCGAGTTTTTAAACGAGCATAAAAAAGAAACATTAGAGCCAGAAAACTACGTAGTGCAGCTACGACGACAAATGCAAGCTTTAAAACCAGTACCAACGGCAACACATGGTACAAAAGAAAATTTCGTATTCAAGCAACTAAGCGAAGCTACGCAAGTTTTTCTAAGAAACGACACCGTAAAAAAACCGTTACAGCGACCATATGATGGACCTTACGAAATCATAAGACGAGGAAAACGTACCTTCACAATAAACAGAAATGGAATTCCATATACAGTAACGGCAGAACGCATTAAACCAGCTTTCACAGAAGAAAGTCACATACCCCAACAAGGAGCTACGGAAGAAACTCAAACACGCTCCGGAAGAAGAGTCAAGCAACCGGTACGATTCAATGTGTGACTCCGTCACTAGGAAGGGGGTATGTAGGAATCGGGCATGGCGAGGATATACGAAACCACATCGGGCCGCGAAGCGCGGTTGGCTGACATTGGTTGAGCCGCCAGGTCAAGCGCCAATGAGAATTCACCTAAGATAAGTAGGGAAGACACGCCCGCTCAAATGGGTTTAAAAGCATGCGCACGCCGTGGGAATTTACTTATTCTTCTGACGTTGTTAAGAGCACAGAAGAACTAAGTACCCCTAGTCCGACGTTGTTAATAGCACGGACGAAGGGACAGCTACTCTAGTCCGACGTTGTTAAGAGCACGGACATAAGGGTTAGCTATCCGACGCTGACGTTGATAAGAGCACGGCTAAGGATAAATCGCTAATAATGATTGAACTCTCAAACTATCCGACGCCGACGTTGTTAAGAGCACGGCTAGGATAAGCAGTCACAGTCCAGTACCCCGCATCGATCGCTGGTATCAAACATTGACACTCCGCTGCTGCAGAGCCTACCAAGAGGCCGCCGTGGAGATTGGTACCGTGTGAGCCCGATAGCAGGCAAGATTATGCGGATCCTCCGAAGCAACCCCTGCATCCCCTGGATCCTAGAAGGCAGTGCGCTACATACATACGCGCGGTAATTTTACGTTCTCGTTAGCGTTTAGAATTAATTGTTCATTTTTGTTATTTATGTCTCGTTTCATTTCATGTATTTAATTTTATATTTATGTTCTTATACCCGTGTGTAAATATATACTTTTCATGTAAAATAAACAAAGTTGCGTCAACAACGCGACATACATATTATTTGCAATCAATTAGTAAAAAATACATTTTCCGGTAAGATGGACAACTGCTTTACAAAAAAATAGTATGTACATTTGCACACCTCTTCGCTCAATTTTTCACTTTTAATTTAATCGTTGAGGGATTCGTAATTTAATGTTTTAGTACATTTTTTTACGGTAAGATAGACAAGCTCTCTTACACAGAAGTAGTAAATATTTAACTTAAGTAATGTTTTAATTAAAACGAAATTTTTGTATGCTGATTGTTCTTTTATATTCCAAAACATATACCTAATTACAGTTTTAACCAAAATTTTAAAACGTTAAAATTTTTTTTTCTACTTTGCCACTTTTTATTAAATATTACGTTACTTTAAATATTTTTTTTAAATAGTTTAATTTAAGAATCATTAACATAATTTCCATGGCCATCTATTAATACAGGGTGTTGTTTTGTAACTGTTAGCTTAGAAAGTTTTCGAACTTTAAGTTGTCATAACTTTGTTATTAATAAATATGTTTTTGTAAAATTTTGGTGACAGCTATTTGGAAGCATTCTGAATCCAGTGGCGTAGATATTTTTTTTATAAACAAATCGCTAATAATAATTCTCGATTCCGAGTACGAAAAATTTTGTCCCAAAGTAGATGTTTCATTATTTGACATTTAAAAAAAAATTGGTTAAAATCGGTAAATAACTTCCGATTTTACATGTGTGTTTCCATTCTAAATGAGTCACACTGTATGTGTCGACAAAATGGTTCTACAACTCCTTTGCACAGTTACTGACAGACCAAGAAATCTCCGCTTCATCTATAAATACTATGGAGGAAGAAAATGAGGTAATTTAAAGTTTTTTTGGCTGAAATTCTTTTTTTTATAAATTGAAAAACACGTGTACAATATAAAAACGGTAATAGTAATAACTATAGACATACATAGATAAGTAATGCGCAAAATCATGGAAAAAATGATACTTTTTTAAGCAATACCAATTTCTGTATCCTGCCAATCAACAGCGCCGGTCCCATTGAAATACTCAGTGAACGTATCTCTAATAGATTTTGCAATAATTGACGGATTCCTATTAGCACTACTATTTTGGAGGGGAATGCTTCGGATATCTTCTGTTCTCAAAGTCCCCGCGACAGAGTCACCAGTCTCTACAATCTCATAATCTACGCAACCCCTAGGCAAATATAGGCTTCCTTGATGCTTTTGTAAGTAATTATGTAAATAACAACAAGTCAAAACAATTTTCCTTACTCTATTTGGCGAGAGTTGAATCGGTGCAAGAAAAATTCTAAATCTTGAAGCCATTATGCCGAATACATTTTCCGAAATTCGTCGAGCCCTGCTGCATCGATAGTTGAATATTCGTTTTTCGCGAGTAAGGCTAGCCCCGGGGGAGGGCTTCATAATAGTAGAAGAAAGAGGAAACGCGTCATCACCAACGAAAACATATGGTACTTCGTTAGAACCGTGAGGCAATTCTTGCTATTCAGGAAGCCCAAGGCTGCCTGCCTTCCAACAGTTTTTCTCCAAACCGCGTATATTCCAACACACCACCATCAGAAACACGTCCGTTTATGCCACAGTCGGCCATTATGAATTCATAATTGCCATTTACTACTGCTAGCAGTACTACACTAAATGTTCCTTTGTAGTTATAATAAAAGGAACATAGTGATCATAAATCAACCAGCACCCAGTCCTCGTTCTTACACTTCCTTCTCGCATTCATCCAACGATCAGAGCCGTAGTTCTTTCCAACATGATACACCTTACAATCCTTTCGGGCATGGATCTAACAGTCAACAACAACATCTCTACAGCTCGCAACTACCCCAGAGTACTACTAACGTACCGCCAGTTGATTTGGGATTTAACCAAGAAGACAGTGAGTCGGCGTTACTTTACGAAGAGTCAAGGCATGCTTACTTGCAGAATTTAATTTAAAATTTAGTTTTGAAAATATGTAATTATTTTAAGATTTTGTAATAATATATTTAGTATGGTTAAAAATAGTTTACTTTACTTACTATAAATTGCTTTTACTTTTTTTATCTGTCAATATGGAATTAAGCATACGGAAATCGGAAGGTGTATAAACAACAAGATCTGAAGGAATGTTGCAAGAACGCGCAGCTGCATACTTTGAGCTATTGGAGAGCATTTCAACAGAACACCAGTTGTTCGTTAAACTTTCTAATATTTTCAACATGGACGAAACCGGTCTCCAGCTAAATAATAAACCGGGGCAAGTAATCGCCACCAAAAGTTCACCCTAAAAGTGTACATGTAATCACATCCGGCAAACGTGGAGAAACTATAACAGTGCTAGCTTGCTGCAATACATATATAAAGGAAAATATGAAAAACAAGAATTTAAAACCTCTATGTCTCCAGGATCACGGATTTACATGTCAGAAAAATCCGGCTATTAGTCCAGTCAAATTGTCAGCTTCTCCATATATCGCATTACAGATAAAATAAAAAGCGTTTTTTTTCTGGGGTGTGGGGGGTGGTTTGAAAAGCGTAAATACAATTTTGCGAATTGATTAAGGTTGCGCTGCGCTAATTTCTCTGCCCTTAAAAAACCGAAATAATTTTGTTTGTGCAATAACTCGGATTCTTTTCATCGGATTTTAAGTTTTCACGGCTCATTTTGTAGGTCTTTTCAAGCCCTACAACTTTCTCTTGAACGACCATAACCTCAAATTAACACATCTCGAGTTATTGGCGAAAAAAGACGAAAAAAATTGACACGTTTCGGTTTTTCTTCTAAAACTCACAAAATAGAAATTTTTGCTTCATGAGAAAGTTGTAGAGCTTGAAAAAATGCCAGCTTTGTGACAACCGCAGGCTTTTCCGCAATTTGTTTTGCACTTACATGATATAAGTTTTAAGATTTCCGTTGGTGCAGGTTCCATGGTTTCATCTTCGCCATCCCCATTCTTCGGGATCTTGATGAATCCCAATCCATTGCTGTACTTGGTGGTACGTTCGGAATGTATGTTGACGAAGTGCAGTTTGCGATGGTGGTAACGAACCAAGATTAAATTTACTGTTTACAACTGATTTGCTAAAACGTTTGTAACGGAGTGAATTGACTCTTTCTTGTTTGTCTCCGCCGTACAGTGCAATCACGAAACGTTCTCCCGCCATACTTCTGTGTCTACACTTTTTTGTTTGAATAAATCCAACGATGCCTGCAGTTGCGGATTTTTATTCAGAACGTTGATCAATTTAGACTTGCCAATGTTAAAGAATTTAATGTGGTATCGCATCTACTGAAGGCGTGAAGAAAAAGTAGACAGTTTAAAACAGATGTACTGCATTCCACGGAAGGTGCCGAATAAAGTTCTTGCGGTTTTTTCCCTCTGGCTGGTTTCCGGAAGAAGATGTGTGATTGCGGAACGAATGCCAGGATCAAAACCAGCAGATGAATGTCTTCACCGACAACTTCCACGGAGTCATACTGCGAAGGCTGTTCAATTTCTGTAGTAACGATCGAAAAACACGTCCCCAACAGCTACCGACCAATTGCACTAACTTGTAACCTCTGTAAACTTCTGGAAACAATTATTTTCGCTTAAGAACAAACAGGTTTCTGAAAATTTCATAGCACCTCTGACCACGTGATACACACAACCATTACAGAAGCTTTTGCCAACAAATCATACCTAGTAGCAGTCTCAATGGATATTCAGAAAGCCTTTGAGATGCCCTGGGAAGAGCGAATTATAGGCATACTACTAAAAAATAATATTGACGGTAACTTAACGGCATTTATTTACAATTTCTTGCAACACAGAACTATAAAAGTTAAAGCCAATGGCGTGCTCTCTAATTCATTCGAAATCTACAATGGAGTGCCACACGGTGCAGTTTTGAGCCTCACGCTTTTCCTTGTTACTATTAATGACGCGCCTAGGGCGAGATGGTGTAAAAATGTAAAAAAAAGTTTGTCTGCGTGTAAAAGTATCATAATTAGAAAATTAAACAATATTAGGTGTCTCTTATTTAAAATAACCGAATTCTATAAAACTAGTGTTACAATACATATACAGGGTGGCCCATTGAAAAGGTAACACGTCTGTTTTGGGACACTTAGACCAGTTTCTTAAAAAAACGCTCGGACACGTCGATTTTCTATTTTTGGGGGACAACTTTTGATGTCAAATTTGACTTTGTCAGGTCAACCCCCTAGCCCCAGCAACCCGTAACTCAAGAATTTAAATAGGGAAAGGGAGTCGAGCAACCCCTCATTTGAAGCGTCTTTTAATTCTCTATTCGACAGTACAAATGAAAATTAGTTTTATTCAATTTTTTTTTCGCCCCGATGAAAAGCACCCTCCAGATTAACTAAGGTGGGGGTGTTGTTTAGGAAAAATCCTGAATCACGTCACTTTTGACCTTTTGAACGGCACATTTTGATGTCAAATTTGACCTTATCAGGTCAACCCCCTAACCCCAGCAACCCCTAACTCAAGAATTTAAATAGGGAAAGGGTGTCGAGCAACCCCTCATTTGAAGCGTCTTTTAATTCTCTATTCGCAGTACAAATGAAAATTAGTTTTATTCAATTTTTTTTTCGCCCCAATGAAAAGCACCCTCCAGATTAACTAAGGTGAGGGTGTCGTTTAGGAAAAATCCTGAAATGTGCCGTTCAAAAGGTCAAAGGTGGCGTGTTTCAGGATTTTTCCTAAACAACACCCCGACCTTAGTTAATCTAGAGGGTGCTTTCATGGGGGCGAAAAAAAAAGAGTAAATCTAATTTTCATTTATACTGTCAAATAGAGAATTAAAAGACGCTTCAAATGAGGGGTCGCTCGACACCCTTCCCTATTTAAATTTTCCATGAAAGTGTCCCAAAACAGACGTGTTACCTTTTCAATGGGCCACCCTGTATAATAATACTACTAACTAATGCAGTATGTATTTACTTAACGAACGAACCAAAATATCTCGAAACATAAAATGGGGAAACGGATAGCATACGTCCGAAAATAGAAAAGGTATAAATTGTTTTTATATTTAAAAAAAAATTTGTTAGACTGTTTTACTCGAATAATTTGTGGATAACTGATCTGGGATATGATTTTAACCACATCATTAAATTTTGTCTATAGGAACTGTATAGAGGATTGGTCTTGATGTTGCTCGGAAAGATATTGTGGTCACCAATTTGTGGTCCTTTATCACAATGATTAGTTTATAACTATTTATACCACTTTTTATTATGTTTAAATAATCAAACTTTTATAATAATTTATTTGACATGTAAAAATATTTTATTATTAACAAAAAACTAACTTTCTACTAGCATACTATTTTTTATATATATAAACCAAAACTATTGCCAGTTGGCACTACCACATACTCCTCCCCCAGTAACCATGTCGAGGAATCTTAATGGAAAACGTACTGTTCTACCAGCACGCGTCTTCTGAGGTTCTTGAATAACTGGTGTCGGCTCAGATACCGATATTGTGGATTTATCTGTGGTGTGTGTGTGTTCGGTATGTGGTCGTCATCTTGTTTGTCTCGCAAAGTATATGCCGGCTTGAGTATGTGGTAGTGCCAACTGGCAATAGTTTTGGTTTATATATATAAAAAATAGTATGCTAGTAGAAAGTTAGTTTTTTGTTAATAATAAAATATTTTTACATGTCAAATAAATTATTATAAAAGTTTGATTATTTAAACATAATAAAAAGTGGTATAAATAGTTATAAACTAATCATTGTGATAAAGGACCACAATATTATAAAATCGTACCGCTAGTTACTCAAAATTACGCCGACCCGCACATTTTCTTACTTGTGGATAATTTATAATATTATGATCTTTATTTCGAGTGCTGTACGTGTGCAAGGGATTGTTGTAATCAATTATGTTTTTATCTTTATAGACTTTTATAAGTACTACTTTAGTAAAAATTTGCCTAATATCTAACTCTAACACATTCCTTATACAAGTCATCGGAAGAGTATCTTGAAGTTTTCCTAAGTATAATTTTTAGGGGTCCATTTCCCCAGCACCCCCCACTCCGAATTTCGAAATGAAAATTTGCACACGAATTGTGCTCGTTTTGTGCTGAATTGTGCCCTTAAAATTTCGTTTTGTGCTTCATCCCTTGCGGAGATTAGTGATGAGCAATATTGGTCTTGGTCTTGCAGTCTTGGTCTTGGTCTTTTTGCAAGACCAAGACCAAGACCAAGACCGACTTGAATTTGCAAGACCAAGACCAATACCTGAATGTGCAAGACCAAGACCACGTCTACAAGAATTGGACAAGAACAAGACCAAACCTGCAAGAGTCTTGCAGTCTTGCTATACGTAAATGTGTACTTTAGGTGGACGAAAATTTCGTCATGAAAGAAACGTGTAAATACAATTCGTGTGCTCATTTTATTTAACTGCACAATGTGGTATGAATACACTTACTTTATCGAAATTAATTAGATTGTAGCACTTGTTCATAGAAACACTCGCCGCTCAATTTCAATCTTGGATGCGTGCTACAATGTGCGACTTATAACAGTGAATGACGGCGTGATATTCTATTAACGGATTTATTTATTTAACATTTTTGTTTTCAGCTTTTTATTGTTGAAACGTAAGCACTGAATATACTTTTATTTTACCGCTCTTAAAGGCCTATTTAACTTTTTTAAAATTTAAAAACTTAAACAAGGATACTGTCAGTGCAATAAGCCAATTTAGACAAGAACATACAACACAACCCACACTCCCACAGGCAGGCAGGACACCATTCGCGTGACATTCGCTCAACGCAAGTCGGTGCACCTACTTTATTATAATCTTTGATTATAGTACACCGTGGAGCTGACAGTGCAGTTGCGTTGCAATTTAGGTGTAAATTTATAAATATAATTCCGAAATGAACAAAGAGAACTCCATGTGTGTTTCTAGTTCGTCTAGTAGTGAAACAGAGAAAGACACAGATTTAAGTTCTAGCAAACGTACAAAAACAAAACAATCAACTATTAGAAAAAAAAGTAAATTTAGTGAATTTTTTGAAATACGTGACGGTGAAAAAGAAAATGTGCTTGGCAGTTGTAAATTATGCGAAGGATTAAAGCAGAAAAAAGTGGAAATTAAAATGAAAAACAGAAATACTTCCGGACTGAAAAAGCATCTACAGTCCGCGCATAAGAGTGAGTTCCAGAAATTATTTCCACAAAATCGACCAAAGTCTAACATTTTAGAATTTTTCGATGCTCCTAATCAGGTAAGTAGGTACCTATTTCTATCATATAGATACATATATCTTATATACCTATATCTTGTATGTACTTGTAAGTTATAATAATCGAAACTGAGTAACCTCGGGCTTATATTAGTGAGAAAATCAAAGAAATTAATAGCCTAAGTAATGTATTTTAAACAAAAATAAGGTTTATTTGAACCATTTTTTTTTAATTTAGTTGTATAATAAAACTTTTAATTTACAAGTACCTACCAAAGACAATCATAATTGATAACGCTTGCCCTAATAAATGAGGAAACAATTAATTTTTGAATAATTAGATTTAAAAAACAATGCAACTTAAGCTTTTATTTTGTAATTAATTGAACCACTATACTACACTACCATCTGAAACCTTACGTCTTTTGAAAGTACATAATTTCTTTTTTATTTCCAGGGAAAAAAGAAAATCAAAGATTTTACTGCAGTTACAGTAGACTGGATAACCAAGAAATATCTGCCGTTTTCATTTTTTGATGACGAAGAGACACAGAACTATTTTCACATGATTTGCCCAAATCTCAATTTTCCTAAGAGATTTACTCTGCGAAGACAAGTAAAGCAGCGATTTGAAGAACTTCAATCTCAAGTGAAAGATCGTCTGGAAAAGTGTAGGTCAAAAATGTCATTCACGATTGATGGATGGACGTCTATAGCTGGTCGTACTTTTTACGGTATTACAGTTCATTTCATAGATCATGATTGGAATTATCAATCTATGGTGCTTGATTTTGTTCCGTCTCACGGCCGCCACACAGGACAAGATATCGCCAAGATTTTTCACCAATCTTTGAAAGATTTTAATTTACTTAATAAAATTCAAGGCATCACCGTAGACAATGCTTCAGCGAATACAAAATTCATGACTGAGCTGAAGAAATTGCTACCAGAATTTAATCCAGATGATCAACATTTCCGCTGCATGGCTCACATTTTAAACTTAGGAGTCCAAGATTTAATGAAAACCGTAAGATTTCAAAATGATGATGAGATCGAAGAAGAAATCACTACCGAAGGTGAAGATGAAGACGACCAGGAGTGTGTGTCACACATTGACGATTCATCAACATCAGTAATGAAGTTACGTTCAATTTTTAGTAAAATTAAACGAAGCGAAATGTTGAAGAACAAGTTCCGTTCGGCATGTGAGACTGCAGGGGTGCCAACAACGCTTAGTCCTGTCTTAGATTGTCCAACAAGATGGAATTCAACATATGAAATGCTTGGCGTTGCTTTGCAATTAAAAGGTGGTCTTATGACATTATGCGGTATTGTACCTGATTTAAAAGAGTTCCAAATTTCGGAGATAGAATGGACATTATTTGAAAAAATTCACAAAATTTTAATTAATTTTAAAATTCTTTCCAATAAACTTGGTGGTGAAAAATATGCGACATTGCCTATGGTAATTGTATCATTTAATCTTTTAGTGGATAAGTTAGAATCAGTTATTAAACAAATTGACGAAAAAATAGAGCGTACAGAAATAGATGATATTAAACAAATTGACGAAAAAATAGAGCGTACAGAAATAGATGAAAAACTCATTTTAAGTTTTCAAGCTGCACGTGATAAAATGCTTAAACATTATAGGCTTACAAATTGGGTATACTGCGCCACATTAACGTTAGATCCACGACATAAATCAGATACTTTTGACCTAACTCCTTGGGGAACAGAAATGAAGCAAGAAAGTCTGCAAAAGTTCGAGCAGATCTATTCAGAATATGAAAATAAAGAACCAATTTCAAATCTACTATCACATGCTTCGCAAGAACGGCAAATTAATGAGGAGGATGATGATATAGTTGACTTCAACAGATTGTATTCTACACCATCCCCTTGTGGTTCACAGAGCTTGAAGAGAGAACTTGAAGACTACTTAAGTCAACCAAGGGCACCAAGAGGCGAAGACATTCTGCAGTGGTGGAGGAGACACCAGCTGCAGTTTCCTACATTAGGTGCAATGGCTAAAGATTTTTTATCTATTTCTGCGACATCAGTTCCTGCAGAAAGATTGTTTTCAAGGGCAAGTCTGGTAATTAGAAAGCACCGAAATAGGTTAAATAATGAATCTGCGCGCTGGTTGTTGTGCATAAACTCCTGGGCAACAACAATAGGATGAATTTAAACAATAATATGTCGTAAGAGTCAACTTTTTTTTTTCCTGATTATTGCTTATAGTGTAACTTTTTTATAAATTTTATTTTCATTTTGAATCATCATTGTTAAGTTATTTTTCACCAGCACAAAAATTTGATTTTTAAAGTTTTTTTTGTATTTCTTTTGGCGAATAAATATAATTCTTATTATTATGTACTTCGGTTTCTTTCGATACTCAGGTCAAGCCTGCTTTATTATTATTATTATTATTTTGATATTTTGAACAGAGTGGAGGTTTCTTCTATTTATATTTTTATTACTTAAGGAGAAGTAAAACCATTTATTAAAATTTTTTAACTTTATAAATAAGTAGTACGTCACATTTAAAGTTTTTTACGTTTCGAGCTTATAAATAGCTCTTTTTCAAAAAAAGCAAATTCGTCATTTTCCAACATCTGTTTACTGAAATTTCAGTCTGCTATTGTCATATAAATGCAAGAATGCAAGACTCTTGTAGCAAGACCAAGACCAAGACCAAGACTCGGTGGTGCAAGATCGAGACCAAGACCAACACTAACGGGACTGGTGCAAGACCAAGACCAAGACTAAGTTTGCAAGACCAAGACCAAGACCAAGACTGGCACGGTCTTGGTCTTGGTCTTGCTATGCTCATCACTAGCGGAGATATCGCTAAAAGTATGGGCGGTGCTGGGGAAATGCGAGCACCCCCCACACCGAAATTAGAACTGAAAATTTGTACACGAATTGTGCTCGTTTTGTGCTGAATTGTGCCCTTAAAATTTCGTTTTGTGCTTCATCCCTTCCGGAGATATCATCAATAAACTTTGGGCGGTGCTGGGGAAATACGAGCACCCCCCACTTCGAATTTCGAAATGAAATTTTCCAGACGAATTGTGCTCGTTTTGTGCTGAATTGTGCCCCTAAAATTTCGTTTTGTGCTTCACCCCTTCCAGAGATATCATCAATAAACTTTGGGCAGTGCTGGGGAAATGTGAGCACCCCCCACTTCGAATTTCGAATCGATATTAGGCCACGGGTAATCCATGGTTTCTTTTTGTGTTTGCGACCACTTAATATTACTAATTGCATTTTTTAAAACATTAACAAAGTTATTTGTAACCTCGTTAATATTATCACTTACAAAAATTTGATTCCAATCCTGTTTACTTAACAGTGCTTTTAATTTATCAAAATCTGTTCTATTTTTATAAATTATTTTTTGTGGGGGGACTTTAATTACATGAGGTAATTTAAAATTTATAATTAGGTACAGAAAAATGATCGGTAATGGTTGTTTCGAGTACAAAAGCACAGATCTTTTAAAAATATTTTTATACCTACAGTATGTTGTATTTTCACCTGGCAGGAAAATGTCACTTTTTTTTATATGGCACACCCTGTATTTTTTTCCCTTCATGTATAAACTAACCATATTTATATCACGCCTGAAATTTTTTTTATATTGGATGTGCGCTTGCCGAATTATTAATTATTTTGTCCAAATTTTGTACAGTTCAAGGTCGGACTATAATATTCATAACTAAGTTATTCTTCAAAAAAGGAAAAATTTATCTGATGAATAATATTACCCTAATGTCATGTTAACAAAAAAAATTAAGTGATTAATTTTATACCGTGTTTAAAATGAGAATTCAAAATTTGTGAACTTTAAATAGAATTTATAGGAATATTTTAAATGGGATACCCTGTATTTTTATTTACCATCAGATTCTCGACAAAAACCCTATTCAACGGTGTATTATTTCCTATTTCCTGGTATTATTTTGTGTACTTTTGTTAATATTTACGATTTTTAAAAGCGAGGTGCTGACTGCTGGTCATTTGACTGGAGTATGCTTCATTTATAGCCAATCTAAAACATTTCTCTTGTGAACCCTCCTTCGTCTACCGCACCTTCTGATGTTCCGTGGGCATCTGTAAACTTGACTGAAAACCTTTTAAATAGAGCAAATAACGGACGTCTCATACACCGAATTATTTGATGACCCAATCACGGCAAACATTGACTTTGTTGATTTCGGAAGCACTGTTTAATTTATTCAAATTAATTAAAACGTCTCCAACTGAGTCTATAGGAAGCACATTCTTTGGTTCAGGTTCGGAGTTATGCAAAATATCATCAACCAGCATCGTGAATCCATCTGGCATAAAAGATTCTCAATATGCATAGGGGTGTGTCCTCGTTGATGGTACAAACGTTTTCATCAAGAGAATTATGCGTCCATTCAACCTAAAATAATAATATAGAGTTGCACTTTCTTCCGTTTTCTATACTTACCGACGGTGAGCGGCGAAAATGAGGTTCATTATTTGGTACAGCGTCATCGTTCTCAACAAACTCGTCAGTTGTAGTAGTTTGCGGAATATAATGATTCGCGTCATCATTACTTACATTATTAATCTTCCTTGTATCTCGTCGCAAGATAAAACCGTAAAGTAGTTAGTCAGCCGAGTTCATCAACAGTCAGATCGTTGTTGCATTTAAGACTTTTATAATCCAGTAGATGTACATACATGTACAGTAAACGTGTGAAGCGCTTCACGTTTTCTGTATATGTCTCGTTTTTAATTCGTTCAGTTAAAATTTCAATCCTCACAATCAAGAAAATCTATACAGTAGATATACCGGGTGTGCGATTCTTTAATACCGATGACAGTTTGAAAATCCGCAAAACAAAAAATTTTGAAGGTTGGTATAATCTAATAATAGATTGTCATTAATTTAATTCCAGTGGTGTATGTATAGTATCATCAGTCTCTTAATTCCAGTTCCAGACTACAGTAAAATATTAAAATAATATAGTAAATTAAAAATTAACCAAATAAACATGCAATAGTGAGTGGGGTGTCAATTCCAGACATGTGGAATTTAATCGGACGTACATTTTAACTGGTAATTATAGAAATAATAGATTTTAAAAAATACAGCGAGCGACCATGTTTTTTAAAATTGACTTTTGCTCACTTCCGATTTTTTGGGATTTTTAGATTTGCATTCTATGATAAGAAAGCTATCGTTTTCAACAATAAAATAAATGTCGGCAAACACTTCACACTTAACGTACATTTTTATAAAATTTGGCTGGTCTATTGCTCTCGATTATGGTAGAATACAAAATTTATTATTATCTCAAACTTATTTTATCCATTCGATAATTGTAATTAAGTTCGGTTAGTGATGGCCAGAACACTCATTGAACAGAAAATTGAATTATACATACAACGCCCGGTTAGATCGCCAAGTGAAGAAGAACGTTCAAATTTTTATCCTTGTATTGTATATTGCAGATGTTTATTTAAAAAAAATCTCACCTAAAAGGAAAGTGTGCAAACCAAGCGGTAATAAAAATAGAAAGGACTATATTTCTGAGTCTCAAACTTTAGTAGCTTGTGAAATGGGCTCTACAAACGTGATTTGCAAGTTAACCTTGCCGGCTCCGGGTGGGGTGAGTTCTCATCCCATTTTGAACTTTTTCGCCTGATTTTTTTGTAATAGCCGTTTTATCCGGTTTATATCTCGTTACATTGTTCTTTGTATTTTTAGGTACTTGTTAAATCAGAAAAGAGTCAAATCCAGTTAATGGTTTTTCAGATATATTTGAAAAATGATAGCGATGCGCTGACGGGGTGAGAATTCACCCCACGTGGTATTAGGTGCGATATACTTACCGGATGCATTTTGACATCCTTTACAGACCTACGGCACTATAAGCGAATACTCGCCTGCTACTGGTTGTTGGGGCGTTTACGCAGTAAAGAACACGTGGTCGTACCTTATGTTGCTTGTGCGGTGTGGTGATTCATTCTCGTCTGCACTTTGAAAATTGCAGTGAATTGTTGCGTTGTTTGTCATTCCTTTGAAAAAAAAACCATGAGTGTACAAATAATTAATGAAATAAATTTACCTAGTGAATTTGATAATGTACTATTATCCAAAGGTGAAAATAATAAAATTCTAGTGCGTAGTAATTTGAAAAATATGCAGGATATTAATAATTGGGTTACCCTATTTGGAAAACAGACGCATACTCAGTGGAATGCAAGGTCTTCCTGTCCTGAAGGCAAAAAAATTATTTGTTCGTAAGTGCTTGTATATATTATTTGAAAAACAGGAATAATGTAAACATTGTTTTGTTTTGTTATCTTATTAAATTGGAAATTGGAACTAATAATAATTTAAAACAATTTCACTTTATGCGAAATGATTAAATTTAAAAGCCCTAAATAATGATTGCATGGTTTTTAGAAAGAAATTTGTGTGTCATCATAGTGCCTTCATGAAGATTCCGGCTAAGAATAATAAGAAGGGCCTTTCTAAAAATGCCAGTTGTCGGGCCTCCATTTTAGTAGTTGTAAAATTAGACAATATTAATACAAGAAAAAAGGATAAGTTTATTAAGGTAGGTATTTATTTATTAAGGAAATAAGTATTTATTAAATTTTTTTTAATTTTAGAAGGGACTACAAGCTATAATTACGATTGACAGTGAACATAGTCACTCTCTTAAAACTGCGGAGACAGTTCGATTTCTGCAGGCAAAAGCAGACGTTAAGAATTTATTCTTCGAATATTTCAATGATAAGATGACAATTTCAGAAGCAAAAAAATTTCACGAACAGTTGTATGAATACGACCAGGACAAAGAATTGCTTCTAGCTAGTGGAAGTAAAAATCCTACTTACAGAACTGTTCAAAATTGGTATCATGCCTGGAGAAAATTAAATTTAGGACCAAGAACAGGAGAAGGGCTATTAGAGGTAGGTACATATATGTTGCTATTTACTAATGGAGAACTACACACTGAAATGTATTCAAATGTATAATTTCAATATAAATTAATAACCAATTCACTGTTAATTATAAAAAGGTTAACATAGGGTATCTGTTTAGTATATTATGTAATGCTCAATACTGTGGCTATGTATCAAATCATGACATTTTCAGAAATTGATAGAAAAACAAGCCATATATAAAGAAAAGGGCACAGAAGTACTTTTCTGTAAAGAACCGTTTGGGGTTGCCATCGTCACACCAATAATGGCAAGAGGGCATGCATCTGATTTTTCTAAGGAAATTTGCTTTGTGGACAGCACAAGTTCCTGTGATCCTGAACAACATTCTGTGTCTTTTGTTATGGCTCCATGCGCAGCTGGAGCAGTTCCATTGGGCGTAATTATTACGAAGGGCCAGACATATGAGTCGTATTCAAAAGGTTTTCAACTTCTCCAAGATATTTTATCAAATTCCTTCCATCCAAAAATTTTTTTAACGGACAATTCAGAAGCAGAAATTTCGGCCTTAAATTCTGTGTTTCCAAATAGTGTAACGTTACTTTGTATATTTCATGTTCTTCAGGCAGTTTGGAGATGGTTATGGGATTCTAAACATTGCATTCTTAAAGACGACCGCCAGGAATTAATGGAAAGATTTCGTAATATTTTGTATTCTCGGACACCAGTTGATGCTCATGCTAAACATGCTTTTTGTATTAAAAATTCAGCAAAATATGAAAATTGGGTGAAATACGTTCAAACTTACTGGAATATCAAAGAAAAGTGGTGTTTAGCGTGGCGAAATGAAGATTCAAAGGGACATTACACTAATAATTTTTGCGAAGTGTCAATAAGAGTTTTTAAAGATAATGTTTTATGCCGGGTTAAAGCATATAATGTGGTTGCTCTAATAGATGTAGTATGCACAGTACTCGAAGAATTTTATAGGCGAAAGCTAAGAGAATTTGCAAATAATCGATCTTCTAAAGCCCGATTGGATTTTTTAAATATGGTACAGAAAACCAAGTATTTGGAAAAATCTGACGTTATTTGTATAAATCAATACAAATTTAAAGTTCCGAGTGAAAAATCTAAAGATCAGTTTTATGAGGTTGATGTACAACATGGTTGTTGTTCTTGTTTTGAAGGTGTCCAAGGAAAATTTTGTAAACACCAATGTGCAGTGTATAAGTTCTTCGAATTGAAAACAAAATATTTTCCTCCGATAACTTCAGACGATCGATATAATATTGCACAATTGGCTCTTGGGGATAAAACTCCCGCATTTTCATTTTATCTACCATTTGCGGCAGAACATGCATCAGTGAACACTAGTGGAAATAATATTCGTGATATAAGTACCAGCGAAAATGCTTTTACGACAAACAATTTGTACTTCACCCAAAACAGCCCTGCCGCACCAATAGAAAGCACAAGCAATGACAGTACAATTGCAGAAATTTTAAACTTAATAAAAAGCTGCCATGCATCATTTGGTTCCTCCACTAGCGGGTTGGACATTTTAAAAAACAGATTAAATAAAATAAAATCTGAGGGCCAGTGGGAGACATTTATTCACACTGCTGGTAATTGTGTACCACGTAGAGGAAGAAATGCTACAATTAGAGTCCAACCGACTTCAATAAGCCGCAGACTTCCAGGTGTGACTAGAGGGAGCAAAAGATTGCCATCTGGAAGACGATTTCGAAATGAAGAAATAAGAAGAAAACGCCCACGAAATTTGGCATTAAATGTTAATTCAAATAAACCCAATGCATTATCGCATGGCTTCAATCATTAGGTACCTGAGTGTACAGTTTGTAATAAAATAAAGTTAATTTTAATAAAATTATAGAACCAGAGAATTTTTATATATCTATCTACCTATAAATACCATTTTAAAACTTAATCTCGTAGAGTAAATTAAGTAATTTAAGTTTCTGCAAGATAGTTTGTTACCTGCTTATGTGTTCAAAAATTTATAATAAGTGATCGAACCTGCAAACGTTTTTTTTTTCAATTCGTCCTCGCGTATTGGTATTTCAGACACAATGAATTTATTTAATTTAAAAAATGCATACTGCTTGATTAGGTATTTATTTTTCGTGCTTCAGATATTAAAAATTGAGGTGGAGCTGGGATAGAGAAGTAACAACCAATAAGAGACCAATATTGATGTATAGTGCCGTAGGTCTGTAAAGGATGTCAAAATGCTTACCGGATGCTGTTTCGTCAAGTTTTTCCGATATTCTTTATATGCTGACTAAGTACCAGATTACATCGTTTGGTATTTCCTGTGGAACGTAATTAGCATACTTGGTCCACAGAAAGTTCAAGTACTCCTCTAATTACCTATCAATCACACTCGAATGCAGTAATTATCTCATTAGGGTTATTCATATTTGTAGAGTTGTACTGTTGTGATTAGAAATTCCCACAAGTCATTTTGAAAAGGGATTATTTTACAAAAGTAATTACAGGTCATTACGGAATGTGATAATTATCCCATTATGGTAATGAAAGTTTGGGAAAATATTTCTTCTTGAAAGGTATAAATACATGTAAAGGCACTACTGTACTTTGTGTAAAAATGTTGTATGCCCAGAACACAGCAAAACGACGAAAATATGTAAAAAATGTTAAATTTTATTGTACATAATGCTTCCAATTATATTTTAGCAATAGACGTTTTTTTAATTCTTTTTTTTTATTAAGGTACCCAAATAACCCAAACTGTACCAAAATATGGCCAACAAATAATTCGTTCATACTTTCCCTCCTACTAAAATTTAGAGTGAAAATTAAGAATAAAGTTTGGGTGAACATTCACCCCACACAGTGTCAGGAGTTTTGAACATCACCCGGAGCCGGGAAGGTTTAAACGTGAACGAGCAAGTTTTCGATGAAATGAAATTGCTTTTGAAGCAAAAAGAGATCTTTTGTTTCGGGATATAATCAAATTGAAATAACATTTACTGCCCCCAGTCTTGCACTTGGGTGGTACATATTTGAATCTACAAATAGTAAAGGGAGACGTCAAGCACTAATATCTATTGGTATTTTAAATAAAATTGCAAAGTTACAGGTCAATGACGTCATATTTTGTACTGCTCCAAGGCCGTTGAACGTTTAGAGCTATTTTTAGAATATAAGTTCCTTATACTGGCGCTGTCTACAGTTGTTTTCATATTTAGTTAGTTACTAGAATTCTTTGATTTTCTGTTTCTATTGATTTTCTTATAATCCGTGTGAAGTTATTAATAATAATTTGAATTTATGTGTGTTTTGCACTAAAAATGGCGGGAAAAAGATTATTACACGAAAAAATATGGAATGCCCGATATTTGGCACTCCAGCAGAAGTAAGTGAATTTTTTCTTCCTACATGCGGTGATACAATGAGATATTATTTACATCTTCGCTATCAAAAACAAATAAAGTCATCACAAGAACCACACACTTCAGAACTTGCTAATATTATTGCCAACAAATTGGAAGAATTGTGGATAAAATCGTCAATTCCATTCGTATCACATCCGCAAATATCATTAAAGGTAAAAAAATTTTATGGAAAATATCCAACTATTTTAAAACCATTTGGAAATAGACAGAATAACGAAATTTATAAAAAAAATTAAGAGATTTTTTCAAACAGTCGTTTACTACACTTTTCGATATAGCTAGCTGTAAATATAAAAGTTTTGAGCAATGTGTTTGTCTTAAAGAAAAAAAGTTCCAATTGAAGAAATAAATTTTCTTATTGATCAGAGAACAGTAAGAAAAATGGCAATTGGAAATGTAGACAAAGAAAAAACGAAACAATTAGGGTAAGGTTGCCGATATCGCACCGGCTCTTAATTCGCACCACTACTGATTTATAAAAAACTGTTCGGCATATATACCATCTAACAGCGATTTTGAGAAGTACTCGATATTTCAGAGATCTGCAACAAATTTCATTACAGTGCTGCGAATCGTTTTCTTGAAATTTGGCGGCAAAGGTTGAGGTGCGTTTACTGTGTTATACTCTGTCATCCGTTGTAAGAGATTAACTAGAAGGTAAGTGATAGCAATAAGTAAGTTTATATCTACGATTGGAATACAACTTGTATTCTATCGAATTAGTAGGATAAACAACTATCGGAGTAATTTTTAGGGGTTAATAATGTCTTTCTATCATGAAATGACAAGTTGTCTATATCGCACCGCTTATAAGTTTCTCAAATCGCACCGGTGCGATTTAGGAAATCCACACTGATTTATTCATTTATTTCTATTTAGGTAGATTTAAAGAATGGCAAAGAGACAATACGGTAAATGGAGTCCCCAAGATATGACAAATGCCTTAGAAGAGTACAAGAAGGGAAATATTGGGTTGAATAAATGTTGTGAAAAATACAATGTTCCCAAGAAAACCTTCACAAGGCACATGAAAGGTCAGGTGAAAAGAGGAGTAGTGCTCAGAAGTCCAGGTGCGCTAAATGGAAGGTTATCCGCTATACCTTCTGAAATTGAAGAAGAATTAGTTTCCCACATTCTTAAAATGGAAGAGTTAATGTTCGGAATGACGATAACCGATAGACGGAAGCTTGCGTACGACATTGTAGAGAGCAATCACTTGAAGAATCCATTTAATAAAGAAGAGAAAAGAGCAGGGAAGAAGTGGTACTATTCCTTCATGAAGAGGCATCCGAATCTCAGTTTACGTCAACCGGAAAGTGTTTCAATGGCTCGTTGCAAGGGATTTAACAAGTCCAACGTTTTCAACTTTTTTGACTTGTTGGAAAAAATCGTTGACGACAACAACATTAATGCTCTATCTGTCTACAATGTAGATGAATCAGGTTTCTCTACTGTCCAGAAGAAATGTTCTAAAGTCGTTGGCCTAAAGGGAAAACATCAAATAGGCGCACTTTCCAGTGGAGAAAGAGGAGTTAATACGACATTGGTTGCTTGCACCAGTGCTTCTGGCAATTTCGTTCCACCTATGATTATTTTTAAGAGAAAGAGGATGCACCCCGCACTTGCCAACGGCGCGCCACCAGGTAGTGTGATCGAAATATCCGATTCTGGATACATCAACAGCGAGCTTTTTGTGAAGTGGTTGAAACACTTCATATCCTACGTGAAACCAAATCAAGATGCCAAAGTGATATTAGTATTCGACGGTCATACAACGCATTCCAAAAACTTGGAAGCCATCAATTTAGCACGTGAAAATGGGGTACTGATGCTCCAGCTCCCTGGTCATACTACTCATAGGTTGCAACCTTTAGATGTTGCTATCTTCAAGCCCCTAGAGACTTAATATGATCAAGCCATAATGAAGTGGATGCGCGGTAATCCGGGACGACAGGTTACACAGCTTGAGGTCGCTGGATTAATATCTGAAGCATATGAGAAAGCTGCAACATTGAGTAATGCAGCGAATGGTTTTCGAGCGACGGGAATTTGGCCAGTTGATCGTTCGGTATTTTCTGAGGCTGATTTCGTAGCAAGTGAAAACTTAAATCCTCCGAACCCTCCCCTTGTAGTTGAAGTTGAAGAGAATCAAGAAAACAACTTACCAGATGCAGATAATGATGATACAGACAAGGTCCAAATGGACTTGGAAGATGTGACTGCAAATGCATTTGATGGTACTTCGACCAGCGGTTGTTCCCGATTGCGAGTTCCAATTGTTGTATTAAGCCCAGTGCCAAAGGGAACAATAAAATATGAACAAAGAAAAAGAAAGGGAGCTCAAAAAGCAGTGGTGTTAACTTCCAGTCCATATAAAAGTACTTTGGAAGAATTGAAACAGAAGCAAGCGGAGAAGGAAACGAGGAAGGCAGCTAAAACTGCCATAAGGAATGTGTTCGCGAAAGATAAAGACGCAAAACGTACAAGAAGTGAAAAAATAGGAAAAGCAGGGCCCAGTGGATTAGGTGGAAAAAATAAGAAATTAAAAACTTCCCCAGGTACAGAAAATGTGGAAATTGTGTTGGATCCTAATGTAAATTGGCATTGTTTGCTTTGTGACGAGGACAATATTATTGAAGATATGGTTAGCTGTCTAATATGCAATCAATGGGCACACGAAACGTGTGCGGGTTGTGACGACGAAGCATCAAGAACAAATTTTGTTTGCGATTTTTGTCAGCCTTAAATTTATTTTTCATTTCATTATTCTTTTTTTTTGAATTATGTTTTAAGTTCTGTCAGTTTAAATTATCTATTTGTTTCTGTTTGCTTGCCGTAGTTTATGAATAAAGTACTTTACTATTTAAACTGGGCGCTATTTTAATACAGAGTGCGATTTAGGCAACCCATGGTGCGATTTGGAGAACTAGTTCCTTAAATCGCACTACTTGCAGGCTCTGATAGTTTTCATTAGAAAATCTATTTGCAATTCTAGTAATGCGTTTGCAATTTGGAATTATATGCCTGAGATACCAAATAAAACGTTAGTAGTTGTAACGTAACACAATTTCATGTTCCTTGTATTATGTTCAGGAAAATCCAAAAAGTGGTGCGATATGCGCAACCTTACCCTACAGAAGAAATATGATCGAAAAGAAAAGCTGAATAAACAAATAGAAAAACACTGTATGGCAGCGGCTTTTTCTTCATCTAATTTTGCCACCGAAGTAATTAGTTCAAGTGGCGATGAAAGTGAAACATATAATACAACTGACGATCTTTTTAATCCAGAACCACACCTCTAAAAAAATTTCGGCAAATGAGAGTCAAACTAATTTTGCATTAGAATGTGACATCAGATATCTGATACAGGGGCGGCAAAAATTTCTAGTGCAGTTTTGCAAGATGTGGGAATTATTTGTGATAGTAATGTTTCCCAAGTAATAGATAGGAGCAAAGTCCGAAGGGAAAGAAAGAAAGCAAGGCAAATCGAAAGTGAGCAAAATTTAGATGTTTTGACTAGTCTTTACTGTGATGAAAGGAAAGATATGACTAGAACGCAAATAAAAGATGGAAATAAAGTGTATAGTAGGACCTTCAAGGAAGAACATATTACATTAGTTCAAGAATCAGATTCCAAATCTATAGGGCATATAACTGTCGAAAAAGGTACAGCTTTGGCGATAAAAGACGGTATTCTTGACTTTTGCGGCCATAAAGAAATTGTAATGGTTTCTATATGTAAACTTCCCTTTTTCCAATTTATTGGCTGTATGATGTTTTGACTAACAGCCAGGGGTTTACAAACTTTTCCTTCTCGGGTAGCAATAATCGGAGACCGGTTCTTTTACGGTCTAATAAAACAGTTCTTGGTGATAAATGTATATAATAAAGAATAATAAATTAACAATTAATTAAATAATATGAAAAAAATGAATAAATTGTCAAAATAACAAAAGATTTGTAGTACCTATCCTGCAGTTCATAAATACATAAGATGTAGCTGATTGAATAAAACTTAAAAATGGAATCGATTCAGTTATAGAAGTACCAAAATACCCTCGTCATACTCAAGCAACGGAAAGATATGTAAACAGAGACTTCCAAGGTATTTACGAGAAAAAGCAGCAAGATTATCAGGAGTTGATCCAGAACCGAGTACATCAGGAACCAAACAGAATCGTGCAAATAGACCTGATAGATGTGTCATGTGCCCACAAAAAAAAGACGTTAAAATAAAAACTTACTGTTCTAAATGTAATAGATACATGTGCCTAAAACATCTAAAGGGTATTTGTGAGGCATGTATAAATGATCATTCAGAAGACACGGAATCTAACTAGATGTGTAAAGAAATCACGTGGTTTTTATTGTTTGTCAGAACAATCTGTTTTTTATAATGTGAATTTTTAATATGTTCATTTAATATTTCCAATTTACAACAATCCTTTTGTATTTTTTAATAAACAAAATAAATGTGTGGCAGTAAAATAAATTTTCACGTTTTTTATAATTATGGATTTCACTCCGGTGCCACCATTTGTAAATAATGAAAGAGGTTTAAGAGTTGCAAACACTACACCTATGCGAATAAGTAACCTCAAATTCATTTTATAAAAAAATACTGGTGTTTTTACCTGGGGTGTTTCTAACACCCCACGTGTCTGGTTACGTTACAAATGTCCACGTGCCCGTTTATGGGTTAAGGACTCCATATGTTTAGCATAAATGTATGTTTTATTAGCAGATCCAGACTTTGTAAACTTATTCTCGTGATGGTATCGGATATGACGGTCTCTAAAACATATTGTTTGGATATCTTTGCCTGAAAAAAAACAGCTAAAATTATTGATTGAAAACTGTTACAACTTTTGCTGCTTCAAGTACGAGGTTGTTATGCGAGGTGAGTCCTGAGGCTGTTGAGGTAAACAAGTAAACATTCGCACTCTGAGGTTACGTAAACAAACAATTCCAGGCCTCAGGAGCGAAAGCCCGTTGAGTATGGGGCGTTGGAAAATATTTGTTGTGATTTGAAATATAAATTCCTCATATCTGGACTCGAACGAATTTGTAGTTATACTACGTGTTCCCTCTCCCTCTCGCCTATTGTGAATTGAAAAAACACTGTAATTAGAAGAATGTTTATAATGGAAAATAATAAATAACATGTACAGCTTGAAAAGTAAAATATTATACAGGATGTATAACTGTAACCACACTGTATATCCTTTCCTCGTGGTACCCATTCACAATTTATACCCAACCCCATCTAATGGGGTTTCCTCGGATGTATTGTTTACAGCCATGGCGACCATAATATGGCACCATGGCTTCATCGACACTGTAATTTTCTTCAAGTGGCGCAAATGCTAGGAATTGTTTGTTTATAGCAACAAACAGAGGCCTGATTTTTGAAAATTTGTTTTTCTGATTTAATTTCGTATTGTCATTGAAATGTATATTTTTCATAATCTAGGAATGGCTTGAGAAATCAGTTTATTTCCGCCATCATCTGAATTTTCCCAATACATTTTTTTCCTGGGTAACCATACATATCCGCTTACTATCAATACGCTAATAAAACATCTAATTTCGTTAGCTGTTATATTTCCAGCGACATTTTTTTGTAACGCATACGTGTTGGTATATGTTGTTATCATATTAATTATTTCATCATTGATAAAATATTCCATAGGGGTCAGAGTTTGGTTGATAGTAACAGTATCATCTGACCATATTTTGAAATTATTACTAGCCAGGTCTTCATTTATCCAAGAATATGAAGCCTTTTAGTCGTTTTTTTGGCCTTCTTGGCAGCTGATTTGATAGTTGAGATAAAGGAATTAAATCTTCTGATTCAAATGAGCAATCTAAGATTGTTTCTGCTGGTGCTCGAAGTTGACGCCCAGGCAGGTTATTGAGGTTGATGTTATCTTCCTCTCCGGAGTGCTCATCTGTGACTTCGTTGACATCATCTGGCGGAAATATAACTATATTCCTTCTGGGGGTTTACAAATCTCATCACTTTCGTATTCAGCAATTAGCTCATGCAATTTTAACGGTCTTCTAAAAGAACATACCTATATAAAATATTATGCAGTAATGCAAAGGCCTACCGTCCTTTTAAAAGGGCACGTAGGTTTACAGCGGATTAGCGAACACATACAAAAATAATATTATGCAATGTTGCATCAATATTGCGCAATAACCTTTTACCAATATAATTTGAAAATATTATTCATCTAATATTAAAATTAATACATATAATACGTACCTCCACTCATACATGTTCACAGGTACAGAAAACACCTTTCAATTTTCACTTGCTGGCTGGTTACACTTCCAGTATTTGGGTAACAACTTAAATAAAACACATGAACAAATCACTCTTTAACATATGACTCGATGCTGTCAGCGATCAGTCAAACCTATACAATACATATTAAAAAATATTAGGCCTATCTGGGTTAACCCATTTAAGAAAACTCAAACAAGAAAGACGATTTATTAAAATTATACTTAAACATATACTATACAATTTTTTTGTGAAAAAAACATTAACATAAGTAACACAAAGTTTATAATAGTTGCTGAAAATGTCCGCCTTCAACTTCAATGCAAGCGTCAACTCGTCTTAACATCGATTGCCGAACACGTTGAAATATTCCCGGCGTACGTCTTATTTGATTATGAAGCATTACCGGACATATGTTTATATGAACTTTTCGGCTTAAAATCACTTAAAGAATAACCCCTTGAAGTTTGGCCGTGTACTTAAAAAACACCTTGTATAATAGAGAAAATAAAATGATTAAAGTTCAATGTATAGTGGAAAATAAAAATGCGTTCTTTGGTAAATTAGGATGGTTTTTTTGAAAAAATACGTGTATGATAGAAATTAGTGATTTAGAAATAGAGAAATATTCGTTAGTTAAAAATAAAGTAATAAATTACTCACCAGTGCTCGATGGAAGTTGGGGTCAGATTGTGTGTATTCTCTCTCTCCTTATCGTTTGGATATACCGGGATAATTTTTGTCATTTCATTATATCTGAATTTCAAATCTGTAACTATCTTTTTTTATTTATAAATACATACATAGTTAAAATATATTTTATGCTTATTTAAAAATTATGAACCTTGTCATTGGGTAAGGATTCAGTTTAGTAAATTACAACTTTATAAACATCATGCTTTCTTCATACTATGTATGAAAAAATGTCATCACTATTACACTATAGTCTATAGCACTAAAAAATTACAACTATCGAAAGGCTCGCCAACAAGACAAATACTGTATTTTGGCCGGTGTTGTTTCTTCAGACAGTATTTGTAAGAAACTTTCAGATGTTAAATTTCCGTCAAGAAAAACCTGCCCCCAAGATAAGTAGGTATTTACAATTATTACGTGTACCTCTTAATTTTTATTCAAAATGGGTACCTAATTCTTTTTCTAGAATTCATAATATTCAAAGAATAAATAAAGTGGATAAAAAACGAAATAATATTTTAATCAAAATAACTATTTAATAAAATAATAAAGTTATATATAAAACTTACAATAAAACAGAACATAAAAGTAAAAAATATAAACATTGTATGTAACTTAAGTATGTACCTTAAAAACTAATTGCTTAAATAAGTATTTATAAATAATAATTGTTTATCTCTGGTCCAAGTCTATTCCTTTTCTCTGATAACAGCTGACCAGACCTAGAAAATAACCGCTCACATGGAACAGAGGTCGCTACCGTAATCCAGCTCTCCTTAACCAAATCGCATAAATTTGGAAAATTGAAAGATTTCTCTTTCCACCACATTAACTGGTCATCCAAGCGAGATGTAGGGGGATCTTCTAAATATCGTTGAACTTCAACTATGGCCCTAGACTAGGAGGGTACTGCTTGGTTGATAACTAACAACTTTTTGATCAAAATTTTGCCAATGGAAAGTGCCTTCACTGCTCCCTCTTTACAGGATCTTTATTTTTGGTATTGTCCTTTGGTACGTCAGTGGCTATTTTTAGTTTATTGCCGAGGAGACCTATTACACTATTTTTAGCCCTTTCATTGGTAGATTTATTTGAAAATCCTGAATTTTTATACCTGGGGTCTAAAAACGTACAAACAAGTAACGTGTTGCTGTTTTCTAAATCTCCCAATCTTTGGTTCAAACCATCTAAGATGCAATTTATGATTTTTTTACAGTGAAGACAATTTAGCTTGTTCTAATTTTTTATATAAGGTTTGTAGCCCGTCAGTTAAAATAATAATTGAAGACACCATGACATATCTTTCCTCACTCATCAAAGTTGCCACTTCTTCCAGAGGTTTTAGTATAGTTGTTAACTCTAACTAATTCAAAGAACTATTGTTCTTAGACTCTGTTCCAATTCCGAAAATCTACTCAACATACAGTACGTTGAATTCCATCGAGTTGGAACACTCTCTGTTAACTTCTTTGGCTCTTTGTCTAACAGCTTCTGTTGTTCCTGTAACTTAGCTGTAGCAGTGAAACTTTTTTCTATATGTTTCAATTTTTTTCAAAGTGGAAGATGCCAGTTTCAACGCATCTTGTGCTATTAAATTTAAAGTATGCGCATAGCACTCTAAATGTTTGAATTTTAAATAATCTTTTACAGTATTCTTAATATTTGCTGCATTATCACATACCACCAAAATAACTATTTATTACTAAACAAATTTAATATAAGCACTCTAACAATTATATGTATCGTAACATGCAAATGACAGATTAATAAAGAAATACATCACAATGGATGGCGCCCCATCATAGACAAATATAACTATCAAGGTAAGAGAGTACCTAACGGGGTTTCCCGTTAATAAATATTATTATTAGTTCTAGCGTATAATTCCGATCCTTCATAAATCCACAAAGGACTTTGAATGGAGAGGGTATGCCCACGTTGGTTCTCGACGGCCGCGCACCCTTCCATCTGAGACTAATGCCTGACTGGTCAAGTCTTCTGGAAAACGCAATTAGGTCAATCCCAGTTACTTTTGTGTTATCTTGATCTCTCGGTGGAGTCTTTGTTCTTTTTCATCTTTTGTGAACATCTGTAATTTACTAATAAGTTAAAACAATTATATTACATGACGGAGTTAATGGAAAAAATGGATCAGTTTGCAGAAAAGAAGAGAACAAGAAGAATAAAGAGGCGGGGAAAGAGGAGGGGTGGTGGAATGGGAGGTGTGAGAGAGCAAGGAGTGAAGCAAGAAGGGGAAGGAAGAAATGGAGGAAAGGGGAAATAGATATCGGGGTATATAAAGAGTTAAGGAGAAACTATAAGGAAGAGTGCAGAAGGAGTACAAGCAGGAGGTAGAGGAGGAGATAAGGGGGTTAAAAAATGAAAATGAGATGTGGAAATTTATAAACAGAAAGAAGAGGTATATACAAAAGGGTGACTGAGCTGGGCGGGGAGGACTAGAGGAAGCAGTGTATGGAGGTGGCGGGAGGAGTGACGGAGAAGCCGGTAATGGGGAAAGAGGGAAGGGTGAGAAAGAGAGATAGAGGAGAGATAGCGAGGAAGGAGGTAGAAGAAGCACTGAAAAAACAACTACTGAAAATATGTTATATCCCTACAATTTATATAAAGAAATTAAAACGTAATTGAAAATATAATAATATAATTTATTATTATATAAATTGAAGGAATATAAATAAATACAAATTTATAAAACGTTCCTATTTGTTAACACAGAATTCAAATCTGCATAATAAACTGGGGGGTGCTATTTAAGATTACGAAGTTACCCCCCTTTCCACCCCCCGGGGGTGGGAGTGGGGACATCCTATTACTATCAAACAAGAGTTGATATTCCCGATTCGCTCGCCTCTTTCACTCGTTCTGCAGGCAACGCCAGTAGGCAATTTGAAAAAACTGGTCCTCCAACGGCAGTTCATCAAACCGACGCTCGCGTGGACTCAACGAGTGTGAAGAGCAGTCCCTCATCGTCCCCTCGAATATATGTTTCATTCTAGAGAACGAAAAGGGCCTGTTCTTCACTCGATGTAAATGTTGTCTCATAGTTATATCTGTGCGATACTTGTGATTGTTTTTTGAATGTACTACCACCCAACCCTTCATGTAGAAGTGGGCCCTAATTATAAAAGAATATCTAAGTAATTCTTAAAAGTTTACTTACTTGAACCGTTCCACGGGGTTTTTAGGATCATACCCCCTGCTGGTCTCACGAAATTTAGTTAGATCATTTGCAAAAGATTGGAGGGAATCCATCTGAACTGCACACAAGTTAAACTATGAAAGAAAATTAAATCGCGCCAATTTTTGGCCGTTATTGTAAAACGCAATTTTGGAGAATTTTATCAGCATCTTATATAATATATAATAAAATGCAACTTTGTAATTTCAATTATAACAATTGTAGAAAGCAAGAAGCAATAAAGTATAATAACATTTGTGGTGTTGTTTTAAATAAGAGAGTTAGGTGTTTTATAAAGGTATATTTGGAACAAATTACATGGATATAACATAAATTACATTTTAGCAAAATGCATAACAAATTTAAAGAACTGTTAAACCAGCCCGAACAGCTCGAGAAGATATGCAAACTTGTGACGGCGAACAAATGGGGCGTCCGTTTTTATACAAGTACAAGAAAGTTGAAGATGGTCTATCGCGCCTTGGGGTATAAGTCGAGGCCAACTAACCCTCGACAATTAAGGGAAAGTGCTAACATTGGTAGACCACTTCCACTATAAACGGAATCTTTGCTCGGCATATCGCCACTGTGTGCTTTGGCGTACGATATAAAATACGCTACCCTGCCAAATAAACATTTTAAGAAGGTGGGATGCAGCATGTGGCTGGCGATAGAAGTTGCACGAGCTGTGTTTTCTGATCAACAGCAGATTCCAGATGTGTTTGTAAAGGCCGTGCGGCTTATTTTGAAGAAGCCGGCATTTTATAAATATTACGATAAGGTGCGAAAAGTAAGTTCCCCATCGCACGATATAGACTATGTGTTCCGTTCGATATATACATACACCATACCTCTTTAATCTACAATTTTCTTTTGCATTGTACATTAAACTATTTTCGCTTTAATCTATCTTAATTAAGAAGAAGCTGAAATATTTTTTGTTCCATTCTCCAAACCCTCCTCTTTCCAAAAAGGGAATTTCCCATTTTTAAAGAAGTTTCCGTATCATTTGTTATCACAATCAAACATAAAATATGTAAACAAAATTCCACTGTTGTTCAAAACCTACATTCATCAAACAACCATTAGGTATTTTATATTGCAAGTTCAAAACCTACGTTCATCAAACAACCATTAGGTATTTTATATTGCAATTTAAAATGGAATCGATTCCTGTAGGTTCAAATTAGCAAAAAAAATCCTATCTAATTATTACATTAGGCTATTTTCAATCAGCCCACAATACTGGGTCGCCTGCAGCACCTGCTCCGGCCTTATGACCGTTTTGAAGACTCGACATGGAGACGGTAGTTAAAGCGTATTACGAGAGGGGAGCCAGTAAATCATGGATGGAGGAATTAAGTCGCCTCATTCGAAAGTTTTTCGATAAAATCATCGGCGACATGTACCTGGAGTCCCCTCTCGCAGCTTTTTGCTGCCTGACCATCTCCATCGACGGTGTGTCGGAGTTGGTGCACCAACTTAAAAGGGCGGGCCCGACTTAACAGCAATCGGGCATATAATGGAGAAGATGTTTAGGGGCCCCCTTCCCCCGCAAGCATCAGGGGGGAATGCCAGCGTCTACGTCGGTTAAGGCAGTTCAAAATTGTGTTTGCCCAATGTAGGCAAAAGGAATTCCCTGATGTTTACGTTACCTGCGTCAAAGTCGCCCTCTTCGCCTTCCTATCTGTTCCCTTCCTCTATCGAATTCCAAATTCACCTATCCCACCCCCTCCACTTATGCCATCGCCGCCCCCACCTATTCCCTCGCCGCCGCCGCCACTTCTGTCACCCATTCCCTCGCCGCCGGAACCAACTCCACCCCCTTCCCCTCCACCTCAACCTCTTCCGCCATCACCTCAACCTCGTCCACCTCCACTTCTTCCGCCTTCCTCACCAACTCCACCCCCATTGTCGCCAACTCTGCCGCCTCCCCCACATGCTACAGCCGGTCCCAGCGATAGCGCAACAAGGAGTACCGAAACAGGGCCCGGGACGTCATCTTGCAACAAAAAGTTGAGGAAAACTAAAAGGAACGCAAGAACACCAACCTTTGTTCGAAGTTGGGGATGTCGTGTGGGCAAAACTAAAATTTTGCTGTTTCTGGCCGGCACGAGTACTGGAGGTGGCCAAAGTAACCCGGCACTATATTTACAAAGTGGACCTCACTGATAAGGGGGTCTATAAGATAAAAGAACCGCTGCTTAAGCAATTTAAGGCAGATAACACCTTACCCGGTATTTGTGAAGGTCGGGCCGAAGCAGAAGGAGCGGCTGCTAGAGATATTGCAAGACCTCACTAGAAAATAACAATTAACAATATAGGTCCTCCCTAATACCTACTTCTGGGTTTGTTTTACTTTTCCAGCCTCTTCCATCAAGTAAAGTATTTCCCTGCCCTCCATGATTATTGCTTTGTTAATCACCCAAAATATTACCATTAATTATTTTCTTGTTTAAGTGTGAAGTTACTACGAATGATTTAAGTGAACTACTTTAACACAAAAGGAGGTTAGGAATGGACCACGGGAGGCGCGATATCGAAATTTGGTCAATCTCTCCGATCTTCATGAAATTTTGGTCTTAGACTAAATCGGGTGCGAGGAATCCAAATCTGGCCTCACCTTTGGTCTGCGAGTTCATCTTCCCACCGAAAAAAATTCCCAAAGTCCAAATTTCGCGAGTACCCCCCTACAAAACGCCCTATCTCGGGTTTAGATATTCAATTTTCTGTTCTAAAAACATTTTTGAAGTGTTCGTTTTAGCATAATGAGAAGATAATTTGGGAAGATCATCAATATCTTTTTTACGATTGTGATTTACTGATTTTTTTTGAAAAGTTCACCTTCTTGGAATTGGTACATACCACCTGAACTTTTCAAAACCCATTCCCTGACAGATCGTTCACCTAAACCTAGAGTCGATAGAAACATCATCTTGCACATAGGATACTGATTGTTACTTATTTTCAGGCGATACAAAAAACTATGGGACGTTGTAGAGTTTGGTTCACTTGTCTAGCGTCTGTTGGGTTCTGTTTTGATAACTTTATTGGCAACGTATATTCGTCTTTGATCCCATGACAAATCTCACCAAAGCATAATAACCTTTTTTCGTCTTCCATAATATCAGAACACATCCGTAAGTTACTGCGCTTGCATTCTGCAGATTCACAACGTTACACATTTTTCTTTCAACATATGTTGATTCTATCTTACAGTATTACCCACCCTAATAAATCCTAAGTAGTTTTTTCCCATCATCCTAAGTTTTTTGTTCAAGTTTCTTTTCCATTTGGTTTTATCGCCACGTTTTCGTTTCTTAGCATTCTGAGTTTTACTTTCCTTATTGTTCATTGCATCATCTCTATGTCTGTTATTATTATTATTAGCACTACCTGTATCATGAGAGTTCTCTATTCGATCAACCGCTCCTCCGCTTTCTGAACTGTCACTGCTTTCATTTTCTGCCCTATTTTCACCTTCCAAGTCACTCGCGATTTCGCTTTTTTACATCCATTTTTATATTTTTGGAAATTTGGAAATTTTAATCATAAGACAGACGGTTATAAACAAACAAGTTAGAGGCCACGATCGTACCCTGGCCAAGAGGGAATTAGAACGCTTACGAGCGCTTTTCAATATAGGCAACGTCAAATATTATCGCCAGATGAAAGATTAATTGCTCAGAAAACAGTTCACGATATTCCAAGTGCCGATGTGGCTAAGCAAATAAAATGGGAGGTGAATTGTGGAAACGATTTCTCGACGAACGACTTTGAAGCGATGCCGATGATATATCGAGATCAAAAAGACTTGTACATCAGGTATTTTCACAATGCCAATCATATTGTGGTGCATTTAATACGTCTCGATTGGTGCTTGGCAGCATGTACAGAATTGTATAAGAAACTTCAAAATCAGATTTTATATTTAGATTGCACAGTACCCAGTAGGAACCACAAATATTATGCAGGGTGGCCCAACGAAAAGTAACAGACGGGTTTCTGGCTAAAAAAATTTTTTGTTTGAGAAATACAAAGACACGTTAATTTTTATATCAAAGGAGACAACTTTTGTCATGATTTTTATCCTGAAATGATTTGATCTCTTAGCGCTGTGAGAATAACCCCTAAAATTTAAATAGGGATGATAGTGATACATCATTTGAAAGATCTTTTTTTTTCTGAATTGAGGTAGACCTACAAATCTTTCGACATTCAATTCTCTCTGTGCACAAATTTTTGAGAGACTAAATTAATTCTGATTTTTTAAAAATAACCATTCTATCACTCGACCTTGGATTGTAATTCGTTCTTCCATGACTATCAAATGAACGATGTAGAAAACTAGCTTTTGAGTAACAAGATTAATGAGAAAAATTAAGGTCTAATTAAAAGTAAAAAATAAAAAAAAGTCTAATGGTAAAATTAGCAAAAGAGTTTAATAAATAAAAAGCCTAATTAATGGGAAAATTAGCAGATGATATTAGTGAATTAGCCCATCAAAGCCGGAATTTTTTTTTAGGCATATTAGACTGTTAAGCATTTTTTTAAATAATTATAGTAATAAAATGAACATAGAAACTAATTTCTCAAATCATTTTTTTATTATTAATGTAATTACAATATGCGACCATATGGTCACACTAGGTCATTTGAACATTTTTGGTTTACCGTCTATGAAATATTATAAAACACTCGATACACAACCCAACACTGCATTTCTGACATTGTGTAAATGTGTACATCCTACAGATGTGCATCCTTCGCCAGCACATCTACGCTTCTGATTGGGGACAGGTTCCACTAGATGATTTATACCGTCATATCTGATGTCGTCGGAGACTCGATTTAGTGATAAAGCTGTTACGGTTTGTAGCTGGTCTACCGGGTCTAATGGGAGGATTTTTGTATTTATTGAGATAAGTAGTTGCAATTTCTCGACCGACGGAAATTTAAATTTGTGCCTGTTCGGCCTGAACACTTGTAAATAATACACGCATTATGTATGGCAGCATCAACTAACCAGGTGAATATGAACCAGTACCATTTTTTACTACGAATATCAATTCGATACCGGCCTAAATCTTCATTCATACGGTCGGTACCTCCCATACTTATTGTAGACTCCAATTACATGTGGACGTGGAACATGAATAATCTTTTTCTCCCTTTGAGAAAAACGTTTCACCTGCTGAATAGGATTTACACCATAGGAAGTTGATGCCACCGTTACCACATTGTTATCCATCCACCTGGTTAACATTATACAGTCTTCTTTGTTAATTTTTGAAGTCAAATAACCTCTATCTTTTTTTAAGAACGTCCTTTTATCATCTAGAGGTGCATCTTTGGGAATTCTATTTTCCCGGATAGTTCCAGTAACACCATATCCGCGATCTTTTAAATATACCAATAAATTGAAGCCAGTAAAGAGATTATCAATAAATATCTCGTAAGGAAAGATGTCTTTCGGGCAGGTTATCAAACATTGAAACCATTGGAGCGGCGGCTTTTCCAAACGCAACTTTATAATCATTATTTGCAGTTGAGTTTTTTCTCTGATAAATCTCAAAGTTGACTAAATAGCTGTTTTCGGAATTTAGACACCACACCTATACCCAAACCTAATTGGTTTCCCCCTTGTAAATTGTTTTGAAGGGTGCCGGCCGTAATATTTAACCATTGATTCGCCAATGTTCATATTTTGTGTGGGTTTATAATGTTTTAGAAAAGACGTTTGCAATCTGCTAAGACAGGTCTCAACATATTTTATCGTCATGCTTTATATTAGCGTTATATTCGAAATGTAAAAAACGCCTTATATGAATAAATCTATCACGACGCATAGTGTTTTTATCATGTGGTTGGACATATCTTTTCCAATGTCCCAGTAAAATCTTTTTCCAGGGAGACCATTATATCCCGAAACATTTAGTATAGCTAAAAAACATTTTAGTTCCCCCCAAAGAAATGTTTGGATCGGCACAATTTAGAAAAAGGGCATATTTTCTTGTTTCTTCTAGAATATGTGATCCCATTATCAAAAAATAACTCAAATAAATCTGTAGGGCTCAAATTTTCGAACTGCGAATACTTTGGTTTTGGAAATTCTGATTGTTTTATAAAGTCACCATCAATCCACGTTCTACTTGTATATTTCTTTCCTTTTAACGTTTTTAAGAAATCGCTATTCGTATCCATATTATTTTGTTGCATTGGCTGTACGTCATATAAGCAGGTTTTTCGTTTTCATCGATTTCATCTACAGGTGATAAATGTTCGTTCTATATTTGAAACACGTATTTCTGCTTTAGCTAACAATTGGCGCCTGGATAAAATATCTACCATCCCACCTTCATCCTAATCGACCGAATTCTCATCCGTTAAAACGTTTGCGTCAGGTGGACACATATAGATATCTGTTACATCATTACTATCGTCGTTAAATATCATATCTAAGCCCTCCTGAAGCGAAAAACCCCTCCTGAAAACGAAATAAAACCTTACATGTAATTAGCCTAGTGTCACCGTATGGTAACAGTTAAGTTTGCTTTCATGTAGTCATCAATTTTGTAAGGGGGGTTATGAGATAAATTTACCCATGTTTATAATAGACTTTCAGTTATATGAATCGCTTTTTAAATGTCAGACACCTTATCACTAGGAGGTCGGAAGTTTAAGCATAAAAAATACTTAAAATAACCCTTATGAATAGCATAAAAAAATAAGAGTTGAAGCATTAAAAAAGCACAAAGATTATAAAATAAGTACATAAATATGCATAATATTTCGTCTCAATTTATTAATTATTCATACACAAACGAATTATAAAAATAAAAAAACAATGATTAAGATGTAGGTATTTTAACATGATATAGACTTTTATGATTCGCTATTTTGGTAATATTTACTGATAGTTAAATGTTTCTCCAAGTTTTCCGAGATGAAACTTTTCCTTTGGGCCGTCAGTAAATTCTTCAACACGGAGAAACTTCTTTCTACGTCTAAGCTGGTGATAGGGGCTCTTTTAAACTTCGGAACTACGGAATTAAAGATCTGTCAACATCTACTTCTTCATTAAAACCCATTAAAACTTTAGATATTTTTAGGATTGTAGAAAGCCTTCATTTTTATTTAATACACCTTCATTTTTTCTTTTACAATTCGCCCAATCGGTCCAGGCACTTCTAAAACTTTTTGCTTAAAATCCTCTAAAATTTAGCTTCCACCAGAAAAATATTTTTTGTCTCAAGTTTCTTGTTAGATTCGTTCACAAAGCTTGTAATGTGTTTTTACAAAAATCAAATTATTGTGGACTTCCATGTTTGATAAAAGATTTTGGCAAACTTACTTAACCTACTTAAATTATGTACCTAAAACAGTCTCATTCATAAAAGTCATATCATAAACACGTCCCCAGGAAAAATATTACTTCCAAGAAATTTGTTTACTATAAACTATAAACAGAAATTCGATATCTTTTGGGTTGGGTGTAAAATCTTGAAGTTTGCTAGATAAGCTTAAAATATGTCTACAAAAGGAACTGTAGCATAATAAAACATTTCAAGCATTAAATTTGAAAATATGCCTATAAGTGTGTGCTTTTAATTTAACTGTGAAAGATTGGCGCTATGAACTACTTTTGCTGAATTTATCTTCAAAAATACAAATAAGCATTATGCTATAAATCCGAGGCTTACTTATCACTAGAGCCCGGAAAATATGCAAAGAAATTTTGAAAAATATGCGCATATATATGCATTGTTTTTAGCGAAAATATGCCGAAAAATATGCAAAATATGCCGATATATAATGCAAAATATGCTTACTGAAAAGAGAAAAAATTAAAAGAAGTATTTTTCTCAGTGCGAAGAGGATTTTATTGAAATTAAATTATTAATTAATATTAAAGTTCTTTACAATACAATAATATTTATGATGATACTCGATACTTGTACAAACTATTGCGTTACCGATAGTCCTATACTTAAAAATATCGCAATACTTTTAACAATACATACCTACTTTTAATTTAATTTAATTTACGACAACTTAAATCTTAGGGTTAAAATAAATTTTAAACAACCATTCTTAATCTAGGTAGGTACTTTAGCTAAAGATAAAAGGATAAAAATAGATACCTACGTAAAACCCTTCGCGTAGATTGCAAATATTTTCAGGTAGTATCTACATCTAGTATCCATAAAAACAATTAGCTAACTAATTTCCTTGAAAAAATAGTCAAAAGCATTGAATTTCAATACAAAATAGGTACACAATAACTGCAATTTATTTATTTAAATGGGTACCTGTTTGGTCTTACTGTTTCTTGTTTTGTTACTTAAGCTGACGTTGACAAGACTTCAGAATTATGAATTCATTCTTTGGGTTTTTCGTCTATTTACTTTTAAATTTAATCCTCATGGAATTTGTTTTGTTTTTTGTAAAAATGTGAGACGCATTTTATTATAGGTACGAGTACGAGATGCATAAATATGCCAAGAAGGGAAATTTTTACGAAAAAATGCAAGAAAAGTACAAATATGCAAAATATGCAATATAAAATTAGTGTCAATCGGTTCGTAATCGTGAAAATCGTAAAGATTTGAAGACATACAACTAGATATGCTAAAAACAAAGAATATGCATTTTTCATATTTTCCGGGCTCTACTTATCACTGTGAACGACAAAAGTACTTACTCGAATCTTATGTCCATTATTTTCGACACCAAATATGTAGCACAATTTCAAATAACGTTTGTGGTTCACGTGCGAAATAAACAATAATAATTACGATTACCCGACTGCTAGTACCATCTAGATGGATGACATTTAATTCAAAATGAGATTAGTGAATTAGTACGAAATATTAAAAGTAAAGAAAAGTAAATAAATTGAGTTTATTGAGTAAAAGATTAAATAAAAGTGAGGAATAATTTGATTAACGATAATAAGTAAAGCGAAACACCAAAGCATCCTAGATAAATTAAATTGTAGAGAAAGTTTTTGTATACGATATCCACATTGTATGTGTGAACCACTGTCACAAAAATTTGACTATTTTAAAAATTTACATAATAACCCCTCTGCTATTGAAGAGAATATACAATATACTCTTGAATGACGGCGAGTTGTTTGATTTTTCAACTGGCTACACGAAACCATTTGAAAAAGATATTCGCCAGTGACTACGAGATAAGAGTACTCGTAGATAAATTCAATAAAAGAGATCACGTAACCATAAGAGAAATGAATTTCCCTAATTTAATAGCCAACGAGGATAATGTATCTTGCATCGACGCAAATTTTAAAGATTTAATACCTAGAGATCTTGAATGGCAGTACAAGCACAGTAAAATGCTTGTAAGAATGTGTCAATTAAAACGTTTAACATTAGATTTTTTATTTAGATAAGCTAGGAAGAATATTACGAGATTTAACTGTAGATTTGATTAAAAACGATTTTATTTTAGCATTAGGCTCAATGACCCAATGCCACTTGTGGATTATGTTATGTCTCAACACACAACCTTGGTCGGACTTCACATACCCTTGTTGAAAAAAGAACTCCAGGGACTTCATATGATGAAAATACTTGCACCAGCCAATGCGGTATCAACAACCGCATTACTACAAAACCAGTCCATGTGGAAAATATTCGTTCCAAAATGTGACCGAGTAAGAGAAGATCTCTGTTACATAAGCGACTACCGAAACAAAGAAAATCTAGGCATCTCCTGCGTGCAACAAACATTACGCGGGGAATCCTTCAAACAGTTCGCCATAAACTGTCCAATATTGTGCCGTGAGAAAGGAAACGATATCCAATTCACGACACCTGTTAGCAGCCACAGACTTATAATCACTCATCCTACACAGACCCTCAGATTAAAATGTCGGAATAGCACCCCACATTTTATCGCAAAACGAGAAAATTGGTACGCTCAGTCTTGACGTACCTTGCCATTGTCATCTAGAGGACGATGTACATTCGATTTATCCTACATACTCATGTGTAGATAAATCTATAACATTCGGAGCACATCAGCAAATTCCAGCAGCCTGGACACATTACAGCGGTCTATCACTCCCGACGTGGGGAGAACCACCCTTATATTTTGATAATTTAAATGATTGCTTAGATCCACAATGGATAAATTATCAATTTCCGGACGGACAAGTACCTTTAACTGCATATTTCTTATTATCCTTTTTATACTAGTCTTCATCTCATTAACTCTTTCAAATATATCAGTCTCGCACCTCCTTTGAACATTTAATTCAAAGAACATCCCAAAGAACCTTTAACCCAGGACCTTTTCCCGCCATAGCCAGGGCCGGATTAGCCATGAAGCAGCTGCTTCCAGCGGCAAATTTTAGGGGCGGCAAAAATATCACTATCCTAATGAGATCAAAGTGGCCAAGTACTTTTCTCTTATACTACACCCCGTCGATTTATTTGTTTTATACCGAATTCAGGGCATAGATCTGAACAATTAGCAGACGTTGTAAGCAAACAATTAATAGCCCAGTCACTTTAGACAAAATATGGGTCCAACCTCAAAAAAAATAATGTAAAGCTGAATTTTTGCACATCGATAGTATTGAACCCCCTGAACAACATATCAAAATACCTAAACTTACCTATGGGTGCTTCATAGATTTTATGACGTCACAAGATGCGACTTCCGGTAAACACTAAAAAATTCGTATCTCCGTTAATACTGCACCGATTTCGGGGATTCTTGGCACAATCGATAGCTGCGTAGATGCTCTACAATGTACTTTAGAACACTCATTTCCGAAAACGTGACCGTTTTTATAGCATTTCAAGAAATGTCCACTTGAAGGCTTTCCGCGCGCGCTTTTTGGCTAACGTACTTAAAAACTATTAAATGTACGAGATTTTGTCACTAGAACAATTTTATTCCTTCATCTTTTAGCTTTCTATATTGTGCTAGATTTGCATAATATGTTGATTAGTTCCGAAGATATTAAATGAGTACCGTGCGAAAACAAATTTTTGTTTATGAAAAATAATTTTACTTTCAATCGGGAGATCGGTAATACTGCCTCCTCACACATCCCTCCTCCCCAGAGACAATTATCGTAATTACGTACTTATTTGAAAATATATTCCCATGCTCATTTAATTAATTTAAGTCATGCTCACATGAGACATAATCTGACTGGCGCGTGATCGTTTGACTTTTTTCAGTTTTAGCCTCGTAGCTCAAAAACTACGAGTTATACTGCAAAGAATATAATTATCTTTTTCAAACTAGACTAAATTTTCTATAATTTGCGCCTAACCGGAAGTTTGTAAGTATAATAGTTTCCGAGATACAGTTCTTCAAAAATAGGCAACTTTTCCCAAAATCGTTTTTCAACGTATCGTCCATGTTTCGAGCCAGATATTGCCACAACGACGTGCCCTACGACTCTTATCACGGGGAAAAAAATTGTAGGACAATTTATCACCTTTTCTTTAAGCATAGATGCATTCCTATGGGCCTAACAGTTCTCGAGAAAAAGACGGAAAACCGGAAAACAGTGAAATCCTCCACATATATGTATCTAATAGCGTTAGTATGATTAGAAGACATTTTCTGATTATTCTTATTTAGCCTAGCGAACGAACGCTCAAAAAGGGCTTGTAGACAGACTTTTTGATCCTAAAGATTTTATTTCTGGGATGTGTTTGGTGATAATTACACGAAAAGTCCCCGGCCCTACCGTATGATCTAACTCCGTAGCGTAACAAAATTTGATGATTCGTTTGGTTTTCCTTTGTACCTCTTGCACAGGCGATTGTAGTGGGAAATGGCCAATTATAAAATAAAAGCTGCTTTGAGAAAATACTTTTGTTCTTTTCGTCAAACATTAACCCTATCATAAATGTATTAAGAAAAGACTAGAAACCATTAAACATGGTGGCGCGTAAGACTGAAATTGTTTGGCTAAGGATGCAGGTAATCTGTATTTAATACTCACATGTCAGATTTAGCTCCAAACCTCCCACAAAATTAGTTGTTCTCTAGTGTCCTCTATTCCATCTTAAACTCAACGTTTTTTTTAAATAACTATAACATCTAATCTATTTGAGATAAAATATTAAACTGTATATGAATTTTATAGGAAATTTAATGGTCTTTATTCCACCATTTTTTGCTATAAACCCATAACTTTAGGAGCTAGGACACAACATTTGCCGAAAAACATCGTGTAAAAACGATTTTTAAAAAAATGTCAATTTTTGACAGCGAATATTTTCTTCAACGGATAGAGATAGAGAAAAAACGAATAGAAGCAAACTTGTAGAAAATTTAATCAGCTTTTATTTTATAATTGGCCATTTCCGACTACGATGGCCTGTTCAAGAGATGTAAACGGAAAACCAAACAAACCCGCACATTTTGTTACGCTACTTTTCGTATAATTATCACCAAACACCTCCAAACACATCCCAGAAATAAAATCTTTAGGATCAAAAAGTCTGTCTACAAGCCCTTTTTGAGCGTTCCTTCGCTAGGCTAAATAAGAATAATCAGAAAATGTCTTCTAATCATACTAACGCTATTAGATACATATATGTGGAGGATTTCACTGTTTTCCGATTTTCCGTCTTTTTCTCGAGAACTGTTAGGCCTATAGGAACGCATCTATGCTTAAATAAAAGGTGATAAACTGTCCTACAATTTTTCCCTCCGTGCCAAGGGTCGTAGGGCACGTCGTTGCGGCAATATCTGGCTCGAATCGTGAGTGATACGTTAAAAACAGATTTTGGAAAAATTGCCTATTTTTGAAGAGCTGTATCTCGAAAACTATTATACTTACAGACTTCCGGTTGGGCTCAAATGGTAGCAAATTTAGTTTAGTTTAAAAAAGATAATCGTATTCTTTGCACTACAACTCATAGTTTTTGAGCTACGAGGCTAAAACTGAAAAAAGTCCGAAAAAATCGCGGTTTTTGGTGCCCCCCCCCCCCCCCCCCCCAGTTCCCACAAGTTTTTCGAAGTTGCAAAATTGAGTATTTACTACTGGGACCGAACCTAACACCATAAAAAAAGCAAACCTAACATAGGATTTTTTGCAATGTTTGTATATTTTTGTGTTTAAATTGACTGTACTCATTATAATACAGGCTCCTTAGTCACTATAATACTTACACAATCAGGATTTTGTTTTATAATCTAAATGCATAATAATAATACTGTAGTTAGTAGTATATAGTTAAGATAGTTAGTGTAGTTAATTAAAATGAAAACAACTATGTATAGTACCAAAAAGTAGTGATCTAGTTGATGCTTTATATTTAAAAAAAATTAATTAAATGAGCATGGGAATATGTTTTCAAATACGTAATTACGATAATTATCTCTGGGGAGGAGGGATGCGTGAGGAGGCAGTATTACCGATCTCCTGATTGAAAGTAAAATTATTTTTCATACACAAAAATTTGTTTTCGTACGGTACTCATTTAATATCTTCGGAACTAATCAACATATTATGCAAATCTAGCACAATATAGAAAGCTAAAAGATGAAGGAATAAAATTGTTCTAGTGACAAAATCTCGTACATTTAATAGTTTTTAAGTACGTTAGCCAAAAAGCGCGCGCGGAAAGCCTTCAAGTGGACATTTCTTGAAATGCTATAAAAACGGTCACGTTTTCGGAAATGAGTGTTCTAAAGTACATTGTAGAGCATCTACGCAGCTATCGATTGCGCCAAGAATCGCCGAAATCGGTGCAATATTAACGGAGATACGAATTTTTTAGTGTTTACCGGAAGTCGCATCTTGTGACGTCATAAAATCTATGAAGCACCCATAGGCAAGCTTAGGTATTTTGATATGTTGTTCAGGGGGTTCAATACTATCGATGTGCAAAAATTCAGCTTTACATCATTTTTTTTTAGGTTAAAACCTAAATCTCCTGGGCTATAAGTGATTTAGAAATTGATACAGTCTCGCAAGCCGCAATGTATGTACCATGTGCTGCACATTCTTTGAATTTGATCGGCGATAATGCTGTAAGGGGGCAATAGAATTTTTTGGTTTTGTGCAGCATCTTCTCGCCATCCACTCGGAGGTGGTCAATTTTACAAAATTCAAAATTACAGTCATCAAGTTCATCTCTTGACAAAAGCAAAACTGTTAAAGATCTTTCCCAAACACGATGGTCCGCGCGTGCACACGCTGTAATTTGTCTGAGAAACAGTTTTCCTGCCATAATAAATGCTTTGCATACAATAAGAGCAGGCACAACCAAAAAACAAGTTGTAGAAGTGAATTTAATGGACTCCTTACTAAGTTGCAAAAACCAGAAAATATATTTTTATTGATGTAAGGCTTACAAGGACATCGTTTCACGATGGAAACACATCTTGCATTCAGTGATTCAGTGTATATTATTATGCTATGCTTTATTAAATATTCTATTAATTGTTAACTTGTGAAATCAATGCCCCAAATGACCCCAGTTGAAAGTCGCGCTCCTTGTTACGGTGATCTAGATTCATTTAGTGCATTTCGTTTTGAAAATTTCATGAAAACAATCAAGAAGATGTTACAAAAACATAATAAACCACTCGTAAAAATTACCGTATTCAAGAAACACGAAATTTAAAAAAATCCGACAAACCATTTACAGAGGAACACGGGCTTTGCTCCTAAACGTCTTTTTCATGACTTAAATAATAAGCAAACATTAACAGCTTAAAATTTTGATTTTTGTAATTATTCTGCCGACGATTGCATTTTATTAAAAGATGGAACATTTTTTATATTTCATTATGTTTTGACTGATTTGAGATACAAAGAAGTTCAAGTAGTAGGAAACATTTTTCAAAATACTGAGAGCTATTTCGAAACCCATTGTGTTAGTTGGCGTAACTGTTTGTTTCAATTTAAGTAAAAATTTATCCATGATGTTTCTTCAGATAGCATGTAAAAAGTATAGGCTAATTTCATTTTTGATGCAGGCTAGGCTAATTTGTTTATAAATTTGACAAATCAATTTAAAAAAATGTTTTATTATAATAAACTGCGTTAGTTTTATTTAAATTTTGGGATGTATGTTCTAGTAGAATTTCGTGAGACAAGTGCCGTTTCCGCTATGCCAGTAAGATGGTTAATTAATGAGGAAATGTGTTACTGCCCAATAGGATCAAACAAAATGCATTCGCGAGCAAGTTCCAAATAATGAACGGTGGCAAAAATTCAATATACGTTTATTTCGGCATACAAGTGAGTAATTTTATAACCACAAATAATTTTGTGATTGTATTAGTGATATAAAGTTTGGCTCGTTTTAGATTCGCACGAAAATGCAAATCAGACGGTTCCATTTCACAAATTTGTTTGTCAATTGCTTTTGCTTGATTACATTCTTCCTTTCTCTTAACGTGCTCTTTGTATTATTTTTCTGACTGCTTCTCATTGGTATTTTTTGTAGTATTCTATCTCGTACACTGGTCTTTTTTAGGCCTGTACAATGATAAGTGGTACCCAGTTGAGAATATCCTATAAGTAATCTCACTAACCGGTATCGATTTAGTACCTAAACATTCTTCTTTATACAAGTTATACATTTTTGTTATACTCAAGTTGAGGGTTAAGGTATAATCGTTTTGTTTCCTTTCACTCCATAGTTGGAAATTTTTCAATGTTTTCGAACACATTCTACACGGCCTTCTCTCATCCTCCCACCAGTATCTATTTTCGTTCTCCTCATTGCCACATCTAAACCTCGCCAAATTACTATTAGTAGAGGTAGATCTATTGTACTTTCTTTATGCAAATGTCTCAAAAAATTCTTTTTCGATGTGGTCCTGGGAAAGGAACAAAAATATTTGGAAAACCTCACGTCAGACTGCTTTGCTTGAGGATGCCACGCAAGATGTTGAATTTGATGATGACATAAACGAGTCAGAAGAGGATAATCTGGAGACGCAAACAATCGACAGTGAACAAGAAATATCAGGCTTTGAAGATAACAATGAGGAAATTTCAATTCAGGGACCAACATTCATAGGAAAAGACAAAACAACAATTTGGTCGAAATATCCAACATCCAACCATGGAAGAACTAAAAGACAAAACTTAATAAACCATCTTCCTGGAGTGAAACAACCAGTGAAACTCTTGAAAAAGGAAGCAGAAAGTTGTTTCCACTTTTTTCCTGATGCAATTTTACTTTCAACGAGAAAGAGATGCCAAAGAAACCGATATATTTGAAATCAAAGCGTTCGTTGGACTTTTGTATTTATCTGGAGTTCTCAAGTCTAGTCGCTTGAATCTTGATGAATTGTGGAACAAAAATGGTACAGGAGTAGAAATATTTCGACTTACGGTGTCTCAACAAAGATTTCATTTTCTTGTACAACATGTAAGGTTTGACGATTCAACTACGCGAGACGAACGAAAGCTATATGATAAGCTTGCTCCGATACGAGAAGTATTTCAAAATTTCGTTGAAAACTGTCAAACTGCATATTCGCCATTTGAATATCTAACGATTGACGAAAAACTCGAGGCATTTCGCCGGAGATGTAGCTTCCGTCAATATATACCCAGCAAGGTATGGGATAAAGGTGTTTGCGTTAGCAGATTCAAAAACATTTTATACGTTGAATTTGGAAGTGTATGTTGGCAGGCAACCTGAGGGCCCCTTCGTAGTGAGTAATTCGCCGAACGATGTAGTTCAAAGACTTTGTCAACCAATAAGAGGAACTGGAAGAAATACTGGTTTACTAGCATGCAGCCTGGAAAATCTGAGGAAAAATTTCAACTTGACTCTTCTTGGTACCATAAGGAAAAATAAAAGAGAATTGCTTCCAGAATTTGCCTGTCCTTCAAGTCGTCCTCCTCGAACCAGTATGTTGGCTTTCCAGAAACATGCAATACTAGTAGTATCTTATATTCCTAAGAAAAGGAAAAATGTTTTATTGTGACTGACTGACTAATTGTCAGTACAGCTCTCAAATTAAACATCAACAATAAAAATGTTATGGCTGTAGCTAGGGATACAGACGTCCTTGCAATGCTCATTGGTAGAGCACCACAAAATAATAGTACTTGTACTTCATCCAGCCACGAGCCGAACGGCTGGAAAAGTATATGCAATCACTGATATACAAAATGCAATAGAAGATATGAAAGAAGTTATTCTCCTCGCTCATGCAGCTTCTGGATGCGATAAAACATCTGCTTTATACAGAAAAGGAAAAGGCTGTATGCATGCAGTTGCAGAAAAATCCCAACTTAAGGAATAAAGTTTGCGAGAGTTTGCACTTTAATGTAAGTACCTAATCAATTACAAGTAAATGTGATTCAATGTGGGGAGGAGTTTGTCAGATGTCTTTATCCTGATGGCTCAAAATATCAAGATATCAATGACCACTGGCCATAACCTTTATAATAAAGCAATGGTACTCCTAGAGCTATCCAGTTTCCCGCCCACAAAAGCAGCCTGTGCCCAACATTCGTTGAGAGTATACCTTTAGGTGAACAACGGATAAACAAAAATTAAGTTGTCTATTTCTATTGTTTGCTAAGGTACAAGAGTGGGTGGGAAACCGGTTACCGTCTACTGAATGGGGATGGAAGTTAGTCGAAGGACAATTGTTGCCTGTCAAAACTGCGCTACCTCCCGCACCCGAATCACTTCTCTTCCTGGTTTACTGCCATTGCAAAACCAGTTGTGCTGGTAGATGCTCATGTAGACATTCAGGTCAAAAGTGTAGCACATTTTGTTCCAACCACTGACCAGTATCATCGTGATTACTTTGCACATTACTTTTTGATCGAGCCAGGTGCCATTCGTTCGCAGTGGAAATATTGTGTACCGGAAGAATTAGTGTAGCTACGTAAACTACCTAATAAAAGTGTTTTCATAAGAACAAACTTGTACTTATTTTTAACACATGACATTTTTAATTCACTCTTTTCTAAGTATTTTCTATCTATTAATATATATTTTATTATTTAAGGAGAAATTTACAAAAATACATAAAACATGTTCTTCTAACCTGATAATCCTACTGCCCTTCCAACTTCGACCCATGCTTTCTCCACCACTGACCGTTTGGAGCGGGCAGCTTGTGTGACGTCATAAAAACACCAATGTCACCTGACTGAAATCGGTCCCGACCGAAATCGTGTCAGTGAACGCGTTTGCGATTATGTGCACAATCTTCATCGCGGGATCGAAATCTGGACGATTGTGATCGGTCCGATTCGGTGAGAATGCGGCCGAAGGTTGCAGTGCAAATCAGCTACAGGTGGTTTACCTAACAGACCATGTATAAAACCCCTAACCGAGAACAATGAAGTGAAATTATGAAAAGGGAAAACAAATAAATTCCTTAAAAATGTTCAACAGTAATATACCTAGTGCACGTAAAATAGTCGATAACATTTTGACGTTTCTACAAACATCTTGAATTTTCCATAGTAATAAAATGTCGAGACGAAGTCGAGACATTTTGGATGGCAAATGCACAAAAAGTATTTCCGTTTAGCAAAGAATTTGAGTAAAGGAAATGTCAAAATTTTATCGACTATTTTACGTGCACGTGGGGTATTCGGCATGATTATTTTTCGAATAGCAATAACAGTAACTTATATGTCATAATAAATATTTATTTATTTGCTCGTAGTTATATTTGAACAATTAAAAAAAACTGTAAAATTTTGAAATAAATTTGATGGGCGTTTGTTACATTTTAAAAATAGTGGAAGTTGGGTTGCCTATGAGGTAGTATTAGTATTTTAATGGGAAAATGCAAGGGTTATCGTAGAGATCAAGTTAGTATTGATAGGAATTTTAGAAATTTATATACCTGTCACTTAATTCTCTTCCTTAAATGAAGGCAGATCAAAAGTATTTTTGGTGGTAATTAAATCAAAAGTAGATAAATAAACATTTTAGCTACATTTCAATTATTTATTATAGATAAAGGCAATTAGGCCAGATTTGTCCGTCAATAAATAGTACGAGTTGATCCCATGAGGTAAGATGATCTTATCTAATTGCAGCGTTATCTAGGTGTATGATTTGGTAAAACGTAAACGAGCGAGTAAAGAATTTTTAGTGCCCGTTATGTCGTTAAAACGACGAGCTAAAGGAAAAAATAAAATAGCTCTTGGCGCAGTAAAATATTTAGGTGGAAGAAAAACAGTTTTTACATTCGAGCAAGAAATCGAGCTTGTGAACCACATCAAAGACAAGAATGTATTGGTTAACAAGAAAAGATGTGGTATCATTGGCATATCAACTTGCAGTCAAAAACAATATTTCGCACCCATTCAAGAGAGAAAAAGCAGGAAATGACTGGCTAAAAGGATTTAGGCAAAGACATCCGGATATCACCCTTCCAGAGTCCACTTCAACTGCTCGAGCGCGAGCCTTTAACAAACCCGTAGTAGAAAAGTTTTATTCTACATTGAAAGACATCCAAGAAAGGAAAAACTTTCCTTCCCATCAAATTTATAACGTAGATGAGACGAGCATTTGTACGGTACCAACTAAAAACACAAAAGTATTTGCAAAAACTGGACGTAAACAAGTAGCACGAGTTACATCAGCTGAAAGAAGGCTGACTACAACAGCTGTAATTTGCATGTCTGCTTCTGGAACTTTTGTTCCACCAATGTTTATTTTTCGAACCATATGGGCATGTAATTCATCACGGTGGATGAAACTGGATGTTTTTACGCCACACGAAGCCTTCCGAAAATGACCCAGCGTTGCTGATTCTAGACGGTCACCTATCTCATACAAAAAATTTACAAGTAATTTTAAAAGCACGGGAAAACCACGTTACCATTGTTTGCTTGCCACCGCACTGCACACATAAACTCCAAGTCCAGTGTTATGTATCCCTTGAGCGTTTTTCACAACCAATCACTGGAAAAATGGATGAACAACAATCCTGGTAGGCCAGTGACCGTTTTTCAAATAGCAAAGATTTTTGATGAAGCTTACTTACAAGCTGCAGTTTCAACAAATGCTATCAATGGATTTACTAAAACCGGAATGTGTCCTTTTGACCCCGATGTGTTTACCGAAGCCGATTTCATTGTTGCTGCAACAACTGAAAATTAATTGCATGAAGAAGGTCCGGGTTCACCACAATTGCCAGATGTGGAAAGTGAACGGCATAGAACACCATCGCCTATAGTAGAAGAACAACTTTCAGTTCGTAATCCTTTATCACCGTTGCCATCCACGAGCAACGCAATCAACCGCAGTGAGGCACCATCACACCTAAATGATAGCGATCTTGGATATTTTGTCATCTCACCCGCTCAATTAAAACCATTGCCAAAAATAGTTGGTGAAAGAAGTCATGTGAAAAGGAAGACCGCGCATACGGCAATTTTAACCAGCAGACCATATAAAATTTACTTAGAGGAAGAAACTAGCAAGAAAACCGAAAAAGAAAATAAAAGGCCACAAAAGGAGCAAGTTAACAAAAAAGCTGTACTAAAAAAGAAACAGAAAGGAAAGGGAGTAGGGTAAAGGAATGTCAAAAAAAGGAAGAAAACTTCAAATGCCTCCGAATCTGAATCATCTGGAGAAGAAGACGTAGAATGTCTGTTTGTAACGTGTAAATGGTGCTTTAGGAAAAATTTTGTATTTGAGTTGGTAATAGAATTGTTTTAAGTCAGTTGTGCGCAAGTTGGAGAAATCCTATAAGTATGAGTGAGATGGATAACTCGTTCTCTTTTGAATAAAATTGTCAGTTTAAACGTGTGAAAAGTGAATCGCATTTCAACGCTACATTTTGGAATTTTTAATCGCAATTTATTAAGCGGATCTTAGTAGTGTTAGTAGGAAAATTCTTATATTCCATCGTATTATTAGAGAAATTGGGAAGTACGAATGGTATTATTGGTCTTCGAGAGAAGGGTTTAAAGATTTTACTGGAGCACGTGTGACTGAGTTTTATTTGAAAGGGGTAAGTGTCTTCAAAGTCATATTTTGTGGATATCTGTGAGAAATTTAGAGTGTAATTAGGGTTATTTGTCCTAGCTTTTATGGTTTGTTATGTTATGGGCTGTTATATTAACTTTCCGTTGGATTAAAATCATTACGTTAAACTGCATCATTGAAAGTTCGTTATAGAAGATTGTATTGTAGGGTCATCTGTAAAAGAATGGTATTTTGGTAGAATTAATTGAAATTGAAAATTGGTTTAATTTAAGAAGAATATTCGTCGTGTCGTTGCAAACACCTGTTGAAGATAACGTTACCGGATGTCGGCCATCTTGAAGAGTATCCTGTCAATTTATTAGATGTCATGCTAAGTTATTTATGCTTTACATATTTATCAATCAATTGTCAATTTTTTTTGGGTCTATATCACAACGGCCACCCCGGTTTTTGCCACTTTTATTATTTGATCATAACGTGAACAAGGTGGCCGTTATGATCAAATAGTATTAGAGGCCGTATGTGATCAAAGTGGCTGTTATTAAATAACAATAACCTAGGTGGCCGTTATGATCAGTGGCCGTTGTCATCAGGTCCCTTTTTTTTACTTTGAATTTTTAATTTTTAATGCATTTTATTTAAAATCAATTCATAGAAATTTAACTAGTTCAAATTCTTCGTTTAAATAATTTTGTTTTCATTAATTCAGATATTATTGAATTTTAGAAGTGGTATTTCCAAAGTGTTTTGATTGATTTCAGATTTTGAAGAATCGTACAACCTTGGAAGAGCTCTTCGTCGGATGTCATTTTTGTAACGTAAGGGTAAGCGGTATTGTTTGATTATTTTAGTGTATTATCTTTGGAGTTATCATATATTTTGGTATTCACTATATTTGGATACGATTCTATAATCGTAACGATCATTAACGATATTTAACCGAAGTATTTTGTGTAACTTATATAACCATTGTCATCTGTATTATTGAATTGATATTATTATTATTTTATTATTGTTGTATTGCATATTTGGATTTATTTATGTGTAAATTATACTGGAGAGATATGGTATTAAAACAGTGTACATTAATTAAATTTGGTACTACTTTCTACAGTGGCGCCCATACATTCATTTATTTATATTGAAACAACTTTATTCTTTTGGATAAAATTTAGCTCACGACCCAACCGTTCACTTTGACAGAGCTATCGGGACATTGCTTTACTATTTTGATACTGAGAACCTGGTTCAACACGTAACAAAGTTTGGCGCCCAACGTTGTTGGGCCCTTGCTTTTGGTTGAATTTGATTACTCGGTACATTAACTTTGAAAGTGACACTGGTTTAATCGTACTCTCTAGATTTGATTTTTTTTGTGATATTTATTTGATATTCTGTTGAGTATAAACTTGGTGACGATGTCTACTTGGAAATTGGAGATTAATAGGTTACGTAGGAGTGAATTAGTTTCAAGGGGTATTGATGGGGATATTAGTGTTGATAATTTGAGGAAATCAGTTAGGAGCGCTATTTAACTTGAACTAAATAAATCGTTAGTTTCAATTAAACATAAAATTCTTTTTGCTACTGATGTGTTGGCTATTAGAACTGCGGTTACGGAACTTAAATTGTTGTTAGAAGGTTTTACTGGTGATGTTTCGACTTCAAATTTTCTTAGGTTTGTTAGTTTATTTTTACATATTCAAAGACGATGTGAGTTGAGTAATACAACTAATGATGAGAAAATAGCACAACGAAATCAATGGTTACTTGCTTTAATAATTTGAAATTATATGTTGAGAATAAGATTAGGAAATCTCGTCGTACTACGTTTTCGGAATTTACTCAGTTAGCTACTTCTAGTCTACAGACTCAGAAGGTTAATAGTCTTAGTATACAGGGGGTAGAAGGGGATAGTGAAAGTATGGATGTTGAACCACCTTTATTATCATCGGAAGATGAGATGGAATCCGTTAATGTTCCGCTAGCTTCTCTTAATGTAAACCCTACCGTAAGTTTTAGTAATACTAAAAGTTTTCAAATTTCAAAATTAAGATTAACATTTTCTGGGGATGGGTCCATATCATTATTAGATTTTTTAACTCGTGTTGAGGAATTGAGTGCTTCTCGTTCAATTTCACATAGGGATTTATTTAATGCAGCTCCTGAATTGCTTACTGGTCGTGCTTTGTTATTATTTAGATCACGTAGGGGATAATCTTAGTTCCTGGAAAGATATAGTAGTAATGTTGGAATTTTTGCCAATTGATTATGATGAGAGATTGTTAGAAGATCCAGAACTATGGGAAATTCAGAATCCATGAGTACTTATGTAGCTGTAATGCAAAGTTTGTTTGTTAGATTATCGGAACCTTTGAGTGAAAATAAGCAACTTTATTATATTAGGAAAAATTTAACTCCATTTTATCAAAATGCTTTAACTTTAACTGAAATCAATTCATTAGGTCAATTAACTGCATTGGGTAAACACGTATTGAGCAAAATAAATATTTTATGGAAACATTTAAACCGCCTCCATCGAAGAAAACTACTAAACTTTTAGAACCTAGTCTTGCTTACCTTACCTATTCCTCTGATACAGAATCTGTTTATGGATCTACATCAAGTAAAGTTAATAAGTCTACAGTAAATTTAATTGAGTCAAATCGTAATGCACATTAGTTCAGGTAGTTCATCTCGTAATAATGCTTTGAAATGTTGGAATTGTAATCAATTAGGTCACCATGCTAATAAATGTATTTTACCGAGAAAACTTCATTGTTATGGTTGTGGGAAGTTAGGGGTTGTTAAGCCTAAATGTCCTAAATGTAATCCGGTTCAGGGAAACTAGTGTTTGAGTCTTCTGACCGAGGAGATGACTCACAAATTTCGTTAATCTCGGAAACTCCTTTCTTTGGTTTGCCTGATAAGCAACGATTTTCTTTAGATTTTATTTTGTCAAATGTTAGGGATAATGAGAGACCTTATCTCAATGTTAATATTTATGGATATTCTTTTCTTGGTTTATTAGATTCGGGTGCTTCATGTACAATCTTAGGAAAAATGGGATGGGAAATTTTAAGTAGTATTGGTATTCATTCATTTTCTAATCTTTTGCCTTCGGAACAAATTGCTATTAAGTCGTTACTTGCTAACCCTGTGTTAAATTCTGCTTTATTGGAGTGTACAAATTTGGTAGAACATGAAATTCATACTGTTGCTGAGCCAATAAAACAACGTTATTATCCTGTGTCTCCAGTACTTCGTAAAATTGCTAATGATGAGTTAGATGTTATGATTAAATTAGGGGTAGTAGAACAATCAAATAGTCCTTGGTCTAGTCCTATTGTATTAGTGAAGAAGAAAGATAATTCATATAGGTGTAAAATGGTTGCTTATAAAACGTGATTTTATTCAAATTTAAAAGGAATTAAATTTCACGTACATTTACAAATAAGTGATGTTTATAAATTATAGACACGTTTCCTAGAAACATTGTCATACAAAAACAAAAAAGAAAAAACCCTTATCAAGGTTGTAGTCAAACCATACAACCTTACACCTCCCCTCCTTAGGTCGGATGCTGCATGGGAGCAGGAATCAACTTGCCGGAATGGAAGAAATTTGAAATTCTTTTTTTCCTTCCACACGCAACTTCATAAAATGATTCCGATATTCGTCTGACAATAGGATAAGGTCCAATGCGAACTTTGTCCAGTTTATGTCGATTCAAAGCATTTCCATTTTCAATATATACCAAATCACCCACTTTAAAAGTATATTGTTTTCTGGTTTTATCTATACGATTTTTGTTAATTTGGAAACTTTTTATAGAGTTTTGGTAAGCCAATTTTCGATTGTCTTCCAAAAATGATTGTCCCTCTTCCTGAAGCGGTGACATAACAGACTTCTTTCCTAGTAATAAGTAAGACGGGGCAAAATTGGTAGAACTATGAATCGTATCATTGTATTCATTTACACACTCTTGTGCCAAAGTTGACCAGAGTTTATTTCCACCACTGTTAATCTTACAGCGTAGGCGATTTACCAGGGTTTGATTCAATCTCTCGTTCAAACCATTTGACTCCGGATGATCAACACTTGTAAAAACGATTTGTATACCACGTTGTGCTAAATAATTCTTAAAAACAGTCGAGTTTATCCCAGGATATTGGTCGGCTAGTAGTATGGAAATATGATTTTGTTTTGCAATTGGATCTATTAGGTTTATAAAATCTTGAGCGTTTTGACCTTTGCTTGTGAAAATCCATGCGTACCTTGTGAAATGGTCTACAAGAATATGCATGTATCGTTTGACAGATCTGTAACCAGTAAAACCTCCTACAGTATCGAGTGACATAATTTGAAAAGGCTTCGTGGCAGGACCCAATTGCGAGAGTAAACCTATAGCTCGAGAGCGACGTCCTTTATTCTCAATACAAATTGTGCATTGTTTATAGAAATCTCGCACAGATCTGTCCCAGTTTTTAAAGTAATAATGTGGTTTGATTAATGCAATCATTTGTGCCGGACCAATGTGACCGTAATGTATATGAGCCAGCTCAGTGATTTTTTTTCCTAAAGATGGTGAGACAAAAATCCTCGATTTACCTTTTACTTTCTTATGTAGAATTCCTTGTTTTGTTTCGGTGTTCTTGGCTGATTTTAATTCCGTAAGGTGTTCTGTTTGATCTTTTAGTATCGTTTGTACATCGATTAGATTCACAACTTTGATGACGTCTTCATTTTCGAAGTACTCAAGGACAGAATTTCTTGATAGAAGATCAGCAAGCACATTTTCTTTCCCTTTTTTATAAATAATATTAAAATTAAATTGAGATAAATAGAAGATTAAATTTCCAAGTACTTCATCAGTTCGGGCTTTTGTCTTCAAATTTTCTAATGGCTTATGATCACTGCACACCGTGAACTGACGTCCAATTAGGTAAAATTGCCAATACTTAATGGCTTCTTTAATTGCTTTGCATTCTAAATGAATAATGTCCAAGTGACTTTCCCTATTTGACAGTTTTCGAGAAAAATAGGCCACAGGATGTAGTATACCATCTTCCTGAGGTTGTTTGAGAGTTGCACCAATACCTTTATAACTAGCATCAGTTTCTATGTAAATAGACTTTTCGGTATCGTATATAGCTAGGACAGGCACGGAGCATAAATACTTCTTCACCATGTTAAAAGCGTGTTCACAATCCTCTGACCACTCAAATTTGACATCTTTTCTAAGTAATCGATGTAATGGTTCTAATTTTGATGCGCTGTTTTCAATATATCTCAAAAAAAAATTTATAGATCCTAGTATACTCCTTACACTACTTTTGTCCGTAGGTCTTTGAAGGTTTTGAATAGAAACCAAATTGTCTGTAGCCGGAGATACTTTATTCTTTGAAATCGTATGTCCTAGGTATTTGACAGATTTTGCCGCAATCAAACATTTGCTTAACTTTAATTTGATACCTTCAGCTTGGATAACTTGTAAAAATTTCTCTATGTGTTTGATATGATCCTTCCAGGTTCGAGAAAAAATTAACACATCATCAATATAGTTTACAGTAAAATTATCCAAATCATTTCTTCTGATTATATTTGACAATATACGTTGGAAAGTAGCTGGGGCCTGTTTTAGGCCAAACGGCATAACTTTGAACATGAACTTTCCGTATTTAGTTATGAATGAAGTTTTTTCTCGGTCCTGTAATTTTAATGGTACGCACCAAAAAGCAGAATTAATATCAAAAAGCGAAAAATATTCACAATTCCCAACTTTCTCGATAATGTCCTGAATTGTTGGAAAAGGAAAACATTCTGGAATAATCAACTTATTCAGCTTTCGGAAATCAATGCATAATCGAGATTTTCTTCCTTCGTCCTTTTTGTATGCTAATGTCACCGGAGACGCAAATGGAGAATAAGATTCTTCAATTATTCCAGCTTTAAGTAGCATTTTGATTTGAGTTCGGATTTCTATTTCGTCAGGAATAGAACATTTATAAGCACGTGAAGTGACGTATTCGTCCCTGATAAGCTTGATTTCGGCTTCTTGCGATCGCACAATACCAATATCAAACTTATCCTTGGCAAACAAGTGTCTATATTTTGTAATGAGATGTAAGACATTTTGTTTTAATTCCACTTCAAGTTTATTAAAATTTACTACTATTCCTTCGTTCAAATCTTCAGAATTTGATGTTTGATTATTGATTGACTCAAGTTTTTCCAGATCTAACATGGTCTCATTATTCAGGCGTTGGAAAATTTTTAAATTTTCATCCTGAATTAGTTTGAACTTCTGAATAGCGTCTAAACCTAGAAGAAAATCATAAGAAAAATTGTTGTTCTTGACTACATAGGTTGTTATGTAGTCTGTTATATTTCCAATACGGAGCATAATATTGGCCCGGGCTGAGGTGAAATCTTGTCCGCTGATTGTTTTTAGTAAACTTTTTTTTTCAATTAATTTCAACTGAAGCAAATCAGCAATTCGTTGATTTATTAATGTAACATTAGAGCCACTATCATAAACAGCTTTGGTTTTAAAATGTTCGTTAAGTACGATATTTAATTTTATCAACGGATTTGATTTCGCCCGGCCTATTAGTTTAAATCTTGTTTGCCAAGGTCAACATTCAATATTTCCACGTCGGTTAGATTTGTAGAGTGACTAGGACCATTTGATTTTGGTCTTTCTCCTCTCCAATTTTTAAAACGACAGTCAGCTGGTAAATGAAAACGATTTGGGAAACCCTGCGATTCACAAATCGGACACTGTTGAGGTTCTATTTTTTTTAAAGGTTCGTTTTTCTTAATCGATTGTGAAAAATTTTGTTTGTTTAATAACTTAGGACTCAATGGCTTTTCTTTCCTTTTTCTGGAAAACAAATCTTCTAACTTTCTCAGTTCTGCGTACATCACATCTAGGTTTGTTATATCCTCTCTATCGAGTTCTTCTTGTGCTTCACTTGGCAACCCAAAAACAACTTGATTTATAAGAGATAATTCAGTACATTTTGATTCCGCTTCTAAACATAGTTTTACTTTTGAAAGGGCATAATCAATTAGGGATCCTCCCAAATATCTAAAACTAAAAGCTTCACGAACAATCGACCATCCTTTATCGACAAAAACATTACAGAAAGAAGTTTTCCACAAATCCCAAGGAGCATTTAGACCAATCTTTGTAAGATTTGTCTCATACCAATCTTTAGACGATCCCGAAACAAAAAACCGCAAAGCTTGAATTTTTAAACTATTTCTTGTTATTTGAAATCGATTACATTCGTCTTCAAAATGACGCAACCATTTTATCGGATCGTGCTGTTTCTTCTCAAAATTATCTAAAATAAATTTTTTTTCTATGTTATGTAATTTGATTTCCTCTTTAGAAAAATCTGATTGTAATTGACACTCCAATCGTTTAATGCGATCTTCCAATTCCAATTGTACCGAACTTCCGGGTTGAGAACCAACCGAAGGAACATATTCCTCTAAGGGTAATTGGTTAAAACAAACATTTCCCTCTTCATCAAAATATTCTAATATAATATCATTATCAATCCTAATAGCTATTGTTCTATAGCCGTTTAAGTTTTTTATAGCAGATATACAATTTTGAATAGGTTTCTTACTTGATAACTTCGGATGAAATTGTAAATCTCTTGAATCTTCGGGTAATAAATACCATAACTCCTTATCAATAGAAATGTAAGGGATCACAAAATCTTTTTCAGTTTTCTTTATTATTCGCACATAAAGTAAACTTGTCTCCTTATTTGTTGGCATTTTGAAATTTAATTTGTAAAATGGTTGCTTATAAAACGTGATTTTATTCAAATTTAAAAGGAATTAAATTTCACGTACATTTACAAATAAGTGATGTTTATAAATTATAGACACGTTTCCTAGAAACATTGTCATACAAAAACAAAAAAGAAAAAACCCTTATCAAGGTTGTAGTCAAACCATACAACCTTACATAGGTTTTGTGTAGATTATCGGAAAGTTAATGCTGTTACTGAGAAGGATGCGTACCCGTTACCATATATTAGTTCGATTTTAGATAGGTTAAGGGATGCTAAATTTTTAACAAGTTTAGATATTAGGTATGCGTACTGGCAAATTCCGTTGTCAGCTAAAGCTAAGCCAATTACTGCATTTACAGTTCCTGGTAGAGGTAAAGCTTTATCAGTTTACACGTATGCCTTTCGGTCTTCACAATTCTCGTGCTACTTTTCAGAGACTTATTGATCGTGTGCTAGGTGCTGACTTGGAACCTTATTGTTTTGCTTACCTTGATGATATTATTATTTCTACACCTACTTTTGATAAACATTTGGAAGTTCTTACGGAAATTTTGTCTAGATTGTCATCTGCTGGTTCAACTTTAAGACAAGATAAATGTCATTTTTGTTCCTGATTTGAAATATCTTGGATATGTTGTTAATGAGAATGGACTTATGGTTGATCCAGATAAAATTGCTGCAATTGTTTCTATTAGTAAGCCTACTACGGTGTCTGAGGTCCGTAGGTTAGTAGGAATGGCTGGTTAGTATAGACGTTTATTCCAAAATTTTCATTAGTCATGGCTGCTCTTACTAATTTAACGAAGAAAAATTCAACTTTTAATTGGTCTAGTGATTGTGAACAAGCTTTCAATTTTATTAAACAAAAATTAGTTTCTGCTCCTATTCTTTCTTGTCCAAATGTTGATATTCCTTTTTCTATTCAAACAGATGCTTCAGATTTTGGCATTGGTGCTGTTTTGACACAATAAACTTCGTCTGGGGAAAATGTGAGTAGTTATATTAGTAGGTCGTTAAATAAATCAGAACGTAATTATTCCACTACTGAAAAAGAGTGTTTAGCTGTTCTTTGGGCTACAGAGAAGTTTCGTCCCTATATTGAAGGATCTTATTTCACAGTAGTTACTGATCATCATTCTTTAATTTGGTTAAATAAACTTCAAAATCCGTCTGGTAGATTAGCTCGGTGGGCCATTCGTCTTCAACAACATAATTTTAATATAGTACATAGAAAAGGTAAAGATCAGGTAGTTCCGGATGCTCCCTCTAGGTCTGTTCCAAAATTAGATTTAATTGATGTTATTTTGCCTTCTTCATCGAATATTACATTACCTATTACTATTACTGATGTTTGGTATCTTAGATTGATTGAAAAAGTTTCAAGTAATCCAAGGAAATTTCCTAATGGGTTTGTTAAAGATAATTTGTTGTATAAAAGAATAAGGTCTTCTGTAAATTTGAATTCTGAATTGGGTGACTGGTGTGTAGTTGTTCCTAAAGATCAAAGGAAGCGTATCATTCAAGAAAATCACGATCCTCCTACTTGTGGTCATTGTGGGGTTATAATAAAACTTTTTATTAGCCTGCTCTTCGTTCTGATGTTTCTAGTAAAAGGGGGCGACTTGAACACGCGGGGCGAATTGAATAATTTGCATCTCTATATATAAATACCAGTCCTACCACCCAACGGAAGGAATTGGAGGTTCTGGCACTGAACTGAAGGTTAGAGTACAGTTAGGCGTGTATGTTCATGAGACGGTGGTGCTATACTTACAGCCTGTGAAATTTGAGAGATAATTGTATAACAAGGTAAAAAAGTCCTATATTTGTTCACGTATGTACTTTGTGTTATGTGGCATTCGTAATTAACAACATAGCATAGTAGTATTTTTTTTCTGGATCAGTATTCATTTGTATACAAACACATAACCTCACATTCGAATAAATATTCATCATGTTCCAGTGGCGTATCAATTTATTTTTTCGTGTTATTTTAGGGGCGACTTGAAAATGGTGAGAAACTATGTCAGAGTGCCTGGTAGTCGGAACTATAAAAATTATAGTGACGATACCGTGAATGACGCTATCGCCAGGTATCGGAGGGGTAATTTACGAGCTCTGAGTGAAGAATACGGCATTCCGTATGCCACTCTATACAGAAAAGTAAAAGGGCTTCATAGCAAAGCACCTGGGGGTCAGCCAGTGCTAAGTAAAGAAGAGGAATTGACCCTTGTGAAGATGATATCAACTGCGGCCGACTGGGGCTTTCCATGTGATGCTGAAGACGTAAAAGATATAGTGCAGTCTTACTTAGAACGAAGTGGTAAGGTAATTTCAACATTCAGAAAAAATCGGCCAGGACAAACATGGTTGGAGAAAATGTTAAAAACGCATTGTCCAAAAGATGGTCACAGTCCATCAAAGAAAGCCGTGCTAAAGTAGATCACACAACCATTCATAAATATTTTGACAATATTACAGGAACACTTGAAAATATACCCCCTGAATCATTGGTCAATTACGATGAGACCAATTTTACGGACGATCCGGCCCGTACAAAAGTCATTGTGCGTAAGAAGTCTAAGCGAGCCGAAAAAGTTTTGGATACATCGAAAACTGCAACTTCATTTATGTTTGCATGTTCTGCAGCCGGTACGTTGCTGCCTGTTTATGTAGTGTATAAATCGGAACACATATGGTCTACTTGGAGGGAGAATGGTCCGCCCCATGCCAGATATAACAGGACACGTTCAGGCTGGTTTGACACGAACGTTTTTGAGGACTGGTTCATGAACATCATTGTACCATACTTCAAGGCGTTACCACCTGGTCCGAAAGTACTTCTGGGTGACAATTTAGCAAGCCATGTGTCAGCGAAAGTGATTACCGATTGTGAAATTAATAACATTAGATTCGTTCTTTTACCACCGAATAGTACACATCTCACGCAACCTTTAGATGTGAGCGTGTTTAGACCAGTCAAGAGAGCATGGAAAGAAATCCTTAGAGAATGGAAGAAACACAACAAAGGAGTTGTCAGAAAGGATGTATTTCCTCGCTTACTGAATCAAGCTCTAAAGAAATTAGAACTAACCAATAAACAGAACATTATATCAGGATTTGAAGCCACTGGTTTGGTACCCCTAAACAGACATAAAATGTTAGACAAATTGCCAAAAACCATGGAAGAGAATGAACAGTCTAATTACATGTGTGATTCCCTAAAACAGGTATTCGAGCGAGCACGATTTAATACTGGTGGCACATCGTATGTTCGGAAAAAGAAAATGAATGTTGAAGCAGGAAAAAGCATTAGCGGAACAGACCTTCAAGTACCTTGTACGTCCAATGAAAAAAGCATTAAGAAAAAGAAACAAGATAAGAAACGTCAATGGTCTGATACCTCCTCAGAGAGCGATATGGGAGAGCGGACTCTAACTGTGGACAGCAGTAGTGATAACGATCCAGAAACTTTTTCAGATATTGAAGAAGAAAATGTAGGTGATCAAAATGATAAAGTTATTGTTAGTGGTGCCGACTGTTCTGTAAAATGGACTGAAAAGCTTAAACCTGATGACTATGTATTAGTAAATATGAAAACAGAAAAAAATATTGTTAAGCAATATGTGGCCAAGATATTAAAAATTGAAAGCAGCGCAACATATTTATGTAAATTTTTAAGGCACAGCAACAAAGTTCCTGGAGTTTTTCTATATCCGCAAGTGGATGACATATCAACAGTTGATAATGCTGATATTGGTGAAAAACTCTCAAATGTAGAAGAGCTAAGACGGGGGAGAATAAAAATTCCTAGTTTAGTTCATAAGAATTTGTGCTAATTTTAAGGTTTTTGTTGTTTAAATATTTGGTGTTGATTTTTTATTTAGAATTTTACTTTTTATTTTTATACCTAATTTAAAAATGTATTCTTTAGATTGGTAATAAAACATTTAATACTTTCGTAAATCCCATTGTTTTATTGAAAAAAAATATTCAAGTGCTGGCGTTTTAAGTTCCAATCCTTATACTTTCATATTCTTAGATTCAAGTCACCCCAAAAGGGAGTATACTTGATATTTGGTGTTAAATACATTAAAGTTTCAAGTCGCCCCATCGTGGGGCGAGATGAATCCAACCATTTTATATTTTTTTTCAAAAAAATTAAAGGCTACTGGAAAGTGTGTTACATGTGCTGCACATAAAGTGGAACAAAAATTGTCACCGGGAATTTTTACTCTTCGTGCTACTCCTTCATATCCATGGCAGGTGCTTTCGTGTGATATTGTGGGTCCGTTACCTAGATCATCTAAAGGTCAGTTTTATATTTTTTATTTCTGATTATTTTACTAAATTTTCACTGTTTTTTCCTTTGAGAGTCGCAAATGCTAAGTGAATTTCAAGAATTATGGAAGATAATATTTTTCTAATGTTTGGGTCTCCTCAGTATTTAATTACGGATAATGGTGTTCAATTTCGGAGTAAAGAGTTTGTTAAGACTTGTAATCAGTATCGTACTACTATTTTGTATACGGCTAAGTATCATCCAAGAGCCGAATCCTACAGAAAGAGTGAATAGGGCGTTAAAAACGATGATAGCTTCGTATGTTAAAGAAAATTAAAGACATTGGGATGTTAATTTGTCAAAAATTGGGTGTGCTATTAGAACGTCAAAACATGAAGTTACTGGGTATACTCTTTTCTTTGCTTTCTGTGGTCGAGAACATATTTTGTATGGAGATTCCTTTAAAAATCCTACTGATACTGGTGAACCTATTATAAATCCTGATAGAACTAATGGTAGTGATAAATCTTTTGAGAATGATGAGAAATTACGTAAAAATATTGTTGGTAAAATGAAACGTGTTATGGTCAAAACTCAAAATAGATATAATTTGAGGAAAAGAGTATTGTCAGATGCTTCGAAACATTTTAATGCCAAGTTAGCTCCTAAATTTGTTGGACCGTATAAAATTAAAAATGTTGTGTCTTCCTTGGACTTATGATTTGGAAGATTCCCAAGGAAAATCAATAGGGATTTTTCATGCGAAAGATTTAAAACCACATTATAAAGATAGTGATGAAAGTCAAATTAGTGATATGTTCGGATACTGACTCTGTTATTTCAAATATAGGAACAAAACAATCATTACGTAAAAAAGTGTAGGTTATTGGGTTAAACAGTAGGATATCATTTTGGGGTATGGTTATAACTACCTTTTTCTTTATTTCTTTTCTTTTTAATGCGTCAAATGGGAGGAGGTTGAGGACGCTTGGTGGGAATTTTTGGCTGTTACTTCATTTCTTTCCTTTTCGAAGAATACAGTCGCTCTTAAAATCTGAGCCCTACATCATGCTTTTATCATATTCATTATATTGCTGTACCACCGATTGTACTCTTTATTGAGTAGTGTTTCATTCATATTCATTTACCATCTGGTCTGTTTCTTCTTTTCCTAATGTGGACTTTGTGATTATAAATACATATACATACATAAATACTTTTCTTTAATGATGATACCCATAGGGTTGTTGTTAGATATATTTGAATATACCATAGTGTTTATATTATTTATGGACACTTGATCCATACGGTTTTTGGTACCGTGTTCGTAGTTACCTTCGAATACATTGGAATCAGATATGAATGAGTAGGCGTTGGTCTTGGTTAGGATAACTTTTCTCTTATAACCATTTTCTTAAAACCATAACCATAAACCATTAAGTATGTTGAAAAACGTACACAAAAACCAGGACGACCATCTAAAACATTCGAAGAGCTATGCGACCGCAGTAAACGTCGAAAAACTAAAGAACTACGGGAGAATGTACCTGTCGAGGAGTTGACGTATGCAGCTAGCGTGAGTCGGCGTACTTCAGGAAATAGTAATGCGTCAAAACTAATAAAAGAAATTATTGTTTCACCAACCAGAGCTAAGAAAGTTCGCGAAGTTGTTACTACTGCCCGAACGCAAATAATTGTGAAAAAACACACACCTGCGGAAGCATGCAATATTCGTTGAAGGCGATTTTACCAGAAGACAGTACGAAATACTACACGAGGCTAATAGGAGCATTTACCCCTGCTATTCACTCCTACAAAAGGCCAAAAAGGAGTGTTATCCTGACGAGGAATCTACACGTGTGACTGAAGCATGCTCTGAGATTCGACTTCAAGCATTACTTGACCACACTGCATTGCGCCTGCATAAATATGTAACAGAGGTTGTAGAAATCTGTTCAGAGGAAGAGAAGCAAAATATGGTTTTAATATCTAAATGGGGTTGTGACGGCTCGCAGCAAACACAGTATAAGCAAAAATTTCAAAACATCACTGACAGTGATGCAAATATTTTTCAGAGTTCACTTGTTCCCTTAAGATTGGTTGTTGTTATTGACGGAGAACAAAAGAAAATTATATGGCAGATCCCAGTTCCGTCCTCCATTAGATTCTGCAGACCAATACGCATACGCTTCATACATGAATCAAAAGATATAACGAAAGAAGACATCTTATACGTCGAATACGCTTTTTCGAATCATTACTACATTTGGCTTACAAAAATACCATTAAAAAAGTGGCAAATGCGATCTGCCGAAGAAACAAAATTGTTAAAGAAACAAAATAAAAAATTCAAGCTGCCTTCAAAGAAGAAATGGGACTCCTGGTAGATGTTCCCAAAGCGGGATTTGGGAATACGAATGACGGTAACACGTCAAGGAGATTTTTCGCTGACTCGGAATGCTCATCTTGAATCACAGGCATCAATGTGCATTTAATAAAACGATTTAAAGTCATCTTGGAAGTGATTTCGAGTGGCTACAGCATTGATGTTGAAAAGTTTGAAGCCTATGCACATGATACTGCGAAAATGTACACCAATCTATATGATTGGCGGTCCTTTGTCACCAACCGTTCACAAAGTTTTGATGCATGGAGCCGAAGTATATATCTCATGCAATCTTACCTATAGGCCAGTTATCCGAGGAGGCAGCTGAGGCCCGCAACAAACACTTCCGGCAATACAGATTAAATTTTGCACGAAAATTTTCGCGAGTGGAGTGTAATAAAGACATTTTAAATAGACTGTTACTAAGTTCAGACCCATATTTAAGTAGTACCAGACTAAGGCAGCACAAAAGAACCAAGCCGTTTTCACAAGAAGCAGTCAACTTGATGATCGAAAGCACTTCGGATGCACCTTATTTCGACAAAAATAAAAATGATGAAATCGAAGCGTTTTAGTTGAATTAAAAATATTTGAAACATATTTATTGTGAGCAAATTTTAAATACACACTTAAATATTATGATCAAATGTTGTTTCAATTAAATTCCCAGAAAAAAAACTCATTCAATATTTTTGTCCGGTTTTATGAGGCAAATACTCCTATGTGCGACGGAGTGAACAAAGACCAGAACGAGAGAGCAGCGAAAGAAGGGAACAACGAGAGAGAAGTGAACGAAGAGAAGAGAGAAGAAAAAGTCATATAGAATACATAAGAAAAGATTGGGGAGGGTGGAGGAGGCAAAATTACGAAAACAAATTTACAGAAAATAAGAACAATGAGGGCAAAACCATTAATTATCATACGTATAATATTAACATAGGACCGCATCAATAAATGTTTGAAAGGAAATTAGGTGTGTTTCAACTATTTCGATTTTCATTGCAGATATTGTCACATAATGAAATATTAGAACTTAATTATTCATAATTATTAAGAAATAACAAAGACGTTTGGATTAGATTATCGAGAAAAAGCAATGGTCAACTTCCTTGCAATTCATGTTTTTCCCAGTAAAGATTAAGTCTTCGGACGGATCTTGTGGGTAACCAAGATGAGAACATAGGAGTTGACAGGGAGGATTTGACGCACACACTGTGCTGGTAGAAACGCCAGATGCAGGGAAACAGAGGAATAATAACAATTAGAATAACAATCACAATTAAGTAATTCACGTTCACATTATTAGCAGTATTTATTATTATTCGTGTTAGTGATGGCCAGTATCGCAATGTATAGTTTAGGGTAAGTTTATTCTGTTAATTATTATAATCATAGATTTGTCTTCATTAATCAATCTAGCCATGCTTATTAAACATATTGCTCATTGTTAAACGCTCGATATTACTTAAGCCCCTATCGCCATGATCCCAGTTGAAAGTCACGCCCTTTCGCCCGCCAAGCGAACCACCACTTGTATTATTTAGAAAACGCAGTAACATACATGTAACCCCAAAGCGTGACAAATGGTGGAGGCGCTGTTCTTTATTTTTTTTGCTTTTTTACATTTTTTTGTATGGTTCATATTTTGATTTAGTAAACCACCACAAATCGTGGAAGAATCGTTCTTTATTTTCTGTTGTTTTTTAATTTTATTGTTTAAATTTTTATTCGTTTTATCACTTTATTACCCCTATATCATGATATCGAAACGCATGTGCGATAATTTCTTTATTAACCATTTTTATTTTCATTAATATTACCATAATCTTATTTTTAATCATTAAATACGAAGTAGCATAATTTTATTATAATCAAGTACATTCATATAATACTAGAAGTGCCAATTTTAAACCACAATTAAGTTCTATTGCATTAGAAGACCCAAATCAACACAATTGGGAAGAAACAGTAATTTTTACTTCTACTAAAAGCGAACCCCACCTGCACCCCTACTTTAGAAAGAAGTCAAGATTTTCAAGAAAAACACGATTTTTATGAAACTTTTATTTCGCCCGATAAGTTAATAGCGACGATGAAACCACAAAGACCGATAACCCCTTCATCAGTGAACAACGACCCAGTTTCGCACCGCAAAATAATCATACCGTAGCAATCATGACCACTCCCAATATAACAATTCAACAAGTGAATGCAAGTGCAGCCACACCGGTTTTTCCTAAGTTTGTAACCGCTGATAATTTCATTCCGGGTGATAGTAATTGTATCAGATTTTTACAAGAATATAACAGATGCGCCAATGCAAATCATTGGGGGGGGGGGGCATTAAAATTGCACATTTTGGTAATTTCCTACGTGGTAATGCTTACACTTGGTATTACGATTACCTAAATAATCCACAAAATGCATCCAATACTTGGATCGATATTTCAAAAGCATTTCAATCACATTTTGGGGGTACTACTGGCACCTTAGCGGCAAAGAATCAATTTCGGAATCGGAAACAGCACATAGATGAAACTGTCTTAAAATACTATACGAGTTGCTGGACTTAGCTCACCAAGTCAATCCAACAAATCCCGTCTCCGAACTCGCGGATTATTTTTTAGGGGGCCTTCTCAGCCAGGACTTAAATCTGATTTTATGTTACTTTGCCCCAGTCCAGAGGAATTGACGTCGGAAAACTTTAGGGCAGCCGTTTTTAAATTATCCACAATACAAGAATTAAAGATAAAGGAAGTATTGCAACAAAAAACTTCCATTTTACATTCGCTCGCGACACATGCAGTCAACTCAGCTACGTATAGCTTAGATACCATGCAACTATCGCCATCTACCACTAGCGCCAATAGGAACAACAAACTTAATCAGAAATTACTTGATCCAGATGAAGATATAGCAGTATCTTCCCTATCCTTTTATAAGAAATATTTTGATCCCTCAGCTACATTATTACAGGTTATTAATATTCAATCATCTATGGCAGAAAAATCAAGTGTCAAGATGGTCAAATGTGATGTTTGCAATTTAGATATTGAAGAGTGTAAATGCAAGGAAAATTATAATTCTCTAAAATCTGAGATAGAGGTTCAAGGAAAACAAATTATCAGTACATTAGATGAAGAACAATCAATTACACAGGAAGTAACTGATAATGATGATGTGTCAGATGATGAAGATAGTGTCGCATCAGGTGATAATCTCTTTATGCCGAGTGCCACTAATACATCATCCACTCTTCAACCCGAATTTGACGCTTCAATTGAACAGACACATCAAACACATCCAGAGATAATACAGAAAGCAAGTATCACTGACATGATTACAGATATCCAGTCCAAGCTTAGAAACAAGGAATATGCTGTTCCAGATGTTATCACTCCTGAGTGGTCATATGCATGTGTAATATCATCACATATTGTAGTAACAGATAGATTACATTACTTGGATAGTAGACTATCTAATTTCACAGCATATATTGAGTCATTAATAGACTCTATTGATACAATCAAAACTCAATTTATAGATAACAATGCAAAATTGAATGTTATGATAAATAAACAGCATGAGATGGCGCAAAGATTCAACAATCTTATTCAAACTGTAGGTCATCATTTAGATCAGGAAAGTGTAGATGATCAAATGTCAGGAATTAGTGCAAAAAGCTCAATCAAGGCTTCTGGAAAGAACATCATTTTTGTAGAAGTACAAGATACAGAAGCTGTGAATACAATTTGTAATCATATATACAAAAAATTACCAATATCTATTACAAGCATTGTCCAGAAAGCGGATGTAAAAAAATTCTGCTCAGCATTATACGGTGGTGAGTCTCTCAACTCGAGTCATGGTTCAATCAAAATAATATTTCTGAGTTTGAAAAGATCAGACCTCAAATAGAAACCATGAAGAATGCATATGATCAAGAAGCTTGGAGAAGAGTCTTTAAGTATATATTTAATTCCCTCAAAAAGAATATGGATGTAGAGAACATTCCACCAACTGCTGAGCCATCTAAATCTATAAAACAATCTATGAAATCCAGAGATAAAAATATTAAACAAAAACTAGAAGATTTGATGATTACAGAAGATAATACTGAATTACAATCCACATCAACAGCAGCTGCATCACACTCATCTACTAGAAGGACTAGTAATATTGATAGACTAGCCTTTTATCGATCCATGGATTCATGGTAATCGAGAACCACATACAAAAAACATAATGACTAAAACTAAATTCCTGTTTCGCAGGAAGGGACTGGTTACCTATCTGCCCTAATGCTAAAAACAAGTTTTCTAATAATGAAACGACATTCTTCTACTTCTAATTGTACAAAGTACGCAAACATCTAAATATTTGCAGGGGTGTCCAACAGGAACAATCAGGCATATTCGCGAACCACATGCTGGAAATCTCGGAATCACCAAAACCCATCATAAAATTAAAAGTCGTTATTACTTCAAACCAGCAGGACTTCTGCAACCAATACCAGTATCCTTACCATTTGACAAGGTAGGAATTGATTTGCTAGGACCTTTCCGAAGAAGTAAAAATGGTAACACCATGATCATAGTCGCAACGGATTATGCTATCAGATGGGTAGAGACCAAAGCCTTGCCCAACGGCAAAGCAGGACCAGTAGCCAAGTTCATTTTGGAGAATATATTAATGCGTCACGGATCACCGACATTTCTTTTAAGGGACCGAGGAAAAACGTTCCAATCAGAAGTCGTTACCGAATTACTGAAGATATTTGGAGTGAAAAGCTATTTTAGTACGTCTTATCATCCTCAATTTAATGGATTAACTGAAAGGTTTAATAAGACCTTAGCAGATATGTTGTCTTTATGCACCAACACCCAACAGACCGATTGGGACCAATATTTATCCATGGTAACGTTTGCTTTTAATACCTCCAGGCAAGAGACGACGAAAGCATCACCATTTTCATTAGTATATGCGCGAGAAGCAGTTTTATCGACAGAAGCAATGTTAAAACAAGAGACGCCTACAGAGGACATATGAGAGATAAGAGAACGTGTTTTATATATTAGGAACTTAGCGGTAGAGAATATACAGAAGCAACAAGGGAAGGATAAACACGATATGACGGAAGACATCGTGTAGTAGAGTATGAGGTGGGGGATATTGTTAAAGTATTTACACCCATCCGGAAAGTAGGAAAAAGTGAGAAATTATTGCGTTGGTTTGGTCCATATACCATTATTGATAAAAAAGGAGAAGTTGACTACGCATTTAAAATGGGATCAGCACCGAATTCTAGAATAGATACCGTACATGTTTCACGCATCTTACCATACAATGATGTACTCCGAACGTTGTAGATGGGGAAGATCTGGAGGACGGTGACAACTAGTGTTCTTGTAGAAGGAGGGGGGGGGGGGAGGGGAGTAGGATACCTGCTGCACCTTCATCGCAAATTATAATGGCGTTGGGAGGGGGGGGGGGGCGTTTACCATCCCATCCTTGTACGAACGTAGAGGAGAATTCCAGCTTAGCATCTCACACAAAATTAAAATATTCTAAATTTAGTAGGCGCTCACTTTACAAAATAAAACAGCCATGAACAAGGTAAAGCTACAAGCTACACAACTACGGTTTAATAGGGAATAGATTACCATACGGATAGAAGTGATAAATGTTTAAAATTAACAATAGTCCAGTCTCTCGAGAAAAAAAAAGAGGTACCGAAGAACAGAGATTGTGGGTGCTAATTCGGTGAATACAGAACAAGCCGATCTTTTCACTCATAATCTCAACCCTTATGAAAAGAATAAACGTGCGAAGTACATAATACGTAGAAATGCCTCAATATATGTATAGAAATCTAGCCAGTTCAAGAAGATAAAAACATCGGGACAGTTAGATCTGCGATAGAAATTCGCTAAATCAATGAAGGCTTCATTCCAGATCTCACCCCCCCCCCCCCCCCCCCCGATGCACATTACATCATGCAAAAGACGTGCTCTAAAAGAAAAAATATAATAATAATACTATGTATATACGTTTATTATCGATTAATAGCGAGGCTTTAATATATGTAAATTTTATTGTTATTTTGTAAGTCTCCGTTTTTAAAAACTTAATTACGTTGAATACGATAATTTTATTTTTCAATTACTTTTACAAAGGTACAACTAATACTAACTTATTCTAATGCTTTATCGCGTACTTGTTTGAAAAGCTGAATTTGCTAAATTCAATACGTCAGCTGTCGTTGAACTATAATTTCTAATCTTGCTTGCTAATTCTGGAATATTACTCCTCCATCCCCAGTGGGAAGACTGTCCTCAGGATTCTGGGAAGCTGTGCTTTCACTTTTTTGGCACAACCTTCGTCATTCGTCAAACAAAATGGTTCTACTTTTCCTGGGTCAATTTGTTCTTCCTGTAAATCTCCTATTTCTATTTGCTTTTCTAAGTCGGATTTGTTTTCTAAAACGATGTTAATGTTACCGTTGAATACCTTATACAATCCTTCCTCTATTTTTACTTCGTTGATTCTTTGTTCATTTACGAAAATGTCTTGATCCGGTTTCGGCACATTCGGGTATGCCAAACAATGAACTTGTTTAATTTTGTATTTTGATTATGCTTGGTTTTTTATAATGCAATGAGAAGTTGTTACCGTCACTTCTAGTTAACAAATTGTTTTGTAAATCGATATTAAATTTTAATTTTTTTAAATCGCGTATTCCGATAACGGCCTCAAAAAATTCGTGGAAATTTAAAACGATAAACTTAAAATTGCCGGTTGCCTTAAATTCTTCGAAACAAGGTATACTTAAGAAAGTTTTCATCGTACTCGTTCCGTTTGCGGTATTTAATTTTATGTTTATAGGTTGTGTCGAATTTGGATATGATTCGGGGGTCTATAATATTAATTTTGCTACCTGTATCGATCAGTATTTTTAACGGCGGGTTATTTAATTTAATGTATGGTAAACTTTCCGTCATATCGATTCGGTCATTGAGGTAACTTCGAAAAAATTTACATCAGATTCGGTGAAGTCGTTTTGTGCGTTATGCTCTACATGTTCAGATACGTGTTGGGAATTTTCTTAGTCAGATTGACCTGGGTTGAAGTTAATGGGGGCATAATGTTGGTTGGTTTCTTCGTCAAATATAATTGATTCGGGATCAGTTTCTTGAAAATAATTTCTCATGCTCGAAATACCTGACATTAGGGTTGGTTTAGGAAGATTAAGATTTTAGTTGGGACGAAAAACATTCGAAATTGGTTTATTAAAATTTTTAGATTGAAAGTGGATTGGGTTAAAACTGGTTTGGTGATTTTGATTATTCGTGAACCTAATATTTGGTTGAATTGGTTTCTGAAAGTTTTTGTGTAATGTTGGTTGGGTGTCAAAAGAATTTCTCTGAAATGGGTTAAATTGCGGTTGACATGAGAATGGTTTTGCATTCATCAAATTAGTACTTTGTCCTGCTCTTTGTGCAAAATTTAACTCGTCTTGGGCCAATGTAATTGCTTGTTCTAAAGTTGAAGGTTTTCCTGCACGAATTTGCATTGCTATTCGATAAGGAATTGTTACTAAGAATCTATCTAATCGCAGCCATACTCAACCTTTTCTTTTCTTGGGCCACATATTTACACTAGCTATTTCAAGAGGGCCACAACATAACGTCAATATCTAGAAAATTATTTACTAAAGATCAACTCGAAATCGATCATTCAAGCCGACACAATAAAATTTCTGGGCCTTCAAATTGATGAACAGCTAAAATGGGAAGGTCACACTGTTCAACTATGCAATAAATTATCTGCTATATGCTACGTTATATATAGACTCAAATCAATCACAAACATAAGTGTTTGCCTTGCCTACTATTATGCTAATTTTTATTCTCGTATAAATCTTAGCATAATGTTTTGGGGAGCAAGCAACCATGCCAAAAAAGTTTTTAGAATGCAAAAAAAAGCACTTCGCAATATGGCCGGTGTCACACCAAGAACTTCATGCAGAACACTCTTTAAAAATTTTGAACTTTTAACAGTACCATGTGTATACATAAAACAATTATTAATATTCGTGCATAACAACAAAAGTTTATTTCTATGCAATAGTGATTTCCATGTCTACAATACTAGAAACAAAAATGATTACGCAATACCTACCCATATCACATCAGTGTATATGAAAACAATCCCAAATACGTTGGCATTAAGTTATACAACAGACTCCCTTATAATATAAAGACAACAAGCAATAAACAATTCGATAAAATAATTCACAGGTTTCTACTAAACAGTGTATTTTATAGTGTGTCCGAATTCTTAAGTGTCGATATAAATTTAGAAATGTTTAATTAATGTCTATTGTAAATTTTGTTATGGCTATTTAGCTGTTATTGTCTTATTCTATGGTATTTATTTACTCGTCAATGCGTCATTTTTAGAGATTTAGACTTATATAATTATTTTATTGTATTGTATTTTGTGTCATTACTTACAATGACGTGTTCTATACCGTTCTTTGGTCTTCTGGAACAATAAATGTTTATTATTATTATTATAATAAAAAAAAGAAACATATACGAATTTAGTATATTTATTAAACAAAAACTAATGAGATCGTTGAAATTGTATACATTTTTGAATAATCTTGTCTAGATCAGGTTTGTGATTACTGCATGCTACCCGTAAAACGTTATCCAGGTGAGAATCAGTAAGACGATTTCTATAAATATTTTTTGCATATTTCATTTTTGAATACGACGATTCACAAAGATATGTTGATGCGAATAATGTAAGAAAAATTAGTGCACATTTTTGTACAGTCTTATATTGACCAGGCACTATATTCCAAAATTCGGCGTAATCTTTAAAATATCTTGCACGTAATTAACCCGACACTAAAAACAAAAACGTTAAAACTTTCACTGACGACAACGATGCTACAGCGTTCTGAGTTCTGATTCTCACTAACTTTAATATTCGTTTGGTCGGTGTGAGACGACGAAGGGGTAAAATTCCCGTTATAGGTTCGCTTCGTGCATCGTAAAAATGACCTTATGCGTCTCGCTCACTCAATCGTTTTGCAGCGAACTTTTGAAAATTTTACGCCTAAATTTTTTTTATTTACTGGGCCACATAACAAAGTTCGATGGGCCACATGCGGCCCGCGGGCCGCAGGTTGAGATGGCTGATCTAATGCGTTAGCGATTAAAATTTCTTGCCTATCTGTTTTATTCGATACCTGCGATAAATTTAATTTCCCTATTAATTTTCCTAACGATACTCTAATTCTATTTCCGTATTCTACTAAAGCTTCATTTGATTCATTTTCATATTATTAAATTCAACCGTTAATTATTCCAAATTTCTCGTGTCTGCAAAATGTTCAACTATTGCTTGTTTAACCCTTAAACTGCTATGCTATGCTATGATAGATGAAAATTTTCCGACATCGTAATTCTGGATTAAAGTTGAGCCCGCCGGAAGCAACGAACTTGCCTCATACGACAAGTTTTAACAGACACAACGTTAGTTTTATTATTTATCAATGTTATAACGTCGACTATAATATGTCTTTGAACGATATAACTTGTCCGTCTGTTAGTCGCTTGATAATAAGTTGTTACGAAAATTATCTAGCACCTGATACAACTATCTCTAAACAATATACGCTAGGGACATACCTCTTATACATACATAAGTCTACAAAACCCTTTCGCGGGCAAATTATTTGCTGATACATTTCGAATACATTTGGTCAAGAAACAATTAAGTTTATCACTGGTTAACAATATTTAAGCAAAGTTAAGGATCAACTGCATTTTTTTGTTTAAATAATTAAGGTGGGAATTATACTTCCCACCGCCCGGCTACGTTGCCACTTTTAATAATAAATAAAAGCATTTAATATGAAATTCAAATATATATTTACAAAGTGTGTATTACTTGTTGTGCAATTTTTTAAAACAAAATGGTACACAAACGCACTGAGAGCATGAATATTGAGTTCTCTTCTCCTTTGCTTTAGTGTTGCAGATTCTGCATCTTTTAGAAGTCTTCTTTTGTGGAAAGTGGCCTCCAACATTCGTCAGTGTAACCTCTCAGGAACATTTTTTTTATTGGCCAAAAATAAGAGTGTCAAAGCCAGTCGAAACGCCAACTGATCCACGTTTCTTGACCGAAAGGTTTGATAAAGAATAAAGCTATTTACAATAGGCAGGTCAACTAAAAAATAAAATAGTCTGTGCCACCATTTCACTGACCTCTTTATTTCCAACAGAAAGATAAAATATCACCTAAATACAAAATAAATAATAAAATTCCGATTTTAACGATTGCAGCAGTGTTGCAGATTCTGCATCTTTTAGAAGTCTTCTTTTGTGGAAAGTGGCCTCCAACATTCGTCAGTGTAACCTCTCAGGAACATTTTTTTTATTGGCCAAAAATAAGAGTGTCAAAGCCAGTCGAAACGCCAACTGATCCACGTTTCTTGACCGAAAGGTTTGATAAAGAATAAAGCTATTTACAATAGGCAGGTCAACTAAAAAATAAAATAGTCTGTGCCTGACCTCTTTATTTCCAACAGAAAGATAAAATATCACCTAAATACAAAATAAATAATAAAATTCCGATTTTAACGATTGCAGCACCACCTGTAAATAAAAAAAAGTTCCCAAATAAAACCTCATAGTTTTCTGCAATAAAAATAGGGATGTTAAGTTACCTCCCCCTATCCACTCCTGGGGCCGGGTAGGCCTGGGCGATTCGCTGATTACCGAATCGAAAATCGATTCGCAAAAATAATCAATTTTCCTCGATTCATGTAAAGTTGAATCGATTCGAATCGATTTAAATCAATTCCAATTGATTTAAAATCGAACTACCTATTCCCCATTTCAAACATTAAATTCAGTATAGCTTTAAATGGCAGGCGGGCTTGCCATATTTCAGCATACTATTATAGTCAACAAGGCGGCATTGGGTTGTACGGTTGCTGCCGTGAAGCGGCAACATTTAGTTTGCACTGCCCTATCCTTCCTACACTGAATTTAATGTTTGAAATGGAGTATAGTATTTAAATATTTGGGTGATCTTGCAACTCAGTGGTTTTAAAAGGTAATCGTAAGTAGCTTTATTTATTTTGGTCTTCGGGGTTCGTAGAATTTGAGACAAGGCAACTTCTAGTGAAGTGACACGTGATCATGTTATTAAAATACAATTATTTCTAGTTTCGATTCGTTTCGATCGATTTGATTTGAACCGATTCGATCCGATTTTGATTTGAATCGATTTGATCCGATTTGATTTGAACGATTAGATCCGATTCCATTTGAATCGATTAATCAAACCCGATTTAAACTTTGAATTGAATCGTTTAGGACAAATAAAAAATCGATTCGAATCGATTAATCGCCCAGGCCTAGTGCCGGGGGGGTAAAATTTGTTACAGAATCGGACGTAGCCCTCCAAATCATCAAACTTTTATTCGGAAACTTTTTTTGTGAGATGTACTCATTTCGAGAAATTCCCCTGGTAAGATTAAAATGCGACACCCAGTGTATGATACGCTTAAGTAAAAATAAAGTGCTTTACTTTCGGAGTAACATAACTTAAAAAAAACTACGCATTCCATTTAATCTGAAATTTGTGATGTTCTCCTTTCGTGAACACTCTGTATCAAAAAAATTAATTTGAGCAATTCGTCAAAGTTATCGCAAGTATAAATTAGCCACATACCAAAAATTTCATTTCTGACTTAGCAAAATAGTACCTGTACATGACATTTTGTAGAGAAAATGTTAAATATTTCAGAAATGCATGCATGTCGATTTATAGCAGACTTTAAAAATGGAATAAAATATAGGTTGTTTCGTTTGAAAAAATAATGTTAGGTACAGTACTGCTTTTTTGAGACACCCTGTATAAAAATATTTTTAGGCGATGTCCCTTTAATAATAATTAAACAATTTTTATTTGAAAAGTTTTTTCGTACCTTCAAACCGTATCGAAATATCGACAAACATCCTGCTATTGGGACACCCTGTACATGTGGAAGAACTTCAACAGATTTTAATAATTTTAAAGCAACTAAGACTGAGAATTATGATGATTATTTGAGATTCTTCTACATATCGCCTATAAACTGTCTTTGAAAAAGTGGCAAGCTAGCTAGAGGTCAAAATGAGAAAAACATTACACATTACATAAAATACTCGTACATGGTTCTACCATTATTAAACATGCCCATCTGACAATAAATGGCAATAAACATTTTCGGTCTTACAGGATTAATTTGGTCAGAAAATTTTCAAGATGTAACTATGTAACAAAGATATCTTCAACAGACTTTTGCTAACTTCAGATCCATTTTTGACTTGTGAGAAATCGGAAGAAATTCAAGAGCAGTCACTATGGAATTATTTGTACAAGTTGGGCCTGAAAATATCCAAGAAATGAATATAGAAAGTTGTGAGTGACTGACTTAGATATTTATATGATTTTATTGTACCGGTACCTTTCATCGTGTTTGTTTGTTACTATTTGTGGAAATAAATCTTTACTATTTCGTAAATATATATTTTTTTCGATGATTGTTACGTTAAACGTACGATAATAATATTAAAATCATTATTTTATATCATCTCCAATAATAAAGTGCCATGAAATAATTTTGAGGCCAAATACATCTGTGTGAGACGTGAAGAAATTGTCCAAAGTTACTAAGCAATTTTTACCGGTAAAATTCTCGGTTAGGTTGAGCACGAGCTTTTCTCCTAATCTAACGTCTTTTTTGTTTTGTGTGACCGGTGTAAATGTCAAATTTGGAACAAAACTCGTTTGAGCATCTGCCAGACACCAAACTTTATACCATCGTTTCACCGGCGTCATTGGCATATATTGCTTGAAACTGCAGCGCCCTTTGAATGGAATCATGGACTCGTCGACAAACAAATTCTCCAAAGCAGCCATAAATTGAACGACGTTTATTATTTATGTGATCAATCATTGGTCTGAGTTTGTAGAGTTTATCATATTGTGGAGATACTCATGGTGGACAGGATACATTATCATTACAACGAAGGGTTTCAGTAAATTGTTTGAATCTCTTCGACCTCTATAACATCGCAATACTGCTGACTCTCAATAAGGATCGCTGCTTCAGTAGTTCTCAAATCTAGGTGGATTCCCATCAGAATGAGACATCCAATATATGCCTTTAATTCGATAACGGTCAACAGACTTCAATCTTTCAATGGTTTTTGGAACGCATGCAATTACTAATAGAAAAAAGGTGATGGTCAAAAATATCCAAAAAAAAGACAATTAATTGTTATTCTCAGGAGATGTATGAAGCGGAGAGAAGGCTGTTCGTCAAATGCCACTGAAAGATTTTCAAAATATTCTGACTTTGCCGTCCACTCTGAATTATCAAATTTATCATCTTCTCCTCCTCCTTTTTCTGTTGCTGCCAGCAGTGGAAGATTATTATTAAGTTCTTCTACTAGGGGGACTACAGTTTTAGAGAAATAAAATTGAAACATAAATAACTAATAAAATAATTGTCAATATCATACATACATCCCTCTTCTAATTCAATATCCAATTGAAGAGAATTTGGTGCGTAATCTGCCGTCACGGGTGAATGTGAATAAATGCTGCTACTAATTGACGAGTAGTTACGCTACTATTACCATCCCTAGTTGATTGATCTAACGCATTCAGTTGCTCTTCTGCATCAGAATCAGCCTCGTTTTCTGAATTATGTTCATCTTCTGGCAATCCAAAGTGGTAATCCAGAGCTTCCTCGGCTTGTCTTGGATCCTCAAGGTTCCAAACACCTCGGTTGAACATACCTACAGTCCGCAACTACAAATAGAAGAACCTTCGCTTATAGTGGTGAACTGAGCGGTGGGACGAATATTTCTCACCAATTCAAAGTTCGTTTTCAATTGTGCATAAACAGAGTTTGTAGTTATGTTTACAAATCTGAATTCGCTAGATAACACTCATAAAATCACCATTTGCCGTTTCAAAACTGCAAGAATTTCTCATACTGTGACATTTAATCGAACTAGTAAGGGTCAGATAACAATTAATCAAACCGTTTTCTACAATTTGCATGTCTAAGCACTCTACTAAATGCCGCCATCAAGCAATTAGGATATTTTTGAATGTTGTGGTTTACAGTAAGTTTTTTGGCTGATGGGAAACATACTTCCCACCGCCTACGAAAGGGTTAAAAAGTTTCTCTTACCACGTATTTGATAAAAGTACGTGTGAAATATCCCTCGCGGGTATCAACGCACCTGATACAAATGATCATTAATCCATACGCTCCGAATAAATAAAACTTTAAAGTTTCTCTAACCTCATCTTTATGAGACGCACGTGTGATTATACCGTAGCCGTTATCTTCGCATCTATTTACAGTTTAACATTAACAGTAACTCCTGCAATAAAACATAAAAATTTAGAGAGCTGCACCTCCGCGATTAGCTTTCAAAACTTCTATTACTTCTTAATAAGGGCAAGGATTTTAATGCACAATAAAATAAAAGAAAATGCATTATTAAAAATGCAATAATGCAATAATGAAAATCCACTTCAGGAAGATCTTCACACATCCTATGAGCTGACTTCAGGGAACAGATTCCGAACTTCCACTGCCACTCTATGTAAACCGTGTGCTAGACACGTTACATGCACCATTTTTGAGTAAAGAGCCTGTAGAGAAGTAGCAGCTTTCACCGTGTATGGTGCAGCATCGGTCACAAACAGTAGTATGTTGTCCTGTTGAATTCCACTGGGGTATAATAGACTCAAAGATCTATCAAACAGTTTACTAATTGTTGAGAAATTCACTTTTTCTAGTTGTTAACACTTAATTACAAAAATTGCAGAGTAAAGCAGCACGCGCACTGCTTCCGGTCGGTTCGGTTCGGTTCAGCACCGTTCGGTTCGGCACCGGCCAACACGCGCGCACTGGTTCGGACTGATCGGCAATATTATGTCGGCTACAACTATCCATGCTCAGTACATATTTGTCTCCTGTAGCAGTCTTTGTGGTTATAAAAAATGAGTAGCTCATCGGATGGAAGAAGACATTGTGGTAGCTGTGGCATGCTATGAACTAGAAAAAAGGGCTCCGAGATTTTGGATACATGATATTAATTTGAAGAGATCTAAATATGGGGAGTTTTATCATCTGTTTCCAGATTTGCTCAGAAATGAACAGAAGTTCTTCAAATATTTTAGAATGTCATGTGAAAAGTTTTTTGAGTTAATGAAATTATTACCTCTCAAGAAAAAAGACACCAATTATCGGAAAGCGATCTCACCCGAAGAACGTTTAGCTGTTACATTGAAGTAAGTATTCAATATTGCTTGATATAATTATGCTATTCTGTGGTATCTATTGTAGGTAGGTACATATGAAAAAAAAGAAAGACAAATAACATTTTTATTTACATTTTATTTTTGGTAAGAATTATAGTCGAATGGTGGGAAATAATCTCCAGAAACTTGTTGGTGGTGGGGATGAGGTGGTGGTGTACTATTTGCTGAGAACTGAATACTTGCACCATTGCTAATGGTGATTTGCTGATCAGGAGTCACTACAAGATGCCAACCTTAACGCAGATATTTAAATATCTATTCTCTTGAAATAATCCTCTTATTACCTTCCTTACTAATGGTATTTTATGATAAGAAGTTCTTATACATAACATTATTTCCAAAATTTTTAGTTTATTACAGTTATCGGTACGGTAACGGTGACAACATGGAGTTTATTATAGGCACAAACAAGGTATTAATCGAAACGGGAACTTTTGAGATCCACACTGCCCAAGACGATTGTTATGACGACGAAAATTTAGCAACAAACAAAAAGCGACAAACCGGCATGGAGATCTCGCTTATTCTTACACCCAAGATTTGCCTCTATCCACGGAAGGCGTACAAATTGGATAACTAAGGGTGGAATTGGGGGATTTATCACCATTAGACAGGTTTTTTAAATTTATCAATTAAGATGTAATGGATTTAATTATCAAGTTTTCAGAAAAATACGCACGACACCATTAATAGGCATAACTTTTATCAGGCAAGAGGAGAACTTTTGAGTTTTCTTGGAATCCTAATTTTGTCTGGATATCACACCTTACCCCAGATAGATATGTATTGGTCTTTAGAGGAGGACAACACTGTAAATATTGTCAGAGACTGCATGAGCAGGAATAAGTTCAGATCGATAAAACGAAACTTGAGTGACAATAATAACCTGGGTAAAGTACACAACTTCGACCCTTCTTTGACATAATGAATGAAAAATTTTAACAGTTTAGTGTTTTTTTATTCAACTTGTCTATTGATGAACAAATGGTTCCCTATTTTGGACGATATTCTTGCAAGATGTATATCAAAGGCAAGCCCGTCCGCTTCAGATTCTAGCTATTCTAGCTATACACTATAAGCCGTTGATGCGTTTACGCAACCCCATTTATTTCGTAAATTAACCATATTACCATATTAACCATTACAGTTTGAATTTCTCGCAAAATTTTAAAGGTTGGTAATAATAGATTTTCATTTATTTAATTCCAGTGGTGTATGTAATATCAGTTCCTAAGTTAACATTTACACTTAAGAACAGTTACGATATCAACCTTTTTGGTGTAATAATATCGTTAAAAAATGAGGCCTAAAATGGGTCTCCTAGACACTCCAAATTTTAAAGGGTACATCTTCAAGAACAAATGCAACTTAGTCTGATGTAAACATGATCTAATCATTTACTTTAATAAATTCTTGAATTACGGAGTAGCTCATTTTAAAGATTGATAATACAGAATGGAAAAGTATATGAAAAACAAGCAGAACAAATTAACGACAGTTTTTTTTATTTTTTTAATATAAAATGGAAACAACACGATATAATTATAATTCAAATCTGCCAATAACGCCTGAAAGCTTATGAACAGAGGTGCATCTCCTATACATCTGACCTTTGTTATCTTCATCAGAACCTTATTAAAAATCATTAAATCATTACTTGAGATAAAGTGATCATATTATTAAATGACTTACAGAATGGCGTGATTTATAGTTATTCAAGAATGGATTCAAAATTCTTCCGGAAAATTGTAAAAACCTATTTTCTTTATTTATGGATATAATTAAAAATTAAAATTTTTTCTTCATACGATTAATAATCAGGAATCAAATACAATCGCAAGCGCTTTTCTAACATTAATATTATTTGATTATTTCTGTATAATAGCTATATCGGTATTTACGAAGACTATCCCCTGAATTGAGAACTAAATAATAAAACAAATATTACCTACTGAAGTACATATTTATTTATTAAAATGGGCAATACTTTTTAAACATTTATTCCAAAAGTTCACTGGTAATGGTTAAATTAGGAAATATGTTCTTTTTTCTATTTATGAAGCCGTGGTGAAAACACAAAACTATGATTTACATGTAATATCTAAAAGTTGACAGCCTAGGTTGTCATCTTCATCTGAATAAATAGAATTCGATGTACTGTGTCCATTGTTGATTGTAATTATCCTCTCCCCTCAAATACTCCTCTTCGGTTCTCTTAATAGAGGCGCAAATATTCACCCATTCGGCCACCCCTACTACTGCATTAAATTTTTTTTCTGTTAGGACTTTTACATATTCTAACTTGAAAGTTGTATTCCAACGTGGTTTTTGATTAGCGCTCATTTCTTTTCACTCGGTTTCAATTCTGGATGAAAGGGGGCCAGCCGTAATACTGGAATCCCATGCTGTGTCAGAATTGTATCAATTTTATAAATTTTCTGGGTTGGCTTGTTAATGCAGACCTTCTTGTAAAGCTCCTATTACGTGCCTCGAAAAATATATTCCTTTGTAACAGCCACTTTTGCATTTCTCCCTTCTTTCATGACGTTGTGGGCATAGAATGAATAGCGAATGAATAGTACGGAGCAATCAAACACCAACACGGAATTGGAGTTCACATTTGGCAAAAATTGTTTAGTGAACCACTTGATGAAGTTTGATAATCGTGATAATCCCCAGTTTTACGTCCAAAAAACAAAATCATGGTGACTTATTGGATTCACATGCAACAGTGATAGAAGTTTTAAGTTGTGTTTACATGTTGCAGCACATGTGCGTTTCAAAAATTGACGGTTGTTGAAAGTATGAAAACTATGGACATTTGTTTCGAGTAAGTGTAATTTTGCCTATCTAGAACAAGATTTAAATATTTTTTGTTCGATACCTCCTTAGAAAGTGGCCCGTAACTATGGTTACGAGTGAGAGAAAGTTGTACTTTCGCTCACGCATTTTTCACTCAGCATATTTGAAAGTATTAACGCCACTTGTAATTACTTTTGTTTCATAGCAACGGATCGTCACGACTGTGTGATTTTTTAAAATAAAATAATTCCAATTGTAATACAAAGTTACGGAGTCACTTTCTAAAGAGGTTTCGAACAAAATCTAATACAAAACTCGTGAGTAAGGTCACATTCGTTCACTTGAGTTGTATCGACGAACACGCAATTCGCGCGAACGAAAGTTGTACCTTCCTCACTCGTATGTAGAGTAAAATTTTTATGAGAACTACATGACGTCATACAAATTTCAATACAACAGTCGTTCAACACAAGCAAATGCAACAATAATCACAAAAACTTTGTACGCGCGAAAACAAACTCAATTTGTCAAAGTAGTGTACTTCCCTTCAGTTTTAAAAATCAGATCGTCGAACGAAGATATTGGTGTCTGTACATTGTGACGGCATGTAGTTCTCATAAAAATTTTACCCTAAATAACTATTTTTCATATTGCTGTTAGTAAATAGTCGTAGTTATATACCGGGTGAATGAGACCACCCGTATCAGTCTTTTATTTAAAGAACGGTGAGTCGTAGAGAGGTGGGGTAAAAAAAGTGATTATAAAAGCCATAATAAAGAATCGAATGGTGATATCATTATTTCCCGGAAAAGTCAGCATTCCTCCAGAAGGCATCCAACTCCAAAATTTTAAATGGCACCATAAGTCGAAAAAGGCATTGTTTGAAAGATTGTTAAAAAAGAAGAAAGTTTTATAGGAAAAATTATTTTATTACTGCCACCCCTTTTAAGTAATATTCGACTAAAGTTTTTAAATTTGAAATTCACTGAACAAGAAACATTGAAAAGTCGACTTTTAAAATCTAGTTACCAATGAGATATTGAAGAAAAAGATCAGTTTCCAAATCGTTACCAGAATGGATGCACACGACATCATCAACGTAACGACCCCAAAAAATAACATGATCGTGGTAAAATTGATGTTTAGAAATGTCATTCATTTTCATTAGTTTTTTGCACTTGCGGTCATTTCCTTTTTACCATATTTTATTTGCCTCTCATCTATTCATCATGACTTTTTTGTAACCTGGGTTCTCTCTTTTAGAGAGTTTTATATAAAAATTGGAATTGGAATTGGCGAAGAAGGGTAATGGAATAGTGGGGAAAGTGTGGGATTTGGGGGAAAGAGTGTTTGGGAAGGATATGGAGAAGAGAAGATGGTTGTTTGACAAGTTGGTGAAGAGTGTGATGGGGTATGGGGCTGGAAGGAATGGGAAGAAATAGAAAGAATTCAGGAGAAGTACTGGAGGTGGACATTAGGGTTGGACAGGGAGACACCAGGGTATATCGTAGGGGAAGAGGTAAAATTAGAGAAAATAAGGATAAGGGCAGGAGCGAGGGCGGTAAAATATGAGGAGATGATCAGAAAGCGGGAAGATATTGTTGGAGTAAAAGAGTGCATGAGAGAGGTGGCAAAAAAACGGATAAGGTATGGGCAGGAAGAGAGAAGACGGTTCTATGAGAGAGTGGGTTATGCGAGGGAAGAGATAGAAGGGAGAAGAGAGGGGGGAAGAGATATGGTGGATGAATTGGTAAGAAGGGATAAAGATGTGGAAGCACAGGAAAGGAGAGCGAGAATATGTAATGGAAGATATAATGGCGGATATCAGGAAATTATGGAAGAAGGGAAGGCCGAGTATCTGAGGGGAGAAATGGAGTTGAAGGAGAAGAGGATGGTGGCGAGGTTTAGATGTTGAAATGAAGAGAACGAGAATAGATACTGGTGGGAGGACGAGAGAAGGGTGTGTAGAATGTGCGGTAAGGGACGAGAGTGTGTGGCATTTGATGAGGGAGTGTGAAGAGCTGAGAGAAGAGGGGAGAGGAATAAAGGTGATCTTAGGTGGGAACGGGTTGGGAGTGGGGTGGATGAAGGGGGTGATGGAGCGAAGGGATAAGTTGAGGCCAAAGAGCCAGGAATAGATTTAGGGTCAAGTTGAGGAGAAAATTATGTTTTTTTTTTAAATTGAAATTACGTTGTTTACTTAATTAAGTAGTTAGTAAGAATGGTTTTGTTTCGATTTTGATTATAACAAAATAAAGGGCTATCTATCTATCTATAAAAATTTAGTGCGATTTTATGTATTATCAGTATTTCGCTATTTTATAACCTTAATTTTTACTCCCTTCAGGTAAGATTGTTTGAAGATGGTTTTTTGTATCTAATGTTGTTATTCTAGCTTTACTTTAATGTTACACTTCTTTTAATTACGATTTTTCGAAAAGGCTTGAGAATGGGAAATCTCACGAAACATGTCGCCACTTTATATAACCGATAATTACGTTTTACTTAATTATACGGAAAAAGAAGGGGTTGGTTGTGTGGTTTTATTACATTATTCCATTCACCCCTTTGTGATCATTCGGATTCCTTTAAGAAGAGAAAAGAGAATTGAGATACAATCTTTATATGGATAATTTATTCTCAGGTGCGGCCTTATTTTCATTTCTAACGTTTCGCGGCTATAAAGCCATTGGAACTATTCGGGAGAATCGAATCAAAAAAGATTGTTCTTTGACAAGTAAAAAAAATGTTTTGAAAGAAGGATAGAGGATATTTTGAAACTGCTATGGAAAGGAACGACGGTCACCTGTATGTGAGATGGATGGACAATGCAGTCGTCACAATGATCTCATCATCTTGCGGCGCGCAAGAAAGTAGTCGAGTAAAAAGATATTCGCAACAGCTAAAGTGGAATATAATGATACCAAGACCGAAAGTAATTGCAAAGTACAATTCACATATGGGTGGAACTGATCATATGGATCAAAAGATTGGCTGTTATCGAATCGGAATTCGTGGAAAGAAATTGTACTGGCCCATCTTATCGTGGATGTTAGATGTAGCCCTTCAAAATAGTTGGATTTTATACAACAAAGCAAGGCAGAATAAGATAACACAGTGGAATTTACGAGAGAGATTACAAACGTATATTTGCGAAAATACCAAAACCTACCCAAAACAGCTGGAAGGCCCTACTCGGCACCTGGATCTTCGGAAGATGGACGAATATCGGATTCGATAACATTCGATCGAAAGGATCATCTAGTTTGTCACACTAAGGAAAAGAAAATGTGCTCGTAACCCGTGCAAATCAATCGTCAGAACAATGTGCTCCAAATGTAACGTTGGATTATGCATTGAATGTTTCATTCCATTTCATGATCGTTAATTTATTGTACAAAATATTTTGTTTTATCGATTCACATAAATAAGTATAAACAAATTGCATAACATTAATGTGTATTTGTATATTACAGCCTTTATTATTATTATTTTTTGAAACAATATAGTTTTGACACTATACGCGCCTGGCGTTGCCATATCAAAAATTTCAAAAACTAAAAGTAAAACAAAAAATTTTAAATGCTTTTCTGTTTCCTTGATCCTCTTAAAACCAGATACACAAGAAAAACCAGTTAAAAACGGAGAAAAGTTAATTCCGGCGCTAATGGGTTAATTTCGAAAAGAACAAATTTTTGGTTATTAATTATTTATTCCAACCTGTATATCAACACTAAAACCTAATTCGAACTGTTCCGCAATAGCTATAGAAACTAGGAAGTGGTGGCAAATGCAAACAGGTCTCAAAGAAAAAAACATACTACTTTGACCTCTACAAGGAGATCTGTGAGTTGTTCACCGAAGGGTACAGCTCCGTTATTGATCAACATATCGGAGTGATTGATAGCTCGTTGGAAAGAGGAACGTTGGTTGAGGGCGTCTACTGTACAAATTTCAGCCACTTCCGGTTCCAATACGGGGTATTCATAACTTTGGGGTAGGTACCTCTACGTCGACTTCAAATATTTTTAGGACATGTATAAAAGTAAAAGGAGTGTGCTGAATCCAAAAATGAAGTCGGTTTTGAGCTAGGAGGCCCTTAGGGGCGGGCCCGACTTAACAACAATCGGGTATATAATGGAGAAGATGTTTGGGGGCTCCCCTACCCGATTTTCCCCCGTAAGCATCAGGGAATGCCAGCGCCTACGTCGGTTGAGGCAGTTCAAAATTGTGTTTGACGAATGTAGGCAAAAGGAATTCCCGGATGTTTACGTTACCTCCGTCAAAGTCGCCCTTTCCGCCTTCCTATCTGTTCCCTTCCACCAACGATTTTCAAATTCACCTATCCCATCGCCGTCACCGATCCCACCGCCGCCCCACCTATTCCCTCGCCGCCGCCGCCACTTCTGTCACCCATTCCCTCGCCGCCGGAACCAACTCCACCCCCTTCCCCTTCGCCTCAACCTCTTCCACCATCACCTCAACCTCTTCCGCCTCCACCTCCTTCCGCCTTCCTCACAAACTCCACCCCTCCGCCGCCTCTTCCACATGCTACCGCCGGCCCCAGCGGTAGCGCAACAAGGGGTACCGAAACAGGGCCTACGTCGGGAACGTCGTCCTGCAACAAAAGTTGGACGACTAAAAAAGGCAAGCAAGAACAACAACCTTTTTTCGCTGTTGGGGATGTCGTGTGGGCAAAAGTAAAAGTTTGCTGTTTCTGGCCGGCACGAGTATTGGAGATGGCCAAAGTAACCCGACACTATATTTATACAGTGGACCTCACTGATAAGGGGGTTTATAAGATAAAAGAACGCCTACTTAAGCAATTTAAGGTAGATAACACCATACCGGTATTTGTGAAGGTCGGGCCGAAGCAGAGGGAGCGGCTGCTGGAGATATTGCAAGACCTCCCTACAAAATAACAATTGACAAATATAGGTCCTACCTAAGACCTACCTCTGGGCTTGTTTTACTTTTCCAGCCTCTTCCATCAAGTATCTCCCTGCCCTCCATAACCTAAAGGTAAGAAATTATTAAGTTGAATACTTTCTAGTCAGTGGCAGTGTTTGGAGTACCTTTTAAACCGCTCTTGCGAATCAAATTAATCCAAAAACCCAGTCTCTGAATTCGCGGATTATTTTTTAGAATGCCTTCAGCTAGGATTTTATGTTATTCTGCCCTAGCCGACATGAATTGACGTCTGAAAATTTTCGATCAGCCGTATTTAAATTATCAACAATACCAGAATTGAGGATAAAAGATGCAATTCAACAAAAAACTTCAATTTTACATTCCCTTGCCACGCAAGTGGTTAAACTCAGATACGTCTACCTTAGACACTATGCAACTATCAGAACCCTCAACTAGCGCCAACAGCAACAATCAGTCATATTCGCGTAGACCACCCAGAACCAGGGACGCGAGACCCATTTGCTTTTATTGTAAAAGACCGGGTCATTATGCTTCATCGTGCAATTTTTCACAGCAGCCGCGCTGCACTTTTCCACAAAATTACAATAATTACAATCGATTTTATAATAACAGATTTACTGATAGACCAAATAATCATTACGTTGTTCCAAATCATACGCGAACAAAAGATAATAGGGGATATACCAACTACAGAAACAATAACTTTAGAAACAGTACGAACGGCCAACCAAACAATCGATCGGTAACTTTTGCGGAAATGACGATATTGAAAATCAAAGATACTGTACGGCTGTTTTCCTAGACGTTTCAAAGGCTTTTGATAAGGTATGGCACCCTGGGCTGCTATACAAGATCAAACAAAAGCTTCCTCACAACATATTCCGCATCCTAAAATCATACCTAGAGGGAAGACATTTCCTAGTTAAACACCTAGACGAATATACGAACTTACACACAATAGATGCAGGAGTCCCACAAGGAAGCGTACTGGGACCACTACTGTACCTGTTATTTACAGCAGATTTCCCAGTGTCAACAAACACAACCATTGCTACATATGCAGATGACACAACAGTAATAGCATCCCATAAAGATCCCAAAACTGCCTCTAAAATTATTCAAAATCACCTTAACAAAACGGAGGTTTGGCTAAGGCGCTGGAGAATTAAAGTGAATGAAGAAAAATCAGTACAGGTGACATATACAACAAAAAAGGAGACATGCCCAATAGTAACTCTAAACGGAAAACAGATACCGCAGAAAGATTCAGCCAAATATCTAGGGATGCACTTAGACCGCCGACTAACATGGAGAGCGCACATCTGGAACAAAAGAAAGCAACTTAATTATAAACTTAGTAAACTGTACTGGCTACTAGGAAGAAAATCCCAGCTCACTCTAGAAAATAAAATACTAGTATATAAAACGGTGTTAAAACCTGTGTGGCTATACGGAATACAATTGTGGGGCACGGCTTCTTATTCAAATATCGATATTATCGAAAGATATCAAGCTAAAGTGCTACGCATGATAGTTGACGCACCGTGGTTTGTTACAAACAAAATCATTAGGACGGACTTAAAGATACCGAGTGTGAAAGAGGAAGTGAAAAACCATAGTGTTAAATACAGTGCAAGACTAAGTGTGCATCCTAACAGGTTGGCAAAAAGGTTGCTAACAGAACAATCAGATATACGTAGGCTTAAGAGGTTTAAACCAATGGACCTAGTAACTAGATTTAATTAAACTAACCTAAATCAAATTTAAAACAAAAACCAAATCCAAATTAGGATGGTAGTATAAGGGCATGAGCTATTGGGCGATTGCCGACATGTTACATTGTATATAGATATAAGAGTTACTTATTGTCCACAGCATGGACAGATTGTAAATTAACCTGGGAATTATAAAAAAAAAAAAAAACTTTTGCGGATTACAGGAATCAATCACCAGTGAGAAATTTTACAAATAACCTAAGAACCCCACCTCAGAGTACAAAAAAAGATCGAAGACGCATCGATCGAGATAATTAAGACAGGTCGGTGCTACCTTCAAACGACAATTCATTAAACGTAAACGGACGTATACCCAATAATAATTATTCTTAATAGATACAGGTAGTTGCTATAATGTAATAGGTAGCCATTTAGTTAAAAATATTAAACCATTATCGAAACCTTTAATTTTATATGCAGCAGGTAATTCGCAAATTCCTGTTTTGAGGGGAAGACTTGTTATTAGATTAGGAAATTTCGAATGCAGAATTAATGCTTTTGTGATAAAACATTTAGCTGTAAATTGCTTTTAGGAGGAACATTTTTACAATATAAAGCCTTGATAGATTTTCATAATTTTATTTTAAATTTAACAAGCGATTATAGGAAATATAGAATCCCATTCGCGAAAACCAATGACGCTGACGTTAATGACATTTTTGAAGAAAAAGTTACAATTCATAAAAATCGAAAGTTTAAGATAACTATTAAGATGTAATTTTGGAGAGAGATAATCCTTTAGATGTGGCACTTTTAATTCACTACCCTCCAAGTTTTCAAGAATTTAATAAATATCGGTACGAACTAGACCCCGCATTGTTTCATAAACAATGGGTTACCGTTACGAGATACCTTTATGAACGCAACGGTGAATTATACGCACCTTTAGTATTATTAGTACGTCACAAAGTGAAACTGTTTGCTGGAACCTCAATAAGATACCTCGTATACGACGATAGATGTAATCATAGTTATCCTCGCCAGGAGTGTTTACCGCTACGTCATTAATATCTGAAACTAGCTATCCAATTTGTTTATACTGTCTTCTCATATAAATCAGTGAATTAAATGAGGATGGTGAACATTCGCAGTGCATTTGACGAAATCGACATACGCTATTGAATAAGCAAATGTAGTAGAAAGAGTAAACCTATAAACACGAAATCAATTTGTTTTATATTCATATGAATTTAATTCTCACTTGACTAATATAGTACCTACTACCTAACTACCTACATAACCTCGAACCTCGTGTTGTTTGTTTATCCTTTGACTGTTTTTTTATTTCCTACATTTACTTCTTTTAATCATCATTTTTGTTACACACTTTAAATCAGTTCTTTTCAGAACTATTCCTTTGCGCCTTTCCTACTGTACCTTCACTTTTTTTAATCATACACTTTAAATCAGTTCCCTTTGTTATTCATTTGCGCCTTTCTTACTATTCATTTTACTCTCTGCCATCCTAATGTCCGCACAGGGTAAAACCTTGCACACGCAAGCACAGCAGTTCGTGTTAAATTTACTGCAGTATTTCGAGAGGGAGAAAGAAAATGAGGTTCCCCTGATATCGGTGTCTGCTCTCCAAGAAGTAAGTATGACATTAAGTGTTTATATCTTAATTTATTACAATTACGAAATTACAGCGCGTGGCAAGCGCCTTGGGTATATCTGAGAAGACGGTGAGAAATATAGTCTCGAGCTTTTAACAAGTCCGGGTATAAAACGACCGCGCACGGCGCAAGAAACCAAAATCAGACGTTCTACCTGAAAAATACAAAATTGGCATAAGGAATACGCTATATACAACATGTATGCACAAAGTGAGTAATATTACATCACAATCTTTTACACATGTTTGGCGTTCTACATTTATTTACAGAAAAACATGTCACAGTTGCATGTTTAAATGCAGAAATTCGTAACAGTCACATATTAGTAAGCGACAGAAGTCTACACTGTGCAATCCGGTCGCTAGGATAGAAATTCAAAAAAGACTCCAACCGTAGAGCTTTATTGGAAAAAAGTTACATCGCAGAAATGCGAATTAAATTTCTTAAGCAATACATTAAACTATTAAAGAGATCAATTCACCGAATCGTCGGCAAGTTGTATTTATAGATGAAACGTGGATCTACTCCAAAGGAAATCCAGGAAAATCATGGAAGAATGAAGACATTAGGAGTGTACGAAAACCTGAAAGGCTACGATAGTGTCACATAATGAAAAATTAGTCAACTTAATTATTCATAATTATTAAGAAACACGAACAAAGACTTGGGTTAGATAAGATTAAATTATTGAGAAATTGCAGTATGTCAGCTTCCACACAACTCATGATTTTCCGAGCTTAGGGAAATTGATGCAAGACATGTGAACGCTATAAATACGAGATGTAGGGGCCAACCGAGAGCATTATTGTTGTAATCGTTATTATTCTAAGATCATTATTCTAAAATCATTCGTATCAGTAGTGGATGGCAAGTGCTTTGATATACAGTTTAGGGTAAGTCTACTTTATTTACTGCTTATTATATGTACCCATGTCTTAATTGACCCCTTATGTTATGCTTATTAAATATGTTATTAGTTGTTAACCATTTCTATTTTGCTCGACACCCTTGTCCCAGACCCCGGTTGCAAGTCGCCCACTCTCGCAAATGCCAAGCCAGCTCATAATTGTAACCAACCCCATGAGCAACCTTAAACAACCATAGGCGCAACAAATGGTGGAGGCGCCGGTATTACCCCGCTATCATGATCTCGAACGCATGTGCGGTCATTTCTTTATTATCACCACAATCTTATTCTTACTCCTCAAGTACGAAATAGCATAATTTTATACAGTCACATCATGTCAAATAAATTTTCATTTTTCAATCTCTCAATCAAGCACCCCAGTTCATTCATATAATACTCGAAGTGCCAATTTCAAACCACAATTAAGTTCTATTGCATTAGAAGACCCAAATCAACAAAAATTAGAAGAAACAGTAATTTTCAAAAAGACTAACGAGAACCCCACCGGCAACCCCTACCTTAGAAAAAAGCCAAGATTTTCAAGAAAAACTCGATTTTTATGAAACTTTAGTTTCGCCCGATAAATTAGTAGAAACAATAAAACCACAAAAACCAATAACCCCTTCAGCAGTACACAATGACCTAGTTTTGCAACCACAAAGTAATCATAACGTAACAACCATGACCACTCCCAATATAACAATTCAACAGGTGAATGCAAGTGCATCCGCACCGGTTTTTCCTAAGTTTGTAACCGCTGATAATTTTATTCCGGGTGATAGTAATTGTATCAAATTTTTGCAAGAGTATAACAGATGCGCCAATGCAAATCACTGGGGGCAAGACATTAAAATAGCACATTTTGGTAATTTTTTACGTGGTAATGCTTACACCTGGTATTACGATTATTTAAATAATCCACAAAATGCATCCAATACTTGGACCGATATTTCAAAGGCATTCCAATCACATTTTGGGGGTACTACTGCCACCTTAGCGGCAAAGAATCAATTGCGTAATCGGAAACAACACGTAGACGAAACCGTCCTAAAGTACTATTACGAGTTGCTGGAATTGGCTCATCAAGTCAACCCAACAAACCCCGGGAAGACAACACTTCTTATTAGGCTAGGAACTTTCGAATGTCGAATTAATGCTTTAGTAATAAAACATTTAGCTGTAAATTTACTTTTAGGGGAAACATTTTTACGACAATATAAAGCTTTGATAGATTATCATAATTTTAGTTTAAATTTAACGGATGCTTATAGGAAATATACAATTCCATTCGCGAAAAATAGTAACGCAGACGTAAATGATATCTTTGGAGAAAAAATTGTACTTCAACGAAATAAAAAGTTGAAAATAACTATTAAGGAAGATGTAATTTTAGAAAGAGATAACCCTCTAGATGTACCAGTTTTTATTCATTACCCTCCGAATTTTAAAGATTCCAATAACTATAGATACGAACTTGACCCCGCATTGTTCCATAAACAATTGGTCACTATCATGAGATACCCTCACGAGCGCAACGGTGAATTATATGCAACTTTATTATTATTAGTGCGTCATAAAGTGAAGTTATTTGCCTAGGACACCTTGTATATGATGACAAAAATAATCATCTACATTTTCTAAAAGAAACCGCAACGCCAACCAACATTACGCATAATATATCACCTACATTACTACCAAAGGAAAAACAAAAATTAAACGCGCTTCTCACAGAATTTAAGGATATCTTTGCGGAAGATGCAGCATCAATGGGATTTACCAATCAGGTAACGCACGTTATCGACACAGGAGAGGAAGCACCTGTAAAGAGCAGGCCGTATAGAGTTTCGCAGAAAGAATGAGTAATTATTCAAGACCAAATTAAAGAAATGTTAGAAAACGGAATAATTGTGCCATCACAATCCAATTACAGTTCACCTATAATTAATTTCAGTGAACCTGCATATTCTTGTTATAATTTGATTACATTGCCCATGAAGAATAAATAGTTTCCTTTGAATAGCGATTTCCTTCCATTTCAGTTACTATCGAAATGCACAAATGCACAAATCTATTATTATTAATACACAAATTATTTATTAATTATCAAATTTGACAATGACATTTCATTGGTATCTACGATAAATCTGCCAAAATTCCAATTTTTATAGAAACTTCATGTTATCTTCGGAACCTTACTATTTAGGTATAGGAATATGATATATCATTTGAAAGGGTTTTTAATTGTCTTTCAAGTTGTTTGATAATATACAGGGTGTTCCATTTAAAAAAATTGACTTTTCACCATTTTTGTACCTAGCGGCAAAATCATTAATTTGAAGCGACCCTGTATAATGCAAAACAAACTTCTCCTTACCAAACTAATACGCAGGACCTTCGTATGCTATAACCAAAATTTCAAGTTTATACGAACCCCAATACCTAAGTAACAATCATTACATTGGAGCTATGTTTTGAATAGGGAAAATAATTAATAACTCGAAAACCGTTGGAGATAGGTATAGGAACCTATTAGGCAAAAAGGCTCAAAAAGTAATTACAAATCGAAAAATGCTAACATATACAGGGTGTCTCATTTGAAATAACAAAGTTGATACTACTTTTTGGTATAAGCGGCAACACTGCATCGCTGAAAATATTTTAGATCGTTAGATCAGGAGCAACTACTGATGTATCCAAATTTTCAGAATAATCCAATGTGCCGTTTTCCGTAAACGTCTAACGTACCATCGACCGTGAGACACCCTGTATACAAACACACAACAGACGGACTGGGACCAATATTTAGCCATGGTAACGTTTGCTTTTAATACATCAAGACAAGAAACCACCAAAACATCACCATTTTCATTAGTATATGCGCGAGAAGCAGTATTACCAACAGAAGCAATGTTGAAGCAGGAGACACCAACAGAGGACATACGAGAGATAAGAGAACGTGCTTTATATATTAGGAACTTAGCGGTAGAGAATATACACAAGCAACAAGGCAAGGATAAGACACGATACGACACAAAACATCGTGTAGTAGAGTATAATGTGGGAGATATAGTTAAAATATTTACACCCATCAGAAAAGTAGGGAAAAGTGAGAAGTTATTGTTGCCATGGTTTGGACCGTATACCATAATAGATAAAAGAGTGAAGTTGACTATATTATTAAGATGGGTTCCGCACCGAATTCTAGAATCGATACCGTACATGTTTCGCGCATCTTACCATACAATGATCCGTGGACTCCAGACGTCGTAGATGGCGACGAGCTGGACCATAACAGTAACTAATCCCATAGTAAGAGCGAAGGGAGAAGTGAAGTACCCGCTACACCAGCATCGCGGCAATAAAGCGTTGCTGGCGTGGGAGTACTTTCACCACCCACCCTCCAAAGAGACAACCAGTGATTAATTAGCATCTTAACTAAAGTATTCTAAAGTTAGTACCGCCTAAATTTACTACATAAATACACTAAAACAAAAACCATGCACAAATGAAGAAAAAAAATACACAGTCCAGAGAAGGTTATCCAAGGCAAAGAACAGAGGTGTATCAGGACAGTGGGGTCAGGGGGATGTTCCAACGAATAACTCGAACTCATCCCGCCTGCCCCCCCCCCCCCCCATGCGCTATAGACCATGAAAAAGACGTGCACTAGAGAAAAATTATAGATTAATAGCGAAGCTTAAGATATGTATATTGCTTACATACCAGCAGACCCCTGAATCCTAGAACTGCGTACTGCTTCAGTCGTCGCCTGACTACATACAAGCGTACTTTCCTTATAGCGTAGCCACACAAACTCCGGTATTCACCTGTGACCTGCAGGGCTTTCGAGGGCGCCACGGTGACTTTACGAAGGAGTTTGCATCCTTCAATTTACGCACCCATACGGTGAAACACTTCCTGGTAGAGCCACCCTATAGCTGGGATGCTTTAGACTCGCACCAAAAGTCGACGAACGTATGGTTGACCCAGCACCTCCACGGGTTGCAATGGGAAAAGGGGACCATACCGTTTTCAGATCTGCACACGGAGTTGCAGAACATCCTGGGAGATGAGGTAATCATCTGCCAGGGTGTGCAGAAAGCTGCCATCATAAAAGACATTTGTCCATTTTTACGCGTTTTTCCCTTGGAATTAACTATTCCACGGAAGGATCAAGCTTCGTGCCAGTGGCACAACAAGCACCACCAACGATGTGCCTTGTATAATTGCTCGGTGTTAACAAAACACTGCTTTGAAGGGATTTACAGAGAAAAGTTCAGCAAGGTGATACTACCACAGCAACCAGTTACGGAGTTGTACGAGGATTGGTAGACAATCCGAAAAAAGGAAACCTATAACAATAATACAAATCATCATTATCTTATATTGCCCTTTGTAGTTTAATTAAACAATCACATTTTTAATTATGTGCTCATTTTTTTCCTTTCCATTTCATTATAGTATCTTTATAATAAGTCTGCATCAGACCCACACCATTCCTGTGCAGATAACCACGGGAGCGTATTGGAAACCGTTACCCGAAGTAACAGTCTATAGTGCCACAATACCTCTATTTTATAAAACGAAGTGGGAAAAGTTAAGCCTGGAAGAAGAAAAATCCAGACAGGCAGGTAACATACAACAAACTACGAAATTACAATTCGAGAACGATATAAGTGATATTAGTAAATTAATTAGTAAGGAGTTATTACGGTTGTCAACGGCTTTTAGACCTGATTTATGGGCAAGACTACCCACTGATAATAATAATTTAGAAGAGAAATTCAAAAATAAACGAGCCCTAGATTTTATAGGAGACTTCTTTTCCTTCTGCTGCGGGATAGCTACAGAACGGAAAATGAATGATCTCTCAGTCAAAACTCACCACATTAAAGAGTTTATGCAGAAAATGGAAACTGGATTACAGAAAAGTTTCAAAGAGATTAGTAGCAATTCACAAAAATTTCAAAATTATCATGAGGAAATTTCAAACACTCTTAGCGAAATGCGTACCAAAATTAGTATATTGAACGATTTTAACAATCAATTCAAAAACAAAATTAGTCGAGATCAAGACATTATAGTCAATCGATTTCAGAATTTATTTTATCACGTATATCATACAAATTTAAATATTTTTCATGTAACCAAACTAATAGATGAACTAGACATAATAACCTCATGCAAAACTCACATGATACCTTCAACAATAGTTCACCCTGATGTTTTACTTAATGATTTACAAACTTTACAAAAAGAGCTAAGTATCGATAACTATACTTTAGCTTTACTCTTAAATCAAATCTCACGCTATTGCAAATTAGAAATCTGCGATTGCACCATAGTCGATAATAACTTACTTATCCATATTAAAATTCCAATTAAATATCAAAATGACCAATGGAAATTGCATGAACTAATAACAACACCTTTTTCGTGGAAAAACCATACTTGTTCATTAATGCACGACACACTTTATCTCGCCGTATCCGAGAATGATTCGGGTTTCGGGAACTACATTAAAATCAATGACCGGGACCGGGTTACACCATTGTAAGCCCTATTCGGATAAATTATGTTATTTACCGCGCTACACGTCCGATACGCTTTACGGACCTCAATGCGCCTATAAAATGTTTTTGGGATCCACGATCCAAGAAGAGCATTGTGCATTTCGATGTCATGCATCCAAAAGCACAAATACAAGATGATGTTTTCATTATCACACACCCAGTTCCCACTATCACTATTGTCACATAATGGAAAATTAGTCAAATAAATTGCTCATAATTATTACTACGAAATAGATCAAAGACTTTGATTAGATTAGATTATCGAGAAATAGCAATGTGCAACTTCCTTGCAACCCATGTTTTTCTCTGAAAGATTATGTCTTCGGACGGATCTTGTGGGTAACCTCTATGAGAACACAGGGAGTTGTCAGGAAGGATTGACGCACACACTTAGAAGGTATAAATAAAAGAGGCAGGGACAAATTGAGATAGATAGATACTCAGATACCTATTCAGATAGATATTCAGTTTCATATTCATTCATGCAATTAACTCGTGAGTCGTGTCATAAGAAACAGTGATGTCGAGTGTGTCGATCTACAGTTTAGGGTAAGTCTATTATTAATATTATCCTTATTACTTTCTTACTTATAACTTTACCAATGTATTAACTTAACCCTTGTGCTGTGCTTATTAAATATAATGTTACTGATAAACCCCTTGACGTTACTGAACACCCCTTACCTCCAGATTTCGGTTGAGAGTCACGCCCTTTCGAAAGCCAAGCGAGTTACCCCACGTAAGAGTTTGCAGCATTTAATTTGAAGAAATCACACCTTAAACCATTTCTTGATATCCCCACCATATAAATGGACAGATCTTCACTCCGCTCAGAAAGCAACAAATCGTTGGTTGACCCAGAAATTGCATGGATTACAATGGGCTAATGGCACCATGCCTTACTCATCTTTATCGAACAACTTCGTAAAATTTTTGACAATCAATTGATTGTATGTCAGAGCAGACAAAAAGCACAGATTCTCAAAGATCAATTTGCATTTTTGAATGTCTTGCCTTTAGAAATTAAAATCCCTCAGGAAGATCACACAGCCTGCCGATGGCACGATACGCCGCGAAGACGGTGCGCTTTATACAATTGTTCGATTATAACAAAATATTATTTTGATAAAATCCACGAAAACAACTTCAAATTGATATATGGACCCACAAAAAGGGACCACTTGCAGTCCGTTGAAACCTGGTAATTACTCGTAGCATATATCCATTTATACGTTACAGTACCTAAAATAACGAATACAATTAATTACACTAAGAATATGTAAACGATTTTTATTTTTGATTATTAAATGAGTATATGAGTCATAACGTTTTTTTTAAATTTCATTATAGAATATTAATAATACATCTGCATCACACCAATACAATTCCGGTACAAATAACAACGGGAGCGTATTGGAAACCGTTACCCGAAGTTACAGTTTACAGCGCCACAATTCCGTTATTTTATCAAACAAAATGGGAAAACTCACCTCAAAATAACAGGTAACCTTCAAAAATTACATGCAGAGAAACGGGTAACGATATACAATACATGACACCTTTAAGCAGTCATAGAATCGTAATTACCCATCCAACTGAAACCTTTCGAATCAAATGTCGTAACGCCACGTACCAACTCCCTCCCGAAGAGCAGATTGGTACATTTAGCATTAATGTTCCTTGCCATTGCAATCTAGAAGATGATGAACATCTAATCTACCCAACCTATTCATGCGTGGACAAATCAATACAATTCAACCAACATCAACAAGTCCCAGCCGCTTGGACACGTTACAGCGGGCTGTCCTTACCGACATGGGGGGAGCCTCCATTATATTTCGATACCCTAAATGATTGCTTGGACAAAAACTGGATCACATTACAATTTCCAGACGGTCGAATACCTATCACAACCTATTTCCTTATTGGACTTTTCCTACTGGTTATACTCTCATTGACCCTCTCGGGATACCTACTTTACCAATCCAGAACATCCTTTGAACACCTTGTACAACGTCAGTCCCAAAGGACATTTACCCTTAATCCAATGCCTATAATACACCCTCGTCGTCGGCCTCTACCCCAGCTGATAGAAGAAATAGATTTCGAAGAAACAGAAAATAATTATTTGCCTAGAGAAGTAAACATCCCAATTCCAAGGCCACCGACTCCGATATCAACAAACCCAACAACCCCTCCGAGAGTTCAAGTCTACGACATGCCACGCCCAAACCCAATAGCAAGTACATCCGGAACGCAAGGAGACACCGGATATCTCAAAATGGATAGACTACGAGCTATGTTTTATGCTACGAACCAGGCACAGTGAGTGAAAAACAATTTAGTTCAGTATGCAAGATACTTACTTGATAAAACTGTATGTATATCCCAATAACTATTTGGAACACTTTAGTGCGACCGTGCAAGAACTTAATTCTTGTGAAACTAACAGTGTAGTAGTGTAGAAACGTATGACATCAGACAATTTTTTTTAACGGAACCTGTGGTATGTGATTATGTGATTTCCGAACCTGCCAAATTATTTTTAGAAGTTTACTATAAGAAATTGTGTATATTTTTGTATTCTTATCTTGTATCTAGTCAGAATACTATAAAGTTACTATCCTAGTATAAGTTAAGAAAGATTGTAACGAAAGAGTATGACGAGATATCATTGCAAGCTTGCATACCTTTTCTATTTCACTATTATGTTAAGAAACGATTAGACACACACTAGTCATCACGTTTTTCGCAGGACCTAGCATCTCAGATACCTTGCAGTCTGTGCAAGTCGCGTTTTTCCAAAATTTTTTTTCTTTTTTCTTTTTCATTCCTTGAGGACAAGGAATTTCCGAGCGAGAGGCATATGTCACATAATGCAAAATTAGTCAAATTAATTGCTCATAATTATTACTACGAAATAGAACAAAGACTTTGCTATTAGCAATGTGCAACTTCCTTGCAACCCATGTTTTTCTCTGAAAGATTATGTCTTCGGACGGATCTTGTGGGCAACCTCTATGAGAACACAGGGAGTTGTCAGGAAGGATTGACGCACACACTTAGAAGGTATAAATAAAAGAGGCAGGGACAAATTGAGATAGATAGATACTCAGATACCTATTCAGATAGATATTCAGTTTCATATTCATTCATGCAATTAACTCGTGAGTCGTGTCATAAGAAACAGTGATGTCGAGTGTGTCGATCTACAGTTTAGGGTAAGTCTATTATTAATATTATCCTTATTACTTTCTTACTTATAACTTTACCAATGTATTAACTTAACCCTTGTGCTGTGCTTATTAAATATAATGTTACTGATAAACCCCTTGACGTTACTGAACATCCCTTACCTCCAGATTTCGGTTGAGAGTCACGCCCTTTCGAAAGCCAAGCGAGTTACCCCACGTAAACCCCTACAAATATAAATTGTCAAACCCCTAGCGTGACATTATCAAATGTTATTCGAGCACGACTCCATTACCAAATAGCTCATACAGACAGCCGGGAGCCGCTCAAATTTCTTGTTTTTCAAAATACCTTTGGACTAAAGGTTTAAAAACGAAAACGGGGGAAGAGGTGACTAAAGCTATGCAAATGATCTTTAAATCTGATCATCGTATACCGCAGAACATGCAGACGGACGCGGGAAAAGAATTTTTATAATAAACATTTTGAAAAGTTAATGAAACAAATCGTCAATCATTATTCCACATATAGTACCAAAAAAGCTGTAATCGCCTATGTTTTTTTTTTTATTTTAAAGAATATGTTCTTTATGTACATACATGTTTTTATTTATAGGTACACATATTTATTTTAATATCTAATTAACTTTATAATAGTCCTAAAGCATTTATATAGTCCTCAAGGTTAACTGACGGCCACTTCCCAGAGTCAGGTCCGCATCTCCAACCTAACGGTTGGTTTGAAGACCTTTTTCAATGTTTTCTTGGATCCAATTAAAAATTTTGTAGTGTTCAGACTTAAACGGTTTAAAAATGTATTTAAAATTTTGTTCAGTAGTTACATCGGTATATAGCTTCAGTGATTTACAATTAGCATAATAAGCAGCAGTTGAAATAAATTCGTTAGTAGCCCAAGTAATGTCGTGATAATGTTGCTTAACATTCTCGATACTATATTGTACGTTAGGTATAAGGTAATCGCAATTGCCATTATCGTTTAGGAAGTTACATACATATTTTTTAAAAGAAATTTTTAAATTTAAGGGGACATTAATTTGACTAATTACATGTTCTAATTCTATGTGAGTTATAAAGCCTTTTTCTACACAAACTTCTAACAACATTTTAATATGACTGTCTATCTGAACCTTTACGTTAACTAACGTGTTAATCGTATCGATACACGCTCCATCTGCATTATCACCATACCACTTAAAGCATTCATCAGGTATTATAATATTCTGAAGTATCTTATCAACTAACGTATAAACCTCTATAGAACCCTTCCCCATTAAGGCACGCTTCAAAGATTTGACATAAATTTCTTGCGAGGAATGTTGCAATTCTGCCTCCATTTGTTTTTCTAGAGATTGTTGATTATTCATTTTATAGTTTCTATAACAGCAAAACAAACGTATAAATCTCATGTAACATTAAATCCCCAAGGACGAGTATCGGTTAAACCAAAATGTAGTAACCTCTTATCGTCATAAGGACTAAGAACCAGTGTTGCCACACGGATTTCTTGTTTCGTGGTAGATTCGCGAATGAAAGCGGGGTAGAACAAGGTGGTTGCGGAGTAGCAGAATTGAACTTAATTTTTTTTTCACGTTTGTAAAATAAAGTAGAACATATTTCATTAATTTTAGTTTATAAAAGCACAGATAACTTTAACTGTTATAAAAGATACGTTTATTTCATTGCTCTCGTGGATATAGTGTATAGTTCGTTTTACAGTGACTTTTAAAGTCATTGTAGTTCGTTTCTTCACTCGACGCCTCCACGGATTTGTGTACTCGGCATCGGCTCGTACGTAAACTTTCTTTTTCGTAAACAATATAAACTTTAATGCACTTGTTTCAAAAATAAATATTTCCAAATAACATGAGGTGTTAGCTTTTAGCACGTTGTGGTTGACTTAAGTCAGCCCTGTCAATAACACACCATTCGTTTTATAAAAATAATTTGACTCAGTTCTCAATAACCCTATTCGTTTTAAAAGCTTTATTTAAGTTTTATATTAACCTGAGGCAGAAATGTCTTATGACGTAAGGCACTTCAATCACGTGATAATTGTGACTTTGACTAACCCTGTGGCGGTGCAAAAAGAAAACACCTATGATATGCTACAATTCAGATATTTTTTACTTGGAATTAAAAAAATATGGGTACTTCTTTCGCAAACAACGAGCGGGGTAGATTTGCTTGAGGGGAGCGAGAGAGCAAAATAGTGTAAAAATGGGGTAGAAATACCCCATTCGGGGTAGCTGTGGCAACGCTGCTAAGAACTATTTTATTTTATTTTATTGTGAACACCAAATGTTTTTTTGATCTTATAAGGCGCTGGTGATGCTTTACAATCTTATAGTCGAACAAAGCCCTTTTATAATCATCTAATGTAACTTGTCTTAAACTAGCCGACGTAGAACCTTTTGACTTTTTTACAACTGCTTGTGGGTTAACAGAGTATGCATACATTTTTGCGCGTAAACCAACAAACTCTGACATAATTTTGTCGTGATTTTCGTCTCTCATTAATCCTGGCACTTTCTTGTTGACTAATGGGATACCATAAACGTTATCGGGCTCCTAATCTGAGGTGTCAAATCTATTAATGTCGGGTACAGAGAAGGCATACACAAGACTGTCTGTGTCAGTATACAAGAGTTTGGCATTATTTTTAAATTTCTTTAAAATATAATTATAGTGAAAATCATACAAAAAGGTTTTTGAAACATCCAAGACCGAAAATCCTGCATATATAGGTTTGTTCAAAAAAACTTCCAATTTGTTCATTTCTATTACAACCATATCGTTGTCAAATATAGCACAACTATGAAAATTGGGTTTGGATATAAGGGCGCGAGGCCCCAAAACGACTATCCCATTTTGTGACTAAACGCACATCCTTATATTTGCTCTCATTTTCCATTAGTTTGCCGAAAAAGCTATTAATCATTAATTTGTAAAAGTTCTTATCGAAATCATTTTTTGACGCTTGTCTTAACGTTGTGTTTAAAGCTATATATGTTTTTAACTACGGTGACTGTTTGAAACGTAAAACCCGATTTATTTTAACTAATATTAATCCCTGCTGTAAATACATCTTTAAATTTCTATAGTGAAGAACGTAGTTACGTTTTGGATATAATGTGAGCAATAATTTCTTCAATTTGGATTTGGAATACGGTGCTGGGGGTATCATGTGCTCAGGTGCCAAAGGTAGATCGCTATGGGATTCGTGCAACTCTCTGGGATAGTAGTCTAAATCACAGTCTACGATGTAACCGATGTCTGAATCGTGAGGGTTATTTAATATACATTCAATATTGGGCTCATCGACGAAAGAAAATTCACCATATGGCAAAAATTCTTCCATTGTTCTTCCATAAAGATTGTTAACATCATAATAAATTAAATAGCTCGTTAGGGCACTAGAATCGTAGCTTTCACCCATGTATTTATTATTAGCTTTCGCATAACGGTTGGAACACCTCCTCTAATACCTGTTTCGATGAACATAACCATGTCGATATCGGTAAAAAGTTCTAATTTAACTTGAGTAATTTTGAGCATTACATAAAACGCTAAACCTGGCGCTGTATAATAATAAAGAGGGCCCAGTTGATATGCGCTTAACCCTTTCACTGCCAGCTCCGATCTGTGTATTACCGCTAAACGCCAAGCGCATTGGAGCGCTCGAGTCTCGCTGCGTGAATTCGCGTGCGGGGCGTTAGAGATAGAAAACGCGAATTTACGTTCATGGCGTGAAGGGAAAATTTGTGATAAAACATATATATTTAATGTAACTGATATAATTTTCACAAAATAAAAAAAAATTTATTAACCTTAAACTAAAATATGTTATAATTTATAATATATATAATAATAAAAAAAAGATAATATATATAATAAGAAGAAAAATATAATAAATATAATAATAAAAAAAGATAATAAGTATAATAAAAAAAAAGAGAATAAATATAATAATAAAAAAAGATAATAAATATAATAATAAAAAAAGATAATAAAGATTATTTCAAATTATTGTGATAAATGGGAAAACAGTTCAGACATAAAAACGGTTGATCATTACATTCGAGACAGCAGTACATAGTATCTTTTCGTACTTTCTTCTCGATACATAATATACATCGGCGTCGAACCGAACGTGATTTCTCGTCTTTGACTTTTGTTATGGTCTGTGGAGTGTGCCCAATTTTTCTTTTTGCTGGCAATTGATGACCAAGTTCAACCGTATTTTTGTTTTTTAGTAAACTTTCTATCACTCTTAGTCGGAAATCGTAGAAAGATACTTTGTCAGTAGCGTGTTGTTTATATAAATAAAATGAATTGAGCAGCATAAATTGTATGATGTGTACACTTAATTTTTGGTTCCATCTTAATGTTCTTCTGTCAAAATTGTAATAGGATACCATTTGATCCAGTAAATCAACGCCGCTCATAAATTTGTTATACTCAACCACAGCTTTTGGTTTGACTTTTTCATTACCCCTTCGATCTGTGTATGTTACTAATTCACTTTTATGTTCCGTCGATATAAATAGAATGTCTCTCTTATCTTTCCATTTCGATACACTAATTTGTTTACAGGATTTGGAAATCAGCTCGTTTTTTGCAATTTTTTATTATTTATTTCAGCAGGAATATGACATCGATTTTTTCTCAATGTGCCTGTCACATATGTATTTTGCTCCAGTAATGTGTACGCTAAATCAATCCCATTGTAAAAATTATCCATGTAAAGCGCATGCCCCTTATTTAGTTTATTTTCCATTAGATGAAGTACAACCTTTGAAGCATGGCCTTTCCCACCTACATTCGGATCTTTTGCACCAGCATAAACTAAAATTTTTTGAATCATACCGCGTGGTTCGCATAACATATATATTTTAATCCCATATTTGTGTCTTTTATTTTTCAGATATTGGCGAAAAACCAATCGTCCTTTCCACAACATCATTGACTCGTCTAAAGATAAATTTTTTCCTGGGTAATAAATTTGTTCCATGCGATTATTAAAAAATTGTATCAGAGGTCTTACTTTGTGCATACGATCTTCGGGCAGAATATTTGTTTCTTCGGTATTTTTGTTCACGTGAAATGCCCTTAGAATCGTTTGAAATCTATTGCGAGACATGTGCTCTCGAAATACCGGAATGTTAAATAAAAAATGTGTCTTCCAGTAATCCTCAATTCGGCTTAGTGTTATGGTACCCATATGAAATAGGAGTCCTAAAAAAACCCTCAATTCATTTTTTGTCAATTCTTTCCACAATGTAATTCTGGAAGATTCTCCAACACCGCCAAGAAAAATGTCTTCTGCATTTTTATTTGTGTTGGTAAGTATAAGTTCATAAAACTCATCAGTAGCTAATAAATTGAAATATTCGTATGGATCGTTTTTATTTTCAATATTTAATAAAATTGGAGTACCTGTAAATGGTATTATTTTCAATGGTTCATGATTTACCCAGTCTTTAAAGAGATCGTCAGGATCATTCGATAGTATTTGATCGTCACCATGATCATCACTGCTATGTTCGGATTCGGAATCTCCTTCACTTTCATCGTCTGATGTCAATTCTCCAGACACCAATAATTCCATCGCCTCTTCAGGAGTATACGTTTTTCGCCATCTATAAGCATAAAACCAAACTTATTTACATTGTTGTTATAATAAAATTTTTGTTTACCGTTGAGGTCTGTTGTTGTCCGTTTCCGAATTAATAGTCCTTTTTGAAGTACTTGGTAAGTCATCCATAATTATTGTCGACGTTTTTCACCACAAACACTAACACTTTTTACAACGAAAATTAACGTGCTGTAACTGTAACGCCACAAAGTAGTTAGCGTCAGAAATACGTATTACCGCCACGCGTTATCGCGTGTCTAGAAATTGAGCTAATCTTCTTTCTCAAGCACCACAATCCTGCAACCAACCATACACACTTATAGTATACAACCATATTAACACGCCACTTACTCTATATCCCTCTGTTTGAAACGCCAACCAAATAATCTTAAATGCAAAGTCATATTAGGTTGTACGCGAATTCACGTTCGTGGCGTGTGAGATGGTACCTGCCTCACGCGAATTCGCGTGCGTGGCAGTGAAAGGGTTAAGCATGTTTGACGAAAATTTTCAAAAACATCTGCTAAAATTAAAACATAGGTTTTTAAATATAAATCTGAATATTGCCCAGCGTTTCAAGTCTAAACGTGTTCCATACATTAACGGCATGCATATAATCTTCATCCGTAACATCTTCGTTATGAAGATGACTAAAAAATGCAGTTTTTGCAGGTAGAATAGTATTCCCAGAGTCAACATATTCATACGGAAAGACTCCCTTACGTACTAATAAATTAAATTCATGATCACTAGATCAATTTAATCGGGTAATAGTTTTTTCTCATTTTCCAAATATGATGACAATTTGTCAAGACTGCTACTCGTGAACCTAACGGAGTCAATAAATCGGTACTGTATCTTTGTATTGTATACTAATTTAGTGAAAGAAATGTATTTTTCTTTGTTTAACGGCAAAAGTTTGACCTGACCCGGAAAACCCTTTGCTAATTCGCGAATAATGAAATGTGAATCGTAGCCGCTAAGATTTTGAAACACTACAAGTATAACATGGAACACCTTAAAATTTAAATTACGACCTCTGTGGGGCGCGGATCTATACTTTCCCGTCAAATAATCGTGGTCTTTAACTTTACTATCATCCTCCGTAAACGGTTTCCTACAAATATGACAAACTGCTGCATTCTCAAAATCTGTAATTTGATCTTGTGTTAGAGTATCCATTGGTACAACCGTATCAAATATATTGTTAGCCCAGTACGCCAAATTTAATAATTCATTGAGACTACCTTCGACTACCGCCTTTAGAGACGTCGATTTTCTATTTTTAAATTCGTATGCAATTTTATAATTTCTTCAACTTCGAACCTTTTTGGTGGTATCTTCATGCTTATATGTCTCTCAAAATGCTTCGAAATAATTTTTTTTTCTTGTGCAGACCAAGTTTGTCTTTGCATATCTTTATTTATAGGTCCTCTTCTGGTTGATGTTAGGAGTAATTTCGGAGCTTAGAACTGGTCCCTGGTCCGACGTATCTTGCTTATTTGCAAAGGTACCTTGAACAACATTTAAGGGTCTTTTATTAGGATCCTGTCTATCAGCAGGTTGGCTGTTTTCGTGACTAGGATCATTATTTATGGAACAGTCGGTATTTGATTCGCTTAATTCTTCAAAAATGTTATGATCCTCCTGTATAGGGGTAAGTTCAATATCGATTTCGTCTAGCGTCCTTCCTTTGAATCTCTCAGCTCCTTCATCATTCATAAGGAGCAAGAGTTTAGAAACTTTCGCAGTTTGGTATATATTGTCGGGTAACCTATATACATTACAATGCGTATTTAATGTATGCCCCATGAATTTTGATAACTGCTCGAGGTCGTTTTTGGAGAATTGTAGAAGTTGAGTTATAGTTGCTAAATGTTTCCTAAGACGCGTTGCGGTTATACACTTCTAACGCTGAATGCCACACCTTTCGGCGTATTTTTGTAAAAGTTTGGTGCCATCCAGAAAAGAACTTCCGCTAGTATGGAATGCGAAATCATTGTTAGTAACAAAGTTTGGTCGTAGTTCTATCAAACGATCGAAATGTTGCTTCATTTTTGGGGACAAAAGCACCGGAACTCCCCTTCCCATTTTTCCTCTGATTATAATTCTACTATATGTTTGTAATAGAATTTTTTCTGTTTCCGTTAACCATGCTTGCAGTTCATTTTCGTCTTCACCTAGGCCAAAATTGATAGCTTTATATGTCTGTACTTTAACTTTCTTTGAGCTTATTGTATGCTGTTCTATTAGTATCGTTTGTCAATAGTTCATCGTATGCATTATCCGAACAAGCCTGCAAATAAATATTTAACTTTTTTAAGTCGGAAGTCAACGGTAAAAGTTCATCTTTATTCCACTTCTTTTCGTTTAGAATGCTTGTGCCGAGACTTCATTTGCCCATTGAGATTCAATAAGCGATTTTAAAATTTTTACCTCTTTTCTTTGTTCAGTTGTGTGTTATTTTTGCAAGAGAATAATCAACGCTAAATCACAACATTTTTTTAACAGAGTTCCGAAATTTACTGCTAAGCTAGGAGACTGAAACGTCGCCGTATCTTCGTTATATTTGGCCAATTCACTCGTTGCTGCGATTATCAGTTTGAAATGGTGTGGGCGAAGTTCGTCAAGAAGTTGGTTGATTTCAGATGATTTCTTTCTGCAGTACCTATATCAAAAACTTGCCTAAGCGTCTCACATCTGTTCTTGCCGCATCAAGATTTCCTTTGCTTTTTCTACCTTTTAAATAAGAGGAAGCATAATTACATATCAGAAGATCTTTTTTTATAGTACGCGTTATTTCATCAACGCGCATATGTGGAAATAGAACGGTTCGGAGGACCATATCATCCTTGAAATAAGAATTCATGAGAAGGGTAGTTTGCCCATCACTGTGAGATGTTTGGCACTTTTGTTTTTCAGCCTCAGGTTTTTCTGAGCAACGTTTGGTGTGCCTGAATAAGCTTTCCTTTTTGTAAAATCCCAAACAAAATTTACAAGGGAGATAATCCTCTGACTTGCCAATCTCGTTTTGCTTAAGTCTTTTCACTGGCCTTACTATGGATTCTGTCCGATTCCTAATAAAATTCCCCCTCTTTTTCAATTTTATCAGAGCATAACGTTTTTCTTTTGAACCAGTTGCATACGACAAAATGCGTATTACGTCTAATTCTTCACTATGCCATGTACACAAATGTCGCGAAAAATGAGTGACATCCTTTTCGCAATATAAGCAAAAATCCCTCTTGTCTTTATAATGTTTTTTCTTTATATAGACATTTATTAATATAAATGGCACCTTCTCAACATATTGAGTTGCATAAAATACAAAGGATACTAAACAAATGAACATCAACTTCTACTTCTGTATCACTATCAACAATATTGCATTCGTCATCGGCACTCGTCTTGGCCTGAAAATTAATAACAATCACTTAAGGAATTGTCAAAATAACAACTGCATGAATTTAGGCAAATAGTGGACAGGTCTTTTAGAACATTGATAATTAAAATATACTTATTGACGCTTTGGAATAACTTAATTTTATCATAAAAAATGACTCCAAACATATTAATAGCTATTATATACAGGGTGTCCGAAAGGTATGGAATATTGTTTGTATCTCGAGAACGACGTATCGTATTACAAAAAGAAAAAACACGTATTCCTTTGCTTTTTGAAACCTATTTGGTTATGATATGTATACATCACCCCAACCCCCATGGGGGGGAGTGAGTTTTGAAAACTTAAATGGGAACACCTATTTTTTATTGCACTTTTGCATTCTCCATACAAAAATGTTCTCGAATTGCAAATCGTAAATATTTCATAAATCACGTGTTGCAGTGTTGACAAATCTCGGGGTTCAGGATTGATAGCGTTATCTTCTATACATATAGCGCCCCCAGTGGAAAATCTTTGAACTACATTCAGACGATTCTATATAACTTGAGCCAAAATTTTAATCGTTCAATAGCTCGCTAGGGGGCAGAACAATACATTACTAGAGAGATAGCCCGCATCCATAGTATCCAGAAGAAAAAAATTTCTCCAAGAGTTGCACGTCTGTCATGGTTTGTGGGTTTGCAAATGGTGTACTATTACCACCTTATGTCATATACAAGAGCACACATCTATATGACACTTGGAAGGAGAGAGGACCGTGTGGCTCACCGTGTTGCAATGAACCATGTTGCTCACGTGGAACTAGATATAACCGAACTAAAAGTGGCTGGATTGATAGCGTAATATTGTGATGTTGCAGGAACTTCACGGAATTGTTGAAGGTAAATCTTCTTTAACAAGAGTAATAATCTCTATGTAGTACCATTTATTGTTTCTGGTTCTGAGGTTCGAGTTACAATACAATATAATACAGTGATATGATATAATGATATAATAATGTAATAATGTCGTCTTGACGGATTAACCTAGTATTTATTAACTATTTATTGTCTACTTATCATTATTGCAATGTGTTCTAATTACCACATTCTAGTGCAACCATACTTTGCTTGCTTGCATGATATGTGTTGCACTAGTGACATACTTAAACTATATCAATTTATTATGAAATAACTAATTTACTCATTTAGCACTACAATATTCCGAGATTGGTTCATGACATGTTTTTTGTCACACGCGAAAAGACTAAACGGGCGTAAAGTGTTAATTGGAGACAATTTATCCTCTCACATCGACGACGATGTGCTACGCGTATGTGAAGAAAACGATATCAACTTTGTTTGCTTGGTGCCAAACTCGAAACAATGAAAGAGGCATGGCGAAGTTCATTAACGAAATGGAAACTTGAGAACTTAAGGCTGACCACGGTTCCAAAAGACGCATTTCCGAATCTCCTCAACAAGACACTTATAAGAATGGACGAAACAAAACCGAAAAAAGTTAAAAACACTGTTGTGGTGCCACCGTTTGATAACGAAAACGGTGCCATCAAACGAAACCTTGTAAGTGCATTTAATGCAACAGGGATATTGCCGTTCGACCCTGATCAGGTGTACAAGCGCTTACCATATGACGATAGTAACGTTAAGGCTGAAACTGGGTGTTCTGATCGAATTATTAAGAAGTCAAAGATTTGGAGATTCCTCCCATACTGTAAAAAGGAAGAAAAGAATGAATGTTGCTCCTGGAAAAAGTATTTCGACAGCGGATTTAGTAGATGAACCCTCGCCAAGTTTGCAAAAAAAGCGGAAGATAAATCAAACGCTGACACACCACTTGAAGAAGATATATCTGATGACAATGAGACTGCAGAGGAAACATTTGAAGAAGAGGAAAACGAGGAAGAAGATAATAGATTAACCGAAGGTCGTTATGTATTGGCAACATTTATTTCCCAGCGAGGAAAAAAAATATATCGTTATGTTTGTTACATTAACAAAACCACTCCGCTAGTAGTTACCGGCTTAAAATCGTGCCAAAATAAAAAAACGTTCAGATTAATTAAAGACGACATTTCTGAAATTGAACGGTCTGCTATATTGTTGAATGCCTACCCCTCAAGAAGGGACTGAATTGGTCGTGTTTCCATACGAGATCAATGTGAAGGAGGTTTAGAGCTTAAGAATTTGATTTTTGTTGTTGAAAAATGTTAATCTAAAATAAAAGTAGGTATAACTAAAACATCATTTTCGTCTACATCAAAGTTACCCCAACTGTTTTAAACAGCTGCATTAAAAAAACCTGCGGACAGATTTCAATTATTTTTTAAATTTTAAGTTGTTCATTAAGTTTTGATGTTAATTTTGGCGTCGGGCCCTTCAGCCCCCGTTAATTAGTTTTTTGTTATTAATATTGAATCTTTTACTTCATGGTTCATCTATAATTTTATAATGTAATTTCTATTTGCCCCTTCAGACTTATCACTTTTGGATCATCTTACTCATGTAGTTTCTTTTATTAAGCTTGAGAATGAGACCTGTAGGCCTCGAAACATGTCGCTTGTTATTCACTTTCATTTTATTTAATTAAGTCAAATTTAAATGTTGCTCATTGCACACGTTAGTTTAAGGCTAAATAACAAGGTGATTGCTCCCTTTGGATTATTTTAGGATTCCCCTACGTTAATCAAAAACGAGGTATTTGAATTCCTAATTAATCCCTTTAAATTTCAATTTCAGTCAGTTTTGCCGTTGATGGGGTTGGCTGTTTATTACTTTCGGGTACTTACCTAAAAAACACAAACCATCATCTTTCGCTTCATATAAATTTTTGATTTATTAAATATCATTGTCTAAGGGGAGGTTTTAAGTTGTTTTATTAATTCTCCTTATTCAGTCATTATGTGTACGTGTATAGTGTAGAATATATTACAATGGCATCGTCGTCCAAGAAAAATAAATTAAGTCTCAAAAAAGTCAAGCAAAACGTACAAGGACCTCAGATATTGCAACACTTATTAGGACAACCTCCGAAAGTGCCGCTACCACAACCACCACCACCACCATCCTCTGAAGATATCCCGGTAATAAGCATCCGGGATAGCGATATAGAGGAGGACTTCGCGCGATATTTTGAAAAGTAAGTAGGGGAGAGTCGGCCAAAACGGGATAGTCGGGTAAAACAAGATACCTCGGTTTTTGTTTTTACCATTATTGCTATCCTTCGGTAAATAACTGAAGCTAATGCCCCTTGTATGGTCCCTCACTTACGACTGCAATTTCTACAAATATCGTCGCATTTGACTTAAGTACGACCATATTAATGAAAAATTGAAGTTACACTAAATTGTTTACGCGCTATTCAAGTTGTTTTTTTTTCATGTGTTTACAAGATAGATCAACGGTAAGTGAATATTTAATACTGGGTATTAATGTTCTTTACATTTTCACAATCGTTTATATAGTTTTATTTGATAAGTGTTTGAAAATCGACTGTTTGGCTTCAGAGAGCAAGTAGGGTAAAACGGGATAGTATGATAAAATGATTGATAAACCGAATAAGCCCCAAGAAGAAGAGACTTGTTCTGAAGAAGAGAACGACGACGAACTATGTTTATATTGCACCGAACTGTATTCAAATTCGAAGTCTCAAGAAGGCTGAATAAAATGCCAACACTGTGGCGGTTGGGCTCATGAAGCATGTGCTGGTGTAGAGGCTGACGATACCGAAGCATTCTCATGTGATTTTTGTAATGAATAATATGGCTTTGTTTACTATAATAAATATTTTTTTAATAATAATCGTTATTTCTCAGTTAACTGACCTCTTTTTAAATATTAAAACGCAGTATCCTGTTTTATCCGACCAGGCGGCTAAAACAGGATACCTTGCCATATTTGTGAAGAACGCGTAAATTTTTGTTAAATTACTTGTATTTGAAAAAGCAACTAATTGAAAGTAATGAGAAAACACTAATGAAATCATGTATAAAAATTTATTAATATTCTTCAATTATTAAAAAAGTTACCATGAGTATTCAACTAAATATCCCGTTTTGCCCAACTCTCCCCTACATTACTTAACTCGTAATTTATTTATGATGATGGTGATTGCATTATTAATGTAACTCATTTCCCACTTACAGCATCACTCCTCACTCCTACTACGACGGTGGCCGCAACATCGCCGTTGCTGTATTGAGGGAAAGACCTCCGGCTAGTGGACAATCCGTCACAAGGGCAACAGATACCCGAGAGAGTTCCACCCCCCGAGCCTGCCGAAAAACTGAATAATTTCCGGGAGCAGAATTTCCCGTGGATACGAGATTTATATATGGCCAACCAAGATTGTGTGGTGGCGATACGAAATCGGGTGGCCCGGCTAACGAGGGAGTTACCCGAGGCTAACGAAGAGTTGGCTAGTGCGGAAAAGACGGGGCGGAATGCCGAATTGGTGTTCCGTGCATTAGATAATATGAATTACATGGAGGAGAATCACAAGTAGTGAAGACCCAGGCCTACAGAGGACCAAGATCCAGAGAGATGGAATGAGCGTAATATTCAACCAATCTCAGCAACAACCAGTTCCATAGCAATGATGGGCGCCGCGTACTGTTTCGGATTCCAGACATACAAGGAAGACGGGCCAGGAAACACGCGAAACGCAGGCACGGCAAATTGGAGTTGTGTCACTGCGACAGGACAACAACCGTGCCAGATGCATGGTATGACAACCGAAATGCACGACGAAACTTACCCGACGGAATAGGGACAGAGAGGTTCCGCGCAATATCAATGCGCCAGGACCTGCAATTGTCCAACGTAGTACGTTCCGGTACATTTTGCAACATTTCAGGAGTGATCAGGCGGCATTCATGTACTATACGGTCACGTAACTCCTCCAAAGATTCCGGACCAGTGGAAAAACTTTACTCTTTACATGACCCCATAAAAAAAATGTAATGGGGTGAGATCAGGAGGAACGAGTTAATCAAAATCTGTATTATTACATGGAAGCTGAAGGCAGACACTTCGAAAATTGATTAAAATAAGGGTTGAATTTGCATAAACTGGTTTTAATAATTAGCACAAGAAAAAATTAACCCTTGTTTTTATTTAAAAATTTAAGGGTTGTTTACCCTGTACCCAAGGGGTGAAACAATGTTGTCAAATATCAGTAAAGTACCTAGCTTCTCTAAGAAAAAAACAATTGACCTGTCTGAGCTTTTTTGAGTTTTTAAATGCCTCAATCTCTTTCCTCATTTTCCATTTTGGAACTTCAATTTTTTTGGTTAAAAATAAAAAAAAAATAAAAAAAAACTAGTGCACTGAAATCAGAAAAGAAAGACCTTAAATCACTTCAGGTTGAAAATCATGGCGAAAGTTGTCCCCCTTGATATAAAAATTGACGTGTTTTTGCGTTTCCCAAAAAAAAATTCCCTCTGGCCAGAAACCCGTCTGTTACCTTTTCGTTGGGCCACCCTGTATATTATAATACCATTATAATGTCACCGTATAACGGCTGTTGTAAAAATCAGTCAATTTTATAATGAAATTTCTGTTTTAATCCGGGCCCTTTTGGCTCCGGAATTTATATAATGTTTGTTGTAATGTTTCAACTTTAATTATGTGATCTTCACCCCTTTGGTAAGTTTTACTTGTAACCGCCTGTTATCATAATGCTAAATGTGCTATTTTTAGACATTCAATTTGTGATGGAATTTTGTATCGTTAGTTTAATTTAGAATCAATTTGCTTGAAAATGAGACTAGGATGTCTCGAAACATGTCGCATTCATAACTTAAATTTAAACTGTTAATTAGTCAAACTTTACTTCTGTTTTTTCACCTTTGTTGAAGGTTAATAACGAGGTGTTTTTACTTATAAAAATATTTTCCGATTAATGCTGGATTGTCACCCACGTGAAAGTGAGTAGCGGGGTGCTTCCAATTAATTGTTTTACTTCATTACCCGTTAGTGTTGCCGATTAATTTCGGGGCTAATGTTTCAGTATACTTGTATACTTATCTCAAAAAACATAACCACTCACCCCATCCTTCGATTCATCTAAGTTTTGACTTAATTCTCATATTAAATTCATTGTCAAGGGGATGTACTAAGTAGTTTTATTTATTACCATGCCCAAGTCGGGGGGCAATTATGAGATACTGGCGTCTAAAGATAAGACGTTGTTTTTTTGCCAGTCTTATATGTTTTTATGTTTGTGTTCTTCTATACACTGTGTCCCAATTTCGATGCTCACCATTGGTATCTCGGTTATTAGAAGACATAGGGCAACGGTTAAATGGGGAAAGTTTTGCAGAATTTAATACTCACGACAAATATCATTTCAAATTTGACCTAACTTTTTTAATTTTTAAAATATTTAGAAAAAACTTAAAATTTGCCGATTTTCATTTTCCTCAATAACTCTTTAACGCTTAATCTGACCTCTTTTAAAGTTTTACATTATTCAGGCACTTTTTTAAGACAAATTATTTGATATAATCAGAAGCCCCCGATTGTCATTTGTTTTTAAGTTATTAGCGCTATCTTTTGTTTTTCATATGGCGACCATATTGGATTTTTGGTAGGTTAGATAGTCTTTAAAAAGAGCTTTTCAACGATGTATAACATGCCTGAAAAATATTTAGTTATAGTTTGTCCTACGAGACCCCGAGTGTGACTTATTAGTTATTGCTGTGTGAATTAACGCAAATTATATTTGCTTTATAATGTCGCTTACCCATAAATCGTTAAAAAATCAATCGCAGATAATTTGCGTTAATTCACACAGCAATAACTAATGAGTCACACCCGAGTTCTCGTGGGACAAACTATAACTAAATATTTTTCAGGCATGTGATACATCGTTGAAAAGCTCTTTTTAAAGACTATCTAACCTACCAAAAATCCAATATGGTCGCCATATGAAAAACAAAAGATAGCGCTAATAACTTAAAAACAAATGACAATCGGGGGCTTCTGATTATATCAAATAATTTGTCTTAAAAAAGTGTCTGAATAATGTAAAACTTTAAAAGAGGTCAGATTAAGCGTTAAAGAGTTATTGAGGAAAATGAAAATCGGCAAATTTTGGTTTTTTCTAAATATTTTAAAAATTAAAAAAGTTAGGTCAAATTTGAAATGATATTTGTCGTGAGTATAAAATTCTACAAAACTTTCCCCATCAACCGCCCTACTAAAATCCTGGACTTTGTGAAAGATACAGGTATTCTTGAAGGGTAGACAACACCGGGGAGCACAATAGACCAAAAGGTCGCAGTGCGGGAACCTATCGGGACCACCCCCAGAGAGAATAATAATAATAATAACCGTTGCCCTACGTCTTCTAATAACCGAGGTACCCATGGTGAGCATCGAAATTGGGACACAGTGTATACAGCTTTTAAAGGACCAACTGCTGCAAATAATGCAATAAAACTATTGAAAAGGTGACGTTTGAACATTTACTTCTACAAAAAATTAAAAAAACGGAAGCTCCAAAAGTTATTCGCAAAAAAGTAGACGTCAGAGCAAAAGTAGTGACATCTGAGGATTTTCTGGAATCCATGCAGGCTCGGGAAAATAACGACAAAAGCAAAGTTCAGAAGAAAACGAAAAAAAGGAAGACGAACGAAGAAACCCAAGAGAGAACTGTGGTGCCACAGTTGATATCAGATGTTGTCTTAGATTCTGATTCCGAAGGAAACGATGCGTGGAAAGCAAGCGGTGAAAGTGATGGGGGCGAAGATTTTATCGGCGACAGAGAAAAGCGTTGAAATACGGAGAGTGACAACAACGCAAGAACTTGAAAATGGAGACTTCATCCTCGCATCATTCTTGGGTGGAAAACGAAAGAAAACCAAATACCGATATGCATGTATCGTTCACGAAATTCATAATGACAATGACTTAGAAGTGATGGGTTTAAAATGTATAGACACGTCGAAAACTACATTTAAAGCAGATCAGAAGGACATCTCAACAATCGATGTGATGCAAGTCTTGGGAAAACTCGAATCCCCGGACATTAAAACATCAAGTGGCGGAATCAAATCTTATATTTTCATGAAATCAGTTGATGTTTTTGAATTGTAAATTATTTTGGTAAGTTCGTTTATATTTAAAGTACTAAAAATTGTTTCTATACTTTCTTTAATGAATTTGAAAATTAAAAAACATATTTGGCTGTCTTCTATATATTTCGCAGTGTTTTACAATTGCCCACCATCCTTTAGTATGAAGTTTACGTGTAAAATAAGCCATGTCTCACTTTTACCCACCAGTGTCTCATTTTTGCCCCTTTTGGAGGCTTAAAATGAGACACGCTTTTAATTTTTTTTGCCGTTATTTATAAGAAATTTTAAAAAATCCTTCATTTTAACATTCCAGCAGGTACTGATCAATGTCCATGAATTTTTAAACTCTAGATGATTATGAAAATGTTATCGGTAGGATCGAAAGTTTAAAAAAGTGTCAATTTTGCCCCGCTCGACCCTAATAATTTGTGTAAAGTGTAGTTTTTTTAGTGACAATGTGTGTAGAGGTAGTAGAATTTCATAGTAATTGGTTTTAGGCTACTCTTTTTTTAGTAAAGTTTTAATTGTTAATAGTTCACACCAGCGCCCCCACGACTTCTATTTAGTTATCAAAGTCACCACCAGAGGGCGTAGTGACTTTGAAGTGGCTTCATTCCGGCCTTATATACCTACTCAATGGTATTTTTGTCAATAACACCTTAACAAATTTAAATGATTAATCTAAAGATATAATTGAGTACTGATCGTACATCTGGCGACCGACGCCCTCAAAATCCGTATTCAAATGCATAAAAATCCCCAACGGTCTCACGGTCATCCAGTGGTTTCTGCGAAGAAACTGATAGCAACGCCTTCATTTGCTGTGCCATATTCTACACTCGAAGAGCAAAGGTGACCTAGAATTGTTTTTATCAAAGAGTTACAAAAGTCAGAAGCGGTTAAACTGTGTAATCGTTCACAAACATATCGGGGATTATTGAATTGGCTTCTTTGGTAACGCTCAATCTTTTGGTCAATTTTTTTATTTCATCCATGAGTTCATCATCGCTTATATGTGTTTCAGCAATGTTGGGACCGTAGTCGAAGTCTTTTTCTGCAGTGACCTTTAACTTTAACTGTTTTGCCTTTTTTCTATTCTTGGATGGGGTTTTCCTTTTTTTTTAGAAGCACATTTCTTTCTTGCCGCATGATACATTTTTGAAAATGATGATCTATGCTGACACCAAATAGTTTTTCCCATGCTTTAATGTGCCAGTTGTGACCTTCATTATACTTTAAACAGCATTTCTAAGCCTTCCTAATGTGTCACTACTGGTAATCTGTTTGCATATAGCAGTGCTTAAATAGGGCCAAGATTTCTAGAAGGGCGTCATTATTTACGATTACGATTACAAGGTAATTAACTATGAATAACCATTATTTGATCACAGAAAGCTTCCTTCCTAATTTATTACATGAAAGAATGCAATTAAATAAATATGGTAATAGCAAAAAGAATTAGCATAATATACATTGCACATCAATTAATTATATGCCAATATTTTCAAGGTTACACAATGCATAAAGACACGTGTCTAATGTGCGAGTAATAGATGGTAAGCAAAGTTTATCCTCTTCTCAACCTAAGACACAGATCAATGTTTATTAGAATCAGCCGAGTTGATGGTATGATTTCTTTTGTCTATATTTTTAAATATTATGTGTATATAGGAAATTATTAGTTTCTATGTAGATATAATATATGTTAAACAATAATTATATTTCCAATTATTGTAAAACCTACAGGTAAGGTGTCTTACAAGAATTGAAAATATAATTGTCAAATTTAAGGCAGGTATTTAGTTTAGTTAACAAATCACCACCCAAGAAGTTAAGTAAATTTTTCACCTTGTACAATGGTAAGATGCCAATAAAACTTTTCTATTTTTCATCTTTTGTTTTATTTATACATATAAAAAAATAAGTGGTAAATGAGAGAAATTAATATATATTTAATCAGACATACAAAAGTAAGGGAAAGTCAAGCCATATTTTGAACAGTTTCATTCCTAAATATCACTGCTTGATTATTGTTATGCACAAGCTGGTCTGGAATATCTCTCATCGCAATTAAATAATCCAGTTCATCATTGTTTATTTTTGTTGGTGGTTCATTTTTATGCATGTCATGTGCAGTTATGCAGACCTGATGTAGCAACTATCACAATTAACACAGTTTCTATATGTTCCATAATTCCACATCTAAAGTATTTTCCCGCTCAAATATTTTTACATTTGAAAACAAGAATTCCAGTATCAGAAAAATCTCTTGAACCTATTCTTATAAATTCCAAAGAATTGCAATTAAAACTATACAAAGACAAATAGAACAAAATAGTTATTATCATAGATCAGCTAGACTTACCACAATTAAAAACAGATGAAAATATATTTATGCAAAACGGAAAAACTTGGGCGAAAGGAAGAGTAGAAGAGAAAGTCAAATAACAGATCATTTATAGTCAAAGACTCTTATGGAATTAGATAAGTACAGAAGAAATAGAAAATTCGTAAAAAAATCTAATGTATTGATTTATATTTATACGAATATATTTCATTCAATCCTACTAGAAATGAAATCCTAGAAACTGAAGATCACGCTTTTAACGAACATAATGACTAGAATGAGATAGATTATTGTAGTAGTAGTGATGTAAATAATTATGATACGGCTAATCAAGTAAGCAATACTAGAAGTCGTAATCGGTCTCAATACCTGAAACATTACGTTAATTAAAATTTTGAATTACTTGTTTACTTAAATAATCATATTTATGTTATTAGTCATAGAATGTATGTACTTTAGTTTAAAAGGAAGCATATTAGGCGTTGAATTTAGTGTAAAACGACCTTTAACAATGCATGACCTCTTTCTCATTTAGCGTGATGTTTGGTTGTAGAGCGCGTGTAAACAGGATGTTTTAGCAAGGTGGGGTTGTCCGTACAATGAAGTCACTTATAAGTCCCTAGATATTTCTTCCTGGTAGAGGTTCAGCTTTTGGTAAATTCAAATCACCTCTGTCCATCATTTTGCTAAGATCGCTGTGTTTAAATACTCCTCCGTCTGAGATTCTGGCACCAAAGCGAACATGACTGTACTGAATGTTTGTTTATAATTATACAATTCGCATCCAGAATTAAACGCCGCTTATATGTACAAGAACATTTCTATCATCAATTTTACCCTAGAGTTTTAAACGTAAGCAATCACAAATTAACGACTGATGAATGGGATTTCCTGAACAAAGGCTTAAAATTCAAACCCCATCAAAATATTAACTCTAAATCCATCATTCAGGACCTTGTCACTCAATGTGATTCCATTTTGGACTCTATCAAAGTCCACAATCCCAATGTGGTTAAAGCCGACATTTCTAGAGCTTTGACCAACTATCAAAATTTTAAATCTCAATCTCAATTAGCTCAAGGCCGTTTTGGTCCGTTACCCACTTACAAAAAGCTATCACGTTTGTTCAGTAACTCCCAACCATCAATCATGTGTACGAAGGCTGATAAAGGTAATTGTCTAGTTATACTTAACAATAAGGATTATCTTACGAAAGTCATTGATTTCATCGATACCCCATAACAATCCAATGCCTAACTTTAACAAGAAAGTCCGTAGTCTCACTCATGACCTTAGCACTTCTATCTCATCCTTCAACATCAACCCCAAATCTCTCCTTCTCATGAATCCTCGTTGTCCTCTCCTATATGGTCTCCCAAAAATCCATAAAACCAACATCCCGATAAGACCTGTCGTTAATTTTTCCGACACTCCTTTTCTAAAATCACCAGTTGGCTTAACGTTGTTTTAAAAAATAATATCGCTCTTAACCTTAGTTATGCCATTAAGAACTCTACCGATTTGGTCACTAGATTATCATCTTTAAATCTTCCTAGCACTTATTCTCTTATTTCATTTGATGTCGCCAACCTTTTTCCAAGTATTCCCGCCAAAGATTGCATCAATATCGCGTCCGAACATCTACACCACTCTGACCTCTCCGAATCCTCAAGTTTGTTGCATTATTTCCCTCCTTAAGCTTTGCTCTCAACAGAATTTCTTCAAATTTGACAATCATTTTTATGCTCAACTCGATGGCCTATCCATGGGTTCGAACTTGTCCCCGATTCTTGCTGAAATATTTATGCATGATTTAGAATCCCATTCCATCACTACTTCCAAATTTTACCAAGACCATGTAAGCTTTTGGGGTCGTTACGTTGACGACGTCATTTGCATCCACACAGGGAACAACTCCCAAATCACCACATTCCTGTCATACCTCAATCAAATTCATCCTAATATTAAATTCACTTCCGAACCCGAAACTAACAATACACTTCCCTTCCTTGATATTATGCTTCACAAAGACGCTAAGAAATTAGAATTCAGTATATTCCGTAAGTCGACAACCACCGACCACCTCATACCCTTCAATTCCAATCACCCTTTGTCTCATAAACGAACAAAATCGAAAAAAAGTTTATTTTTCATTTCGATTCATTGGCACTGAGATATAAACGACAAACGCGCCGAGATTCGAGCGCGTGCCGCAGCGTCGAGCCGCCGCACCGGTGCCGGAGGGGCGCGAATAGATAGCCAGACGCCCCCTTCGACCTTATTTTTCAACCGATCGAAAAATCTGACACGGTGATTTTGTTCTACAACTTTCTCATACATGAACAAATTCTATTTGTTGACCAAAAAAGTTTACTTTTTTTTACTGTTTTTTTACGATAAATCGTTAAATATTAATTTTCGGGAAAAGTCGTTTAAAGGAAATTTGTAGAGCTTCAACAAACCTACAAAACCCTTTTTTTATTTTTTCTGTACGATCAATTGCTGCCGAGTTATAGTGTATCATAGGGAGTAGTCAGGATGCTTGACGTAAAGAATACGATATTATAAATAAGAGATGTAGGGACTAAATCGGAGAGATCGATTCCGAGTCTGAACGAGTAGACTACCTTCTAAACGCGTACATGATGGTTAGTGTCCATAACATTATCGAATTAGGGTAAGCACATTTTAAACTAGCTTTAATCGTTTATTATAATTGTAATTATTTTTTATGCTATGCTTATTAAGTATTGTGTTACTTGTAAAATCAATGCCCAAATGATTCCGTGTTGCAAGTCGCGCCCCTTTCGCAATGCCAAGTTAAAGTTATATTAAAAACCCCCAGATCTTATATTAACCCCCCCAGGACAATATGACGAAAGATGTCAAAAATGAGGTATTAGCCCATCTGCCAGAAGTTGGTCCAATATCTGAAAAGGTAACTTTAATAGACTTTGTGAAGAGCCAAAGGAAATGGAATAGTACACATGATAGCCATGATAGACCCACCATTAGAAATTCTAAGAGAAAAATTGTAAATATTGTCCCAGAGACAACGAGTGAAATCTTGGGATCAACACCATCAAATGACACTCAGCTAGTAGTCCAATCAACGAACGGTTGAAATCGAAGTTTTTAATTACCCCTGCAAACGGGATATTTAGATTTAGGTAGTACCCCAGGTACTAAATCCAAATTTACATAGTTTTTGTTATTTCACAGTGCTTATAGACAGCGATCGCGCAGCCTTGGTGTACATGTCCGTTGTTCATTGGTCGTCAACTAATTCCTTGTATTAAATATCGTCCCGGTATCATAGAGGTCGCGTAGTGCTGGTATACGAGCGGCCTAAGTGGTTTGAAGGTGTCCAGACAGTGGCTATATTTTAAGAAACTCAACGTCTGCTATTGTGAACATGTTATGTAATGAATTAAGAGGAAATGAGGTTTTTGTGATACAACATTTTGTATTTTTTAATTTGTACCTTGTACCTAGATCTACAGGTAATAAATATGTACCATAATCATTAGTAGTAATATCAACATATTAGTAATATTTACATTGGACTTTAAGATTTCTAATTTCCTGAAATTTAACTTTGTAGAACGGTAAATAAATTGTCTAAGGAAGATCAAAGTGTGTATATTTTTTTGAAGCACCCCGTATATATTTTATAACCTTTTTTGTTTTTGTAACTTCAGAAGAAGTGGTGCTAAGCTATGGATTATGAAGAAAATAGTATTACTGATGAACCAGATGGATCGATTACTAAAAGATTGTAATCTGTATGATAAATCACTAACCAAAATTACAGCAAATTTACCACCTATTGCTTCGACATAGATCGATAGATCCAAAACGATATTTATGTCATCGGATTCTGAGTTAGAATATTAACCTGAAGATAATGAAGGTGATTTTGATGGAAAAGGAAAAAAAATATAATAAAATTGACAATTTCTTGACTGAAAAAGTAAAGGAAAAAAAACGGCGCGTTGCAAAAGTGTAAATTGTTCAAAAAGAACACGATAGATGTGCAAAAGATGCGAATAGCGCTGTGTCCCGAATGTTTTGAGGTATATCATACATAATGAAATGGAATATTTCAGATTCTATGTGAACAATACATTATTATAGTATAATATTATAATCGTCTTTATTTCTTACCATAATTGCACTGTGTGCACATATGTGGACATTCTATTTTTTCTCAAAATAAGTGTAGTTTTCAAAAATTTTTAACTTTTTTATTATTATTATTATCAATATAAAGCTCAATTCCAACCAATTGTTTCACCAAAAAATCTAATTTTAGTATTAATTGACCGGTGCAGGTGTAACAAATTGTAATATTTGATTACGCTAATAAATATATTATCTTATCTTATTGCTTATAATAACAAGCTTTTGGTTATAAACGTACTTAAAAATATTCCCTCAAGACAGTAACGTCGCATAAATGTTGGAACTTTCACTCAGTTTGTTGACGACAGAGCTTAATTAATGTTGATCAAGATATGATAACCACGGAATTTTTGTAAGATAATGAAATTGTGTCGTCGGTACAAAATTCTATCGAATCTCATCGACGAAGGTGACCAGTCAGGTGCAGAAATACCACTGGTAAGTGCGGAGGAAGCGTTTCATAAATAAAGACATCTATACGCTACGGGATCATCCAGGATTAAAAATTTGCTGCCGGTTTTCAGGTACAAGAAGGAATAAACTCCGACACTTCTAACCTTGCGAATCTGTTAGATTATATAAATGGGCATCGATTGCAATTTGGGTAACTTCTTTTATTGATCCCACCATTCGGCGTAAGGGTTAAAGTATGGTGAGAATCGGAATCTCAACTTTCTCTTTTTTAAAACTTTTTCAACTTTAAAGTTCTCCCATTATTCGGCATCTGGAAAAAAGCAGTCTTATACAGAATTTTCTTGCCTTTTCAATGCGCCGTTCCAAAAAAATCTAGGACATTTATGAAGGACGCTAGGGCCAAGTTTAGGGGAGAAAATGTTTTCGGAGATTCGAAATCCCAACTTTTTTTAGAGAAAAATTTTGAAAAAATTGTATATTACTCTTTGGGTCAGTGCGACAAAAAACACTGATGAAATTTTTCAAAAATGATCCGTTTGGCCTCTACAAGCAGATCTGTGATTTGTTCACCGAAGGGTACAGCTCCCTTATTGTTATGCTCCGTTATTATGAGCACCGATTTCTTTATTTGCAAACAACATTATGACATGTGCATTTAACATTTAGCTTAAGTTGGTAAGGAGGCCTTGGTTGGTATCAAAACTGTTCGTAAAAGAAAACGAAATTTGTTGTTGATATCCTTGTTAGTTACTTGAGTTAATGAGAGACATACAAAACGACACTCTCGGAATATGTTAGCTAATGATGTATAGGTACCTATAGTTCGGCCGCTGGATCTTTACCGATGTATGTTGACATACAACGACGTGCGAATCTGTTAGTTAAAGAGCCAGTGAAAAGCAGACATGATGTAATTCAGTAAACCCTCAATTTTGTCCAAAGACTCTCCTATGCTTACTGTTCATGAGGTGGGGACTAACTAAGCCGGATCAAGGTAGGTTAAGTGACGCTCAGGTGTAAGAGGTACCAAAATTAGACGACCTTCAAAAGCATTTCAGTAAGGCTGCCGTTTGTATATTTTAAATTACATTATTATTGTTATTGAAAAATCACAATGGCAGACGGTTATGGCGGTTGTTACATCACGGCAGACACTTTTCAAAATTCAAAAAATATAAAATTTCAAAAATATTTTAGTAGATCTGAAATTTAAGTATGTTATTCTTAACAGTATTATTAGCTTATATTTATAACGGCAGACATTTCCTCCGGTTATAACAATCCGGCAGACAGAAAAACTTAAGCTACAGTCAGAGCATATAGACCGCAAGACCCAGCAACATATTTTGAGTTGTCATGAAAAGTCACTCACTGAATCCCTAATAAGTACTTACTGAACAATAAAAGTTACTTACTTACCCTCTCCGGTCCCGGTCGAGGTGTACTACCCTAAAACTACAAATAGGGGTAAGAAATAAACGGTTTATTTTTAAGAAGAACTAACCGGCACTTTACTTATAAGAGTATTACACACCTTACAACACTAAATAATGTTTCATTTAGTTAAAGTATATCATGAAATTTCAGGAGGGTACTTTCACTAATATTCTGGGTTTATGAAAATTTTGCCAGAACGTTTTCCTCCCTCCTAAATTGTTGACAGAACGCTGTAATTATTTATTTATAAAAAAAGTTATATTTTTATTTCATCCGTGTTGACATTTGTGCCCAATGAAATATACCTATCTATGTAGGATAAATAATATTAAGCGCCAAAAAAAAATTATATCACCTAATCCTATCTGCCAGAGCGGAAAACGTTCCCATATGAGCGCGAGCGAGACGGTTTAATAGCAATCTGCGGGTTAAAAAATAAAGTGTATCTGCGGACTTCATTTTCCAACGTTTTGGAGGTCATTATACAGGTATGAACGAGAAGTGGGCATCTTCTAACGGTTTAAGGGTGTTTCGAACTATTCAATATCTTAGTAGTCGTGTACGAATATTTTTAGAGTGCAGTAGAGGTTTTCATTTGTGCATTGAATTAGCTATTACAGCATATATTTTGTACTTATATATAAATAGAGATTGTAAATTATAAATTGAGAGGTCTCAAAGATCACCTTTGAGACCTTTGAGAAAAGATCTTGTTTTTTTTGAGACCTTTGATACAATTGAGACCTTTGAAAATAGAGATGCCACGAATATTCGGTTACCATTCGGTATTCGGCCTATTCGACTGAGACCTTTGAAAATAGAGATGCCACGAATATTCGGTTACCATTCGGTATTCGGCCTATTCGACTGCTTTTTTTACTTTTTGGTATTCGGCCGAATACTGCGAACCATTTAGTCGAATACCAAATACCAAATGATGAAAAAACGCATAATATTACTCATAAAAAATTGTTTTAAAAAGAATCAGCATGATATTCCTAAATAGGTGATCTTCTATTAAATGGTGGCATTTCGTAAAGCTTTTCGAGAAGAAACACTGATATCTTTTAAGATATACAATATTATACACACTATAAGTAACACAATTTGATGTAACAATTAACATATAATGCGTGTTGACACGACCTAATCGCGAATGAAGCAAATACGCCGACGGCATAGTTACCGCACGCACTTCAATGATGCAGGTCGGAACCTGTCATCCGCGAAATGTACTACCATTAAGTGTCGCCGAATATTCGGCGCTTCGGCTGAGAGTCTAGCGTCTAGCCGAATATTCGGTATTCGGAAAAATTACTATTCTTGACATCCCCATTTAAGGCCTTTGATGAAGACGAATGAATAACTTATTTAATTAACAATTTTCTATACACCTCGACCAGAGAGAGTTGCCAGAAGTAACTTTTATTATTGAGCAGGTATTAGGGATTCAGTGAGTGACTTTCATGACTTTTGAAATGACAACTCTTGGCCCATTCTATTCGGACCGTTTAAATGCGGCAGTTTGAACGCCGTTATCGCGCCGTTTTTTTGCCAACTATACGAACAGTTGAAAAGCTAGCGGTTTACTAGCCGTAGAAATGCTTGTAAAATGCGTGCCATTCTATACGGGCAGCCTGGGCGCTACCAGACGGCTCGTTGACAGCTGATGTGTTCAGTTTGTCTACTAGCAAGTCTACGAGTCAGTTCCATATAATGTTTTGTAAGCACCGCAGTATGAAGAGACATTTTTTCAATACTACAGAATGTCTTGCTACATCGTACAGACAAGGTCGCAGCTCAATTGCACACATACACTTTTCCGTATCGAACAGTTTCTCGGCACTCGCGGTAGAACTGCTTCAAAAGCGCGCGTATGGACAGATAAGCAGTTCCACAGTGTACCGTTTTTACGCGCCTGGTCGCGTTTAAACTGTCCGCCGCTCTGTTAACGCGTCCAAGCAAGGCCGTAAAAAAGTCCGTATAGACACTCTGTATATACCACGTATCCCCAGTCACCTGGCGTTTTCAAGGCGTTCAAACTGTCGCGTTTAAACGGTCCGCATAGAATGGGCCAAAGTATGTTGCTGGCTCGGGGTGTAGCTTAAGTTTTTTTGTCTGCCGGATTGTTACAACCGGAGGAAATGTCTGCCGTTATAAATATAAGCTAATAATACTGTTAAGAATAACATACTTAAATTTCAGATCTACTAAAATATTTTTGAAATTTTATATTTTTTGAATTTTGAAAAGTGTCTGCCGTGATGTAACAACCGCCATAACCGTCTGCCATTGTGATTTTTCAATAACAATAATAATGTAATTTAAAATATACAAACGGCAGCTTTACTGAAATTCTTTTGAAGGTCGTCTCATTTTTGTACCTCTTACACCTGAGCGTCACTTAACCTACCTTGACCGGGCTTAGTTAGTCCCCACCTCATGAACAGTAAGCATAAGAGAGTCTTTGGACAAAATTGAGGGTTTACTAAATTACATCATGTCTGCTTTTCACTGGCTCTTAGACTATGTCATTCGACTACTTCATTACTAAAAACAAACAAGGACAAACTGACTGAGATTTGCAGTTTGTCTTTGTTTATTTTTAGTAATAAAGTAGTCGAATGACAGATACGCACGTCGTTGTATGTGAACATATAGATCGGTAAAGATCCAGCGGCCGAACTATACATTGTATTCAATATGTAGAAAAGGATAGTCATACACAAGTGCGCGTTTGATTCATCGATCAATCGGGATAAGTTAAACGAATGAACTATATATAAAACCTCTTACCAAATGAAAATTTTATTTTTATTGGAGCTTTGTTTTTTGTCCTGATGAAGTGGGCGAAACGTTGACTTCCCAACATTGACACGGCACTACCCTGGAAGGCGTCTTTATCTTACTGACACTGGTCGTGGAAGCCCTCGCTCTGACACTGAAAATCTCTACGGGGAGATTATATACAACCCAAGTCGCAACACAGTGCAATGAAACCTGAAGAACAAGTTAACACTAAGTTAGATGAAACAATAATATTCACTTCTTCCAAAAAATTAGTAAGAACACCTCCATTTACCCATTCCAAATATTTTCACGAAAATTGCATTACTTTTTTGCAACAATATACTCGCTGTGATAATTCTAATCATTGGGGGAGACGACAACAAAATAGCGCATCTTGGAAATTTTCTCAAGGGAAATGAATATAAAAATTGATTGGATCCATCGTGGTGTTAAACAGAACACTAAATGGGGTGGAACGTAGAATTTAGGAAAATAACAGGGTTTTGCGAAGTTATTTTCCTAAATTCGAAATGAATATACGTGGTATTTCGATTTTTTAAATAATCCTGATAATACCACTAAACCTTGGACCGACATTTCCAAGGAATTTCAAACACATTTTGGAGGCTGCATCAGCAGCAAAAAACTAGCTGCGCAATCGCAAACAACACATAGGCGAAACCGTTCTCAAATATTACTATAAACTATTAAAATGCACAGTGGATGCTACCTTTGCTTTAAATGATAATTTGTTAAATGTACAGGGAATCAGGGGCGTAGCTACCCTGGAGCAGTTGGAGCAAACAGCTACGAGCACACGAATTTTGAGGGCGCACGAGTCAGGGAGCGCAAATTTTGAAACAGCTTATTATAGTGTTATTTTACTAAATAGTTTTATCAGCCGATAAAAGAGGTTTAATCAATATATGCACACAATTTCTCTTAGTTTTGGACCACAATTAAGATTTAAAATGTGTTTTTTTATTCAAATAAGACAAATTACTTCTATACACGAAGTTGCCGAATTCCTCCTAATTCACACCCCAGCCTCAAGTAGTTTCTCAGATATTATTACGGCATGCCTAATTTTTTTAACTTTACCAATGTTAAAGTTCTGACTTAATTCACATATTAAATTCATTGTCTATGATTCGAAAAACTATCCATACAAAGAAAACGCATCAATTTGAACATCTGGTTTAACAGTACTTGCCTAAAGAAGAACATCATCCCCAATTTCATCAGGTCTAACATCAATTCCCGAATCAAGAACCCCATCGCTCAAAAATCTATCAAACATGCTCAACTCTATTGGTTACGGAACGAAGTTTCAAAATGGTACGCCGAACGTGATAAAATTGATCAACCCCTCTACACCCTTCATCTTCAATTATCATCGCTCTTACATCCCGTGGCTTGGAATATCTTATTGGGAAGAATCAAGGATAACGTCTCATCATTCGGTAACAACCTGTATAAAAAACTTGTTGACAAAATGAAATCATTAGATTCAAAACAAACCTCTATTAGTTCACATAACAAAAATTATTCGGACCATAAATTTCATTCGAGAGTTTTGAATCTAAGCGACCACACATTTACTGATGGGGATTTAACTCTCTTGAACAAAGGTTTAAAATTTTCTCCTTACGTCCCGTTAAATATTAACCAAGTTACACAAGATATTGCTACTCGTTGTGATCTGCGATCATTAATTCTATCCCGTTTGAGGATCCTACTATCATTAAGGCCGAAATTTATAAATCCCTTAAATATTTTAGTAATACTAATTCCAATCAATCCAATTTTACTCAAGGCCATTTTGCGAACTTTCAAAATTTCAAAAACGTTACCAAATGTTCAGAGGAGCTACTTCTACCATCATGTGTACAAAAGCTGATAAAGGGAATTGCATTGTTATTTTAAATAAGCATGATTACATCGCCAAGGTCGTTGAATTCATCAACACCCCTGGTTTTTCTAAATTAAGTCACGACCCCGCTAATAACTTCAATCTTAAGCTCAGACAACTCATTTATTCCCATAGAGATACCCTCCTCTCCCTTAATACCACTTATAGATCCATTATGGTGATGAATCTCAAACCCCCTTTGCTCTACGGTTTACCGAAGATCCATAAACCCAACATCCCGATCCGACCGGTGGTCAGTTTTCGGAACACCCCGGCTTCCAAACTCACCTCTTGGCTTAACCATATCTTGAAATCGTATAGTTGAAGGTTAATAACGAGGTGTTTTTAATTATAAAAAAAAATTTTCCGATTAATGCTGGATAGTCACCCTCGTGAAAGTGAGTAGCGGGGTACTTCCAATTAATTGTTTTACGTCATTACCCATTAGTGTTGCCGATTAATTTCGGGGCTAATGTTTCAGTATACTTCGGTATACTTATCTAAAAAACATAACCACTCATCCCATTCTTCATCTAAGTTCTGACTTAATTCACATATTAAATTCATTGTCTAAGGAAGGGGAGGTTTTAAGTAGTTTTATTTATTATCATTGACCCCCTTCGTGTATTACTGACTTATCATGGATTAATGTTAAAGCTCAAACTAATCAAAATATATTTACGAAGCAGCATGTCTCAATCCCGTCTTAGCTCTCTGGCCACAATATCAATTGAAAAAACGATGTTCAGTAAACTAGTTGAAAACCGACACTAGGCAAGAACGCAAAATTGCAAGGCAAACAAGTTCACAAAATCCTAGTACCTTCAACTGAATTATTAAAAAAACGAACAAAGGTGGAAAAATTTGTTAATAAATATCAAGAAAAATATATAAATTATGGTTTTACGTATATACGAGAAAATGAAACAGATTTGCCAAAATGCGTTATTTGTGGTAATGCACTAGCAAATGCATCATTAAAAACTAATAAATTCATAAGACATTTAGAAACAAGCCATACTGAACATAAAGATAAACCTCCAGAATTTTTAGTAAGAATGCTTAAAACATTGAATACGAATAAATCTAATATGACACAATTTGTTACAAAGGATAAGAAATATATGAAATGTTCATTTTTGGTAGCATGGCACATTGCTAGATCCAAAAAAGATATAACATGGGAGAGATATTAAAACCATGTTGAGCTACTGAATTTAATAATATAAGTGATAATTTGATCAATATGTGAATTAAAAGTATTAAGTATTGAAAATAAGAAAATGTCTTTCTCTTAATCATAGAATTAATGTAGTAAAGTTGCATTCACGAGAGTTGGCGTTCACATCATAGGTTTCCGAATGAATTCACGACATTCCTTTAAAGCTTAATACATGTTTATGATAAAGATGGCAATACAGTTTGCATGTGTTTTAAGTAAAGACCTACGTATAGGCGATCGTCAGTGAAAATAAGAGAGAAGTGAGTATGTCCGTATGTCCAACAGCCGACTTCAATCAACGCTTCAACTTAATATTGCACGGATTCTGATTTCACTTGAATCTGTCAAATTTATTCATAATTTATAACCTCATCGTTTTCTTTTAGTTTACGCCGTCTCGTATTATTTCTTTTCGTTGTTGTTTTGGCCTTTTATTTACTCGTCCTTTATAGTTATTTTGTTCAAATTATCAAATTATTAATAACAGTTCTTATTAGAACGAATTTACGAAAATTGCAATATTTTTAACCACAAAACAGCATGTTTTGACAATCCAATATAACATTAGTGCCAAAGGTACTGCCCAGAGAACAAGTTCAATCGCAGCATACGTTAATATGTTTATTGCACTTATTAGAATTCCGCATTTAGCTTTACTAAGCTCTAATTAATTTTTTAAGATACGTTTTATACGTAATGGATTAATTAAGCACGTAAAATATTACTATGACAATGTTAAAGTAGCACAAGCAACTACCTGTGGGTAATTAAAGTATTATTTGCAACACTGCCTTGTTACGATTTGGCAGATTTCATTCCCGACGTCATTATTTCTTGACTTCAATACATACAATTACAAGTAATGACGTGCACGCCAACTCTCCTGCATACAATTATAATATCATAGTGAAGTATTAAGATAATAAAAAATAATTTACAATTAGTTACCGTAAAACCTTTAATTCTGCGCCATGGCGCTCTATTATTCAACTCCTCTGCCAGGGTGGCGGTCTATTAGAGGTGGCGCACAATTAGAGGTTCTGTCTTAACAAATGTGCCTTTCTATACATTTCTTTGTTGCACTTAACAGAGTAGATGGTTCCATTTTTATCACTTTTGCAAACACGCAAATGTGACTTTGGACGAACGTCATATGTATGGTCATCACAAAATTTTATTAACGCAAACATATTGGAGTACATTAAAACACTAAAAATTAACAACAAAAGATAAACACCATGCCGTAATATTCACTGTATGTTCATTCAAAGATTTGTTTAATTGTGACGGAACAAAACAAACTGAAAAATTTGAACGCGAATTCTAAAATAATGTTAATTGTTAAATGAAACCACTGCGTATAATAAGTAGGTAGACCGGCTGCGGGTCGACGAGTGTCCTCGTCTCGCCAACCTCGTTAGCGCCTTAGACAAGGACAGACAACTCGCTTGGCTTACTGCACGGACAGTATCGGTATTTAAGTTTGTTTACTTAAACAATGCATTAATATTTAGCGTAGAACTGAGGTGCAAAAATTAGCACTTTCTTTAAAAAATAATATGTTTTATTGCATTTAGTTTTACAAAATATACAGTGTGACTCATTTAGATTGGAAACACACATGTAAAATCTGAAGTTATTTACCGATTTTAACCAATTTTTTTTTTAATGTTAAATAATGTAACGGGCGTTATTTTTGATTAAATTAAATTAATTACTTTTTACTTTTCAAGTTTGTATATATAGAAAATGTTTTTAGAAAAGTGAGTAAGTTTTCAATGATAGATTTAGAAAAGTGAAGCAGAACGGATAGTATAAAAGCACAAGTGTCTTATCTGGAATGTGCAGAATAAGATAACAGCTTATAAAAGTGTATATGAAGGGAGCGGGGAAGTGAGTGTTAGTGGACAAGTTAGTTATAATAAGACGGTAGTAGCGGAAGGTGCTCAAGTAAAGACTCGCACCAGAATTCTGAATTTATTAAGAGATTTTGCGGAACAAAGCGGAAAGGTACCTAAAAGGTACCCTCAAGTGCGATTAAAAGTGTCACTAAGGTGATTTAGAAGCGAAATTACGTTTTAATAAACAGATTTATATCGGCGTATATGAACCAAAGGTGCATTTAATGTGCGTGAACTGTTAATGAACTCGAAGTAGTGGAATTGAAATATCGAAACGTGAAAACGGAGCTACCTCAATAAATAAGGGTGAGCTTCCGAAGTTAGTTTACCAGGGAAAATCCTCAAGGGGTAAAGCGCTCGCTTAGTCGTTTTAGTATCGCTTAGTTGTTTTAATATCGCTTTATCGTAAGAGTAGTCGCGTTTTAGTTGTGAATGAGAGACCCGCTTTGTGTTAAATCTTAACTTTTCCAAGTGAATTTGACCCCAGTGAGAAGAAGAATTTTAAGGCAACTTATCGTCAAGCGACCCATGAATCGAGCGGCCGTTGGAAGGTACCACGAGAAGACTACGTTATCGCAATAAGGTAGAGAAACATTAAGGTACTGTACCAAAGTTTTATTTACGTATTGATTTGAACTAATAGTGAAGAAAAACTGAATTTTATGCGTAGTATTTATAGTATTGAGTTCGGATTAAAATTAAAATATAAGCGAAATTGAAATCTAAGCGGATGTAAAGTAGCAATTTTTAATCTTGATGTCAACGCCTTGCTAGCAAGCGATAAAATTTACCCAGTTCATATGTTGTGTAGGTAGAAATTAAGTTTATTTTTTTAGGAGTTGTACATTTTGTTTCATTTTGAATAACTTTGTAATAAATTGATTTTGTTCTTGATTTTATGGAATTTTTCAATGATTCTTACCTAAGTGTAAGGAAAGTAAAAACGTATTTTTCATAAAGTTTGACGCTAAATGAAAGGTTAAGGACCCCATCACATGTACTTGAGTGATCATAAATAAGCGTTGCATGTAACTAAAATCACTGTCTTCCAAATTAATCGATGATAGCATTTTTAATAAGATCGAACCTGAGTAAATTGAAAAAGCTTTACCAAATTTATATTTAATCCTTTTTATCCCTACTGAGCTAGCCTGGGAAGGAAAAGTACGAAAAAGGTAGGTCCAAGCGTACTGCCAAGATAGCAAAATTATCGAACATTTTAACCACGAACCTGAAGAAGTTTATCAACATGTTTGTAACTTCCGTTACAAATGGCGCCGCAACTGGAGGGCTCGATTAACGCCCTGAAACCAATAGTCTCATGCTCATCTGAAAACAAAGTTTAAGAAAAAGAAATTAAACCAGTGGCGTAGCACGAAAAAATTAAACAAAAAAAAAAAAAATTGAAAAGAAAACAGAAACGTATGAGAATTAAATAATTATTTTATGGAATTACGATCCGGTTTTAAGAAGGCTCCTCGAATAATTGAAACGATTAAAATGGCCAACGTTCAAGACAGCGAAAATATTATCGTCAGTGAAGAACGTCAAGAAATTATGGAAGACCAACAAGCACGAACACAAACGATGGACATGTCTATGTTAGCGCAATTAATCCAAAAGGGACAAGAAGAAATGAAAGAAGGACAAAGAAGACAAGAAAGGAATATGGAGCAATTACGACACGAAATAAGAAGCCAAAGGCAAGAATGCGAAAGGAGATTTAACATCCAAGAAAAGAAAATTGAAGATTTAAACCAACAACACGTGGGATTCACGCAGCAAGTAGATTACGAATTTCAGAAAATGGATCAGAAATTTATTAGGAATGAAAGAATCGTCGAACAAAATATGAAAGTTCTAGACAACAAAGTAGAAAGAAATACCGAAGAGATCGAAACGATCAAAGAGAAAATTAAGGAAGAGAAAACGACGGCCAACACCAATGCAACCACAGTGATCTACAAGACCGAAGGAGTAGGGGCACAGAAGCCAAAGAAATTCGATGGAAGTTCAAGAAGTGTGCACCCCGTTAATTTTGTGAAGTCATTAGAAAATTATTGGATGAATATGCACTTACAAGAAGAGCAAAAGATGAACATCATGGAGGATTATTTAGAAGGTTGTGCGAAAGCATGGGCCGATCTGCACCAAGGCCAATGGAGAGACTTTAGAGAATTAAAGAACAAATTTTTACAACAGTTTTGGTCAACCGAAAAACAGAATAAAATTAGACATCGACTGAACACACCAAGGCTGTATGAGGCAAGAAATGGTACCTATACAGACCACGTATGGTACTGGGTCTCGAAGACCGCACACCTAGAACCGAGAATAAACGAAGACCAGTTGATAGAAGCACTAGTGGGTCATTTCCCAAGAGACGTGCAAATGGTACTGTATGCTGCCCAGGCCAAAACCATCAAGAATTTAACAGAAATTCTCGAAAAAATACAAGAGACCAACCGAGATTGGCGAAGAGATTCATCAAGACAAGAATCGCAAGGCCGCGACCAGCGAAACAGTCAAAACCGAAATAATTACCAACATAATGACAGAAGGAATGCGAACCACGTGAATTACAGAAGAGGAAGGGGAGGCCACTATGGACCACCCGGAAGATATTACGAAGATCGTCGACGAAATGAAGAGGCTGAAGAACGTCGGCCAGACAGCGAGGCGGAAAACTAGATTCGACTGGACGAGGAGCTCCACTTGTCCAGCGGCAACAGCGGGAGCAACAACAATTAATTAATTTCGTCAAAGTATTTTATAACCAATGCAAAACCACACAAAAATTAGAAGAAAATCAGGTACAGGCTCAAGAAGAAACCGCAAGTATTACAGAAGAGTCCGATATCGAAGGAATTGGTGATAACAGCGAAGAAGAAGAGAACACTTACCAACCAATGGTCTTAGGAAAGATGGAGGGGGTGACTCAACAATTTTTAGTAGATACAGGGAGTCAAATAAGCCTCATGTCCGAAGAATTATATAAACAACTTGAACCTAAAAATGCAATAATGTTACCCACCAAGGGGTTAACAATACAGGGAGTGAATGGAAGAATCTCCAAAGTGACAAAACACGTCCTCATGAGGATTGAAGTGGGTGAAAGCGACCACGACCACGGTTTTTACGTAGTAAAGGGAATTGATCCGCCCATTATTTTGGGAGTTGACTGGATGTACGAAAAGAAAGCCACGATAGAAGTCAAAGAGAAGAAAATGAAGTTTATACATGAAGAGGCAGATTATTATGTGAAGTTTAAGGAAAACGGTTCTCGTATGTATAAGTCCAGAAATATGACGATATGTGGAACCAGACACCGAAAAAGAAAGAAGAAGGGGAAGAGATATAGGTGAAGAAAAATGAAGAGCAGAAGAAATTAAAGGAATTACTGAGAAATTTGGAAGAGAAACAAAAGGAAGACGAACATTTAAATTGGATTAGAAGAGAGTTAGAAGAAAATAATATGAACAAAAGAGAAGAGCTAGGAAACAATTTTAGAATACACGGAGGAATACTGTTTAGAAGAGGCAGTAGATCTGAAGACTGGTGGAGCATATGTGTACCGTCTAAAATTGAAAAAGAAGTCATAAAAGTCTACCACGATATGCTAGGCCATTTTGGAACACAAAAGATATTATCAGCAATAAAAGAAAATTGTTATATTACGAATCTAGGGAAAAAAGTAAGAAAAGTGGTGTCATCGTGTGACATCTGTCAAAAAGCCAAAGTTACTAATAAGAAGCAAGAAGCACTCATGGAAAGTGTACTCGTTGAAAAACCATTAGAGATGGTGTCAGTTGACCTGTTTGGTCCCCTACCTAGAGCCCAAGGAGGCGTGGAATATATATTTGTGATGTTAGACATATTTACGAAATATGTGAAACTTTATCCCATTAAAAAAGCGAATACACGAACGCTCTTGAACAAAGTGATGAATGATTTTATACCCACTGTAGGTCAACCCAAGATGATATTGTCGGACCATGGAAGCCAATTCACGGCAAAGAGATGGCAAGAAGAGTTAAAGAACAATAACATACAAGTTAAAATGACATCAGTATATCACCCCGCATCGAATCCCGTGGAGAGGGTTATGAGAGAACTGGGAAGATTATTCCGAACCTACTGCCATGATAAACATACGAACTGGAGCAGGTGGGTGAATCAAATTGAAAGGTGGCTGAACATGTCTGAACACGACAGTACCGGGTTCACACCGATAGAGCTGTTGAAAGGCCGAAGATTTAATCACGTTATTGAAAGCTTAATAGAATTCCCAATCCGAACTGATCCGGATGTGGAAACTAAAATAATATTGGCACACGAGAGACTCAGAAGTCGGGCCGAAAAGCGAAAGATAAAACATGATGACCAAGTGAAGATTCCAGTGAAATATAGGCCAGGAGAGTTGGTGCTACTGAAGACACATCACCAATCGTCGTCACTGAGCCACGAAATAAAGAAATTTTTTCTATTATATGAAGGACCCTACGAAATAGTGAGCGAAACGGGAATAAATGCTTATCTAATAAAATACCCAAATCAAGAAGCAAATAGAGGTGTACACAATGTGGTGAATTTAAAAAGATATGTTGTGTCAGAACAACCCAATCGTACAGTAAACTTACAGGCAGCTACCTCTGTCTAACCCAACCAACATATTACCTTAATTTCCTTGTATCCATTTGGAAAACTTTCAGTTTCACTGAGGGTGTTTGTATATAGTGTTAAATTTGTTATATGATGTATAAACCTAAACTCTAAGTATGTTGTTTTCGATTCAACCGTTCAGTTGTCTCAAAAACAAGAGGGGGTACTGTAACGGGCGTTATTTTTGATTAAATTAAATTAATTACTTTTTACTTTTCAAGTTTGTATATATAGAAAATGTTTTTAGAAAAGTGAGTAAGTTTTCAATGATAGATTTAGAAAAGTGAAGCAGAACGGATAGTATAAAAGCACAAGTGTCTTATCTGGAATGTGCAGAATAAGATAACAGCTTATAAAAGTGTATATGAAGGGAGCGGGGAAGTGAGTGTTAGTGGACAAGTTAGTTATAATAAGACGGTAGTAGCGGAAGGTGCTCAAGTAAAGACTCGCACCAGAATTCTGAATTTATTAAGAGATTTTGCGGAACAAAGCGGAAAGGTACCTAAAAGGTACCCTCAAGTGCGATTAAAAGTGTCACTAAGGTGATTTAGAAGCGAAATTACGTTTTAATAAACAGATTTATATCGGCGTATATGAACCAAAGGTGCATTTAATGTGCGTGAACTGTTAATGAACTCGAAGTAGTGGAATTGAAATATCGAAACGTGAAAACGGAGCTACCTCAATAAATAAGGGTGAGCTTCCGAAGTTAGTTTACCAGGGAAAATCCTCAAGGGGTAAAGCGCTCGCTTAGTCGTTTTAGTATCGCTTAGTTGTTTTAATATCGCTTTATCGTAAGAGTAGTCGCGTTTTAGTTGTGAATGAGAGACCCGCTTTGTGTTAAATCTTAACTTTTCCAAGTGAATTTGACCCCAGTGAGAAGAAGAATTTTAAGGCAACTTATCGTCAAGCGACCCATGAATCGAGCGGCCGTTGGAAGGTACCACGAGAAGACTACGTTATCGCAATAAGGTAGAGAAACATTAAGGTACTGTACCAAAGTTTTATTTACGTATTGATTTGAACTAATAGTGAAGAAAAACTGAATTTTATGCGTAGTATTTATAGTATTGAGTTCGGATTAAAATTAAAATATAAGCGAAATTGAAATCTAAGCGGATGTAAAGTAGCAATTTTTAATCTTGATGTCAACGCCTTGCTAGCAAGCGATAAAATTTACCCAGTTCATATGTTGTGTAGGTAGAAATTAAGTTTATTTTTTTAGGAGTTGTACATTTTGTTTCATTTTGAATAACTTTGTAATAAATTGATTTTGTTCTTGATTTTATGGAATTTTTCAATGATTCTTACCTAAGTGTAAGGAAAGTAAAAACGTATTTTTCATAAAGTTTGACGCTAAATGAAAGGTTAAGGACCCCATCACATGTACTTGAGTGATCATAAATAAGCGTTGCATGTAACTAAAATCACTGTCTTCCAAATTAATCGATGATAGCATTTTTAATAAGATCGAACCTGAGTAAATTGAAAAAGCTTTACCAAATTTATATTTAATCCTTTTTATCCCTACTGAGCTAGCCTGGGAAGGAAAAGTACGAAAAAGGTAGGTCCAAGCGTACTGCCAAGATAGCAAAATTATCGAACATTTTAACCACGAACCTGAAGAAGTTTATCAACATGTTTGTAACTTCCGTTACAATAATGAAACATCTACTTTGGGACAAAATTTTAAATGTTTATTCCAATTTTCAGGGCATACTACGATAACTTTTTCGTACTCGGAATGGAGAATTGTTATTAGCGATTTGTTTATAAAAAAAATATCTACGCCACTGGATTCAGAATGCTTCCAAATAGCCGTCATTACGCACGTGCGTAGGACAACACTAATATGTAATGACTTTTAGAGTACTTTTATAAATTCCAAAATAACTTATTCTATGCAAATGTAATTAAATTACACAAAAGGTAAAATTTAAGCGTTTCTGTTGTACAACTAAAACCTCAACTTTCTCTTGGTGATGTGATCGTTGTTGGTCTGCTATACAAAAAATAATTTATAAAATTTCAACTCCTTGAGACAATAAACATATCTGTGTAAATTCATTACTATCTGATGTAGATCAAATTAAGGATCACAACAATGAGTACATTAATTTACCTGATACCATTATCGTTGCTTTTTAAATACGAAATGTATTGTTTAGTTTAGTGCAGGCAACGAATGCTCAAAAAAAGGTATAGAGGGAAATGCTTGGAACACAATTTTGGCACAGTTCGGTGAACGCATCAAAAGTCCCCGCTTGTAGCCCTTAACAGGGGGGGGGGGGGGTCATTTTTCGGTTTTTTGCTTATATCTCGGAAACTATGCGTCCTACTGACATAACCATTCTATAAAAAATGAAAGCTGATTAAATTTGCTACAAGTTTTCCGATATCTTGTACAGTTCCGGCCCTCCACCTGTTGTAGGCCTCCCCATTTTTTTTCCGCGCATGCGTATTGACGGTCGGATGTACGTCATTTTCGCCTAGTCACTCTCAGTGGAGACATATCTCTTCCCGAGTATAAGAGACGCCACGCAATCGTTACCGCCACAAGTAAGTCTATTTACTTTATTTTAATGAATAGTACGCTTTTTTAACTTTAGAATTTATCCCTGCTTGTAATCAATTTGCCTAAGGACAGTAACCAATACTTGATTTGAAGCATAAACAGACCACAGGTGTCTCTCAGCCGCCGACTTGTTTTTTTTCTTCCGCATTTTTAGTGCTTTTTTCCACTTTCATTTGATTCATTTATTGCAGAAATGGCTGAAGAAAGAATACTGTTTGACAATATTGTCAAACAAATTAACCCTCCAGCGCCAAAAACGGCACGCAAGAACGTTTTTATTTTGACTGTAACTCGATCCCTAGCAATTTCGCGGAATTACGGCTTTCGAAGCTGTACTAGGGAAGGGTTGGAGCTGCCGATTCCAGGAGTTTTGATCTCTCAAACCCTTCCCCCCACACGTGGTAGTTAGTTTAAAAGTGATACACCCCGAGGATTGATCACTCGTACTTGCAAAAGAAATATTCTAATTATTTACTAACATTTGGTGTTTTTTTCAGTTCCTATTTATCCTCAGACGTTTACAGTGCCAAAATGAGCAGCAAGTGTTTTGTTTGTGATGAGGATCGAGTCCTAATGTTTCTGAAGTGGGCGAAAAAGGGATAATTTCCCTTAAAAAAGCCAGTAAAGAGAGGGGCGACGGCAAAATCAGCCAACTAGCCAATGTGACTTCACTTCTCATCCACACGTTGTGTAGAAAAAATTACACGCGGTCCCAGTCGATCGCGGCTTTCAAGAAACAAGAGGCATCAACATCTGCTCAGCCTGAAACATGGATGCTACGATTTATATTACCCAAGTTCGATTTCAAGAAGAGTCAAGACAAAAGAAGGAAAGCACATACAGTCCGCACTCTTGATTTCCATAAAGTATGTATGTCTGCAGCCTCCGTAAGGTGGGGTGAAAAAGTTATTCTTCGCCTTGCCCGTGTTAATGACCTTGTTGCAGAAGAGGCAGTTTATCACAATGATTGTAGTTTGAAATTCATCATGCCCTTATATACTCATGAGTAAAGCTAGGATAGTTAGGCAAAATAAAAGTTCAAAAAAGGCAGGCAAAAAGGCATAAAAAACAATCGAAAAAAGCATCTAAAAAGGCAAAAAAGGGTCAAAAAAGGCACGGAAAAGCAAAAACTGACTAGAAAAAAGCGTTAAAATCTACACATACATATTCAAGTTGAGTATAGTTATACTTAAAATTTTTTGATTGTCTATCTGGTGGCATTCTATTTTAATAAAGGTTTCTGGGTAATTTAGAAAGAAGCTTAAACACGACACGATGTTAAAGGACGCAGTATCAACAAAGACTGTATTTTAGGTGCACACTGCAGGTAGAAATAATACAATGGGAAATATTCCAAAGTAAGGAAAATGACTCATTGGAGTTATTATTGTAACGGGCTTAATTATTAAAGAGTCTTCACTTTGTACACAAAATTCCTTTCCCTTTCAAACAATACCTACTATATGCATTACAAATAATCAATCTTAGAAATTTCCCAGAATAATGTATATAAAATTTAAAAATTAAGAAATACTTTCATTACAAAAAACTTACAAAAAAATTGACAGAAAAGGTACCTACTAAATAGGCAAAAATAACAAAAAATTAGTTAAAAAAGGCAAAAATCTAAAAAAGAGCCAAAAAAGGCAAAAAAGGCAAAATAAAGTTTGCATTTTTGGAAAGTGCATACTGTAAAACGGATTTTAAATGGAGCCTGCCTTAAGTTTTTCCCTTTATAAAAAAAGGCATTTTGCCTAACTATCCTAGCTTTACTCATGAGCAAACAGTTCCTCATCCGAGTACGTAGCAAAAGCTATGGATGATATTTATGCCTTCATTGATATAATAGTACAGACTGCCAGTTCTCGCAGACTGAAATTCTCGATGCAATTACTGGGGAGAAAACTGTAAAAGCACGTCTTCAAACCAAGTGTGGGTCTTGTTTGATAGTTTCTGAAGGTTCTAACAGATTCCATGTTCCAGTGCTGTGTTTTATAGTCTAGGCATACATTCGGAAAAGTGAATTGTAAGAAGCATTTCATATAACAATTGCGGAAACAACTTTTTTAGACTAATTCGCCCCGCGGAATCCGAAAATGCCTGTTCCACCTCGAGATTTTGACCGTGAGTCCCGAATTCAAGATGGTGATCGGGCCACGTTTGAGCATATCTCTGGTGTCTTTTGGGTTAGAACCGTAATCCAAACGTCTATATTGGGGTTTTTAATGGTGGCGAATACAATATAATAATAAAAAATAAGCCATCTAATGGTTTTAAGTACTTAATTTAATGTTAATCTATAAATACTGCTTTTAAAAGTTGCTTATGAGGTCCGTTCTTTTAAGAAAATGGAAATATCTTTACAAACGACAGATTCTTATATTAGGTACACATAAACGGTGTTCATTTCTTAAATATTAATTTAACTAAACGAAAATTAACTACTTTACTCAGTTAAAGAACTTAAAATATTAAGGCTCGTCGGTTGACTCATCAGCTAAGACGCAAGAGTTAAGACATCGGCCTTTGCAACCGCACAATTTCGTACACATCAAGTCTGATTTCCTGCAACCGCACATTCTATTTTTTTCACTTTTGCAACTACAAGTTATAATGTCTATGCACGCCTTCGGTACAGAGTCAAGGGTCATAAAAACGGGCACTGCTATGTTGTTCTGCATTCTCCGTCCACAGCTCTCTACATCAGGGAAGGAGGGGCCTGGCTTCGTTGGCTTTTTCCCAAACATCGACGTGAGTAGAACATATTTAATTTTATCATGTAAATAGATATAAGCGTAACTGATTTTTCTGTTCAAAATATACATTCTTACTTGGTGAGATGATGAGATGAAGGCGTAGAGCGTCTGTTGTGGGCGATAAGGCCTCCGGGTCTTCAGCGTCCCGAAAAGCGCATATCTTGCTTTGTCGCCAGTACAAATGTCTTTGTCTACTTGCCGAGCAAAATATTGGTTATTATACCGATAATTGTAATAAAATACTCAACCGTTCCCTTAACTGATAGTTAAGGGGAAGGTTGAGTATTTTATTAACTGATAGGTAAGGGGAAGGTCGAGTCTTTTATTACAATTATACGTTCCATCCCTTTGTGATCTTCGGATTCCTCAACGATTATTATACCGATATATCATACAGAGAATTAGAAGGTGCAGAAGTATCTACATTGTACAGTGGTATCAGGAACTTCTCCGCTTTGGCTAAGGATGATTCAGTCAGCGGCGTGGACCCGAAACCGCTGAGTAATCTACTGCCTCCTTGCTCAAAAAACGACCACGCTGACTTCTTGGACAAGCCAAAGATGTGCGATGTAGAGTCACAATCTCGTCACCGTATGTAAGGCTAGTATATTTTTTTGCTGTAGGGGAGTAAGACTGGCACACAATTCGTGGACGGGAATGAACTTCCCATCATTTGCAGTTCCACTCAACATTGGCGTTGGTGATGTCTCACCTCACCGAAGTCGCTTTCCTTGTTCGCCTTTTTCGAATGCCGATCTTGCCTCAGTAATCAGACCCCGTACTTTTACTTCTTCAGTATTGAGTGGCCTTTCCCTTTTCCTCCACAGGAAATACGGCTCAAGACGATTAATTGATCTTTTAGCAAATTATAACAGAATTAAGTGAAATTGGCAGATATTTGATTACTTTAAAGGTTTCCTTAGCAACGCAGGTCTAATTGTCGCTATCAGTAGATACAACAGCCTACCAGTTTAAAACTTCAAATTTCACATCGATCATTTTTTGACTTTAATATATCGTAATATTTTTTCAATATTAAGTCGTCGTTTTTTCCGTCACAGAAAAAAATAGTGTATTATACAAGTGTTGAAAATCCAGCAGCTCTTCGAAATCAAATTAATTATGAAAAAAAAAATTTGAAAATGATGAGAAATTACGAAAAGATATTGTAGGAAAAATTAAACGTGTCATTGTTAGAACTCAAAATAGGTATAATTTAAGAAAACGTGTAGTTAGATATAAAATTAATGATATGATTTGGAAACGAAATTTTGTTCTTTCTGATGCTTCAAAATATTTTAATGCAAAATTAGCTCCAAAATTTACTGGGCCTTATAAAATTAAAAATGTTTTGTCTCCTTGGACTTATGATTTAGAAGATTCCCAAAGGAAATCATTGGGTGTTTTTCATGCAAAAGATTTAAAACCACATTATACTAATAATGATGGGATTGCAAGTATAATTTATACCTTATTTTGCAAGTTCAAGAAAAGTACAGGAATCCTTAGATGTTTGTTGCTCTTGGGGCAGAGTGGGCCGGGGTAAAGTGGGCAGGGTGCCCGCTCTGCCCCAACTGAAGTACCCATGCCATCTTAAATTTTCAAGTAACTTGTTTTCAGATGGTGCGCAATTATTAACGAAAAACGGATCAGCAAACCTGGTCTGAGGAGTCAATGAACAATGCTGTTCAATCTGTTTTTAGTGGGGAAATGTCTACCAAAAAAGCCTCAATACAATTTTCTGTTCCGCGGACAACACTTCAAAGATATATTCAGAAAAAAAGAGAATTAGGGGAAGATTTTAAAATCGATAAAAATAAAGGGAAATTTCTGTGCGTGTTTACCAAAGAACAAGAGACAGAATTAGAACAGTATTTAAAGAATATGGAATCAAGATTATTTGGTCTAACAATAACAGATTTTCGACGTTTGGCATTCCAACTAGCTGTCAAAATAACTGTTCAAATAAGTTTAATCAGGAAACTGAAATGTCAGGGCTGGATTGGATATATGGGTTTATGAAAAGGCATCCGACATTGAGCAAAAGAAAACCAGAAGCAACATCTGGTGCGCGTGCAATGGGTTTCAAACGCGTTGCAGTAACGCATTTTTTTAAATTATTAACAGAATGTATAGACAAATACAAACTCACAGCAGATTGCATATACAACTGTGACGAAACTGGAGTTCAAGTTAATCCAAAAGGTCACTCAAAACTTATTGCAATGAAAGGGAAACGACAAGTAGAGACTTTAACTTTAGCTGAGCGTGGACAAACAGTTACTGCTGAAGTGTGCTTTTCTGCATCTGGTACTTATATGCCCCCGATGCTAATTTTCCCTCGCAAGAGAAAACAATCCTCCTTTGAACTTGGGTTGCCAGCTGGATCGCTGGTAGAAGTTACAGATAATGGTTGGATAACTAAGGAAGTGTTTCTAACTTGGTTTAAAGAATTTGTAACATTTTCAAGGGCATCTAAGGAACGCAATGTCCTTCTTCTCTTGGATGGTCACTCGACCCATACAAAGAGTATTGAGTTGGCTAACTATGCCCGGGACAACGGTGTGGTACTATTATGTTTCCCCCCACACTGCTCTCATAAGCTACAACCACTCGATGTAAGATTAATGAAACCTTTAAGCACTTATTATGAACATCAAGTGCGACAATGGCTACGCTGCAATCCAGGAAAAGTAGTAACTTTGGCTCAAATATCGACATTATTTGGAGCTGCATTCATTGAGTCACCAAAAATGAAAACTGCAATTAATGGTTTTTCAAAAACCGGTATTTGGCCCACAAATGAAAATATCTTCACGGATATAGATTACATGCCCTCAGTTACTACTGATATGTCTGTCTAATAACAAATCAGAAAAGATGCTTCAAACGCCAAAGAAAAATATCAGTACTACTGAAAACAACAGTGACAACACTATTATTGATTCAGAACCAGGCTGCTCATCAAGACCGGATCCTGTACCAAACAATTTACCATCGACTCCTCCACCTCAAGATCCTATAAACCCCAGAACACCAGTCAAGAAAAACACTTTCTTTCCTAAGTCTCCTGATTCTGTTTCTAAGGAAGCCAACCGACTGTCAAGAAAGAGAGGAAAAACGGCAATTCTGTCGTCAACATCATATAAAGAGGAATTGGAAGCTTTTCTAACTCATACCCAAACAATTAGAAAAAAAGTTGTAAAGAGGCAAATAGGACATAGCCCACCAGTAGAACAAACCGCCCCACTGAGAAAAATCAAAAAAATAAACAAAAAGGGTAAAATGTCAAAAATTAATCCTAACACTGCTCAAAAATCAAAGAAGCTAAGTACTTCTGACTCCAGTGACAATGAAGATGGTGATGCCCAGTACCTGTACTGCTTAGAATTTTATTCAAAATCTATTGAAGGATGGGTTGCCTGTTCAACCTGTCTCAAATGGGCCCACAATTCATGTGCTGGCATCGATAGTGAGGATGATGAGATTGTGATTTGTGCAAAAACTAGTATTTTTATATTTTTTCATGTTTTGTTTTCATTCTAAACCATTAGTAAATGTTTTTTTCATTAATTAGTTAGTCTAATTTAGTTTGCAAAAAAATTCTTAAATTTATGTTATACCTACAACACGAAAGATGGGACGTGCCCGTTCTGCCCCGTGACTGGAGAGAACGGTCTCTTTGTACTTTTTTTGAAGAATCGAAAAAAAACAGATTTCCCACAATAATGTAGATTTGAAACTTAGTGCAATGGTAACAAACTGTTTCAGCTTTCATGCAGCAAAAAATTGGTTTGATAAGGCGATATTGTAAGTATAAAAAATTAGTTTAAATCTTAAGATGCCCGATCCGCCCCATGTTCCCCTAATGAATTTCGGAGTGCCAATTGTATAGGGGTTAGATCGTTTCCTGCAAACGAGAAAATTCTAATTTGGGTAAAACAATTTCGTTAACACGTTGACTGCCTAAAATATTAAAAAAAATGCTAAGTGGGCCCTTTTCGTTTTTATATTGTATTCAACGTTAAAAAGGCATACGTCCTTAAAATTACATTGAATTTTTTATTTTAAGTTTCTTGTTATTCGAATATTCTTGCTGGTTCCATGGGACCAGTACCTCCCACTTGCTTAAATTTTTATGCTACTGAGCCGCCGGTCCAAAAAACATTCTAGATGTATTGTCACATATTGAAAATCTTACGAATTAATTATTCACATCAGTAATAAGAAATGTATTATTCATTTCCTCAGAAGTAAGTAGCACGGGACTTTTTCTAGATAGATTAGATTAGGAGAAAAGTACCGTACGTATCAGTCTTCCGTGCAAATCATCCGGGATCTTGTGGAGACCCAAACTAGGTTATCTTAGGGTGTTGTCGGAAGTACTGACGTACAGAGTAAAGACGAGTATAAGTATGAGATGCCGGGACACAATCGAGAGAAGCAATTGAAATTGCAATCATTGAACTTAACCGTTGTACTAGTGATGGCCAGTGTACCGAAGTCAATGTTAGGGTAAGTCCTGATATATTTTATGTTAACATTTTATTGTATTGTATTATTGACTTAATCTTGTAGCTATTACTAGCTTAATATTCCTAATTATATATATCACTATATTATAAATGTTGTCGTCTGGTGATTAGAACTGATCCTAGTTGAGAGTCGCGCCCTTTCGTAATGCCAAGCCGAGTTACTTTATATAATTAACCCCCAGAGCGTGACAGTATTTGCGCAGGACACACCAAGACGCGCTTATTCATTCGGATGATTTGATTGCCAAAAGACTAAAGGAAGGAGAAATTTGTGCCCAAGAAAATGAGCATGGTGTAACATGTATCAATTGGAAAGATAAAAGAAACGTATTTATGCTGTCTACAAAAGATGGTCCAGAAATGGTTGAAGTGGCTGCTAGTAGAAATGGAACAAAGCTAAAGCCAAATATAGTGTTGGATTACAATAAAGGTAAAGGATCAGTTGATTTGTCTGACCATTGGGATGAAGACAATAAAATCGCTCACCTTGGTAGTTTCCTGAGAGGAAATGCTTATACGTGGTATTTTAATTTCATTAATAATACCGACTATGCAAATAAAACTTGGGCCGACATAACTAAAGAATTCCAAAAACATTTTGGCGGCACAACGGCCACTTTAGCCGCGAAACATGAATTAAGAAATATAGAAAATAACATCTCGATGAAACAGTGCTCAAATACTATTACGAGTTATTAGAAATAGCAAATCAAGTAAACCCAACAAACCCCGTTGCCGAACTTTCGGATTATTTTTTAGAAGGTCTCGAACCAGGCCTTAATGCCGATTTTATGTTATTATGTCCTAACCCTGACGAATTGAATTCGGATAACTTTCGCGCAGCCGTTTTCAAACTTTCAAATATTCAAGAAATGCGGATCAGAGACGAAGTACAGCAACGTTCGTCATCCTTACAGCCATTGGCAACAAAGGCGTTTAACGCAGCCACATCTCATTTTAACAATATGCACATTTCACAACCCTCCACTAGCATCCACAGAGATATTCAACCATACCCTCGCACAGCACCCAGAACTAGGGACGCGAGACTGGTTTGCTTTAATTGCAAAAAACCCGGACATTACGCAGGTTCGTGTACTTTTCAAAATTACACACGCCATGTTAACAATGATAATAATTACGATCGGTTCTATGACAATCGATTCACAGATCGACCAAACAATCGCGATTACGTAGTTTCAAACCATCCCAGAACCAAAAATTTTACCGGATCAAATAATTACAGAGGTAACAATTTTAGAGGTAACTCAAATCGACGATCAGTTACATTCGAGGAATATAGGCCGCGATATCCAGTTAAAACAATAACAATAATCGAACAGCCCCACCCAGAAGTCCAAAAAACGATCGACGAAGGATCAAACGGGACAATTAGGACGTATCGGTGCTACCCTTGCATTAAACGATAACTTGCTTAATGAATACCGAACGATCGATAATAATCATCGTCCAATGAAAATTTTAATAGATACCGGAAGTTGTTATAATGTGATTAGTAGTAATTTAGTAAATTATATTAAACCATTAGCAAACCTTTAATTTTGTACGCAGCAGGTAACGTACAAATACCAGTTATGGGAAAAACAACGCTTCATGTTAGATTAGGAAATTTCGAAACTAGAATTAATGCCCTAGTTATTAAAACACTACCAGTAAATTTACTTTTAGGAGAATCATTTTTACGTCAGAATAGAGCCTTATTTGATTTCAGTTATTCGTGTTTAATTTTATATAATAATTATAAGAAGTGTAGAATTCCATTTGCAAAGAATGAAGATGATGATATTAACGATATTTTTGAAGAAAAAGTCACAAGTGTGAACAATGAGAAATATAAGGTCACAATTAAAAATGATGTACTTTTAGAGATAGATAAAGCCTGTAAATATACCAGTCATATACAATCTACCTTATAATTTTAAGAATTTTACGAAATATCGGTTGGAATTAGAACCAGCCTTATTTAATAAAAAATCAATTACCCTCACGCGATACCCTCACAACCATGAAGGTACGCTTTGCGTTACGTTACAAGTACTCGTGCGACACACTGTAAAATTGTTTGCCGGAACTACCGTAGGATACCTCGTATACGACGATAGAAGCAATCACATACATTGCATCAAGGAGAAACCTTACTCACAATATATCTTCTTCGTTACCATTTAAAGAAAAAGTTCAATTAAATAACTTGTATCACACTCAGTCACAAATGTATCCAAGAATTGGGACCAAAGCGACTCCAACGAAAAATGATACCAGCCGGAGGTGAGATAGACTCAGATGAGTAATGGAGCTGAAGCAAAGATTAGAATAATAACCTAGAATAGAATGTTTACATAAAATTAGGATATTTTAGTATACTTTATAAAATAATTCGTAACTATAATTAAAATAGATTATTCCATTAAGGTTGGTATCTAATTGATAATTTTCCCTTTTCAGTATAGAATAATCTCACCTTCGTTCGAGGTTAAAGAACGGGGTGTTTTTTCAAAATATTAATTTAATTCTTCTGATTAATGCTGGTTTGTCTCCTACGTTGATGTACTTACGAGGAGCTTCCAATTAATCATTTAAGTCATCTCCGCTAGTGTTGCCATTTATTGGGGCTAGTGTTAACAAAAAACATAAAAAACATAACCATCTTCATATTTCATCCAACCTTACTTCATTAAATTTCATCGTCTAAGGGGAGGTTTAGAGTTGTTTTATTTATTATGGTTTTTATGTCTAACATTAAACGATGTCATAATCGCAAAGATAGAAATAACCTCAGGTGTTTATTTGGGGCCACTCCCAAATATTAGTTTTTATCAGTCAACAAGACAGATAATTTTTAGAGTAAAGCGAAACCAAAGCATCCTGGATAAATCAAATTGTCGAGAAAGTTTTTGTATACGATATCCACATATGTGTGAACCACTGTCACAAAAATTTGACTATTTTAAAATTACATAATAACTCATCCGCTATTGAAGAGAATATTACTCTTAAATGACGGAGAGTTGTTTGATTTTCAACTGGCTACGCGAAACCATTTGGAAAAGATATTCGCGAGTGACTACGAGATAAGAGTACTCGTAGATAAATTTAATAAAAGAGATCCCGTAACTATAAGAGAAATGAATTTCCCTAATTTAATAGCCAACGACGCAAATTTTAAAAGATTTAGTACGTAGAGATCTTGAATGGCAGTACAAGCACAGTCAAATGCTTGTAAGTATGTCTCAATTAAAACGTTTAACATTAGATTTTTTACCTTTAGAATGAAGAATATTACGAGATTTAACTGTAGATTTGATTCAAAACGATTTTATTTTAGCATTAGGCTCAATGACCCAATTATATACAATGCCACTTGTGGAGTGTGTTATGTCTCAACACACAACCTTGGTCGGACTTCACATACCCTTGTTGAAAAAAGAACTCCAGGGACTTCATATGATGAAAATACTTGCACCAGCCTATGCATGGGAAAATTACACATGCTCGGTAAACATACCGGTATCGACAACCGCATTACTACAAAACAAGTCAAGAGAAAAAGAAGGATGGATTAAGTGCTCAGATTGTCTACTTTGGGCACACGAGGCTTGTGCTGAGTGCGATGAAGAAGATAATGAGTTTATTTGTGATCACTGATCACTTTAAATAAATTAATAAAAAGGCAATGCTAACAAATTGTTGTTTTTTACATCGGTCCCTTTGCCCTACTCCTGAGGGCAAATTTGGTAGGGTTACGGGAAAGTTATGTTATCTTTTTAAGTAAATGTAATGAAGTCGAACAATTTTTTTTGCATATAGCTACATAACTAAGCTAACAAAGTTTCATTTACTTTTTTCAATATTTTCTTATCGAAAAAAATGGTTTTTCCTTAAGGTGGCCACTTTGCCCACTCTTCCCCTACAGTCGATTTATTCTACATACTCATGTGTAGATAAATCTATAACATTCGGAGCACATCAGCAAATTCCAGCAGCCTGGACACATTACAGCGGTCTATCACTCCCGAAGAGGGGAGAGCCACCATTATATTTTGATAATTTAACCCTTTGTTGACGGACGGTACTTAGAAGTACCGGTTTTTCAATTACCCATATATTTTACATTACTGCTTAAATACTTCTCATAGCCGAACGGTACGTGACGGTACCATATAAGGACTTTAGTTCTACGAGCTGCATCATCGTAGCAGCACATTGTTGTTTGTTTTTATTAGTTTATTCGAGACCGTGCGCAGTAGGTGATACATTTTGAGCTTACAGAACTTTGTGAATTATGTTATGTGTTATTTTGGATTATCAAAGTGCTAATAATTATTATTTTACATGAATAAACCTACATTTACGTTAAAAGTTAAATATTTGATAAAAAGGTAAGAAAACCTGGTCAATTGTTACAGATTTTCGAATTGTACTTCACAGTACCGTCAGGCTATAAAAACGCACAAGAAATGGAAGAATCACAACCGTCAACATCGAAGCATACCTACAGAAGACCGTTAACGGATGCCGAATTATTGCAAATTATGATTTTACCTTCGACGATATTCCCGAAGATCTGAATATTGATACCGATGTTGAACAGGACGCCGATTCTCAAGAACGAGAAATGGTTAACTACAAAATTGAGAAAAATGATCTAGAAAAGAATAATGTTTTAGAAGAAAGTGAAAGCGTTGTCAAAGAAGTTGGAAGTGTATTTCGCGATAAAATAGAAGACATTCCAGATAAATTACAGGAATCAAATATTGCTAAAAAAAATCAGAATAACAACAGCAATAAACGAAAGACTAAATCTGATGGGAAAAACAAGATTTGTAAAAGTGGTGCTCCTGAAATAGACAGAAAGTGGAAGAAAAAACAGATATCAAGTTTCATTCCAGACTATGAATTTCCAGAAGGATGTGTGGAAAACAATTTTGTGGGGTGTGAGACACCTACTGACATTTTTATGTCACTCATAAATCTTTTGTTAGAAAACTTGGTTTATCAATCAAATTTATATGCTGTACAAAGGAATAAAATTCTGAATACCAATCAAGATGAGATTTTGGTATTTATAGGTTTGAATATGTTTATAGGATACCACAAACTGCCAAATTGGTGACATTATTAGTCGACATCAAAAGATTTGGGTATTCATTCCTCTTGTATCAAATACAATGTCTAGGGATAGATTTGACATCCTTCTTAGCAATTTACATGCTAATGATAACACCCAGATGCCGAATGAAGAAGACAAAAAAGACAAACTTTATAAGTTACGACCAATGATTGACACTCTTAACAAAACTTTTACCTCTGTCTATAATGGCACCAGAAATTTATCCGTAGATGAATCGATGATCATTTTTAAAGGACGAAGTTCTCTAAAGCAATACAATCCCATGAAACCAATCAAACGTGGGTACAAGTTGTGGTGTTTGCCCGACCAAAAGGGTTATATAAAGAAATTTGAGATATATGAAGGTAAACATGTAAAAGTCAAAGAGAAGTATTCCACATTTGGACTTGGTGAAAGAGTTGTTCTCAGCCTGACCGAAAGTGAATGGGGGAAAAATCGTATAGGTAATATATTTTGACAATTATTTTGAAAATACACTGGCATGCGGAACTATAAGATCTGATAGAAAAGGTTTACCTAACAATATGGTAGATTTCAAAACCCTAAAACGAGGTGATTATGACTACCGGTTTTCATCAATGGACATAGGAGTATGGAAATGGCAAGATAACAAAACCGTATTTCTAGCCAGACGGAAGTGAAGTAACTTCAGTCAAGCGTACACAAAAAGATGGGTCAAAATTACAAGTTGAAGCTCCAATTGCCGTTAGGGACTACAACACGTAAATCCCATTTCCAGATGACGCATCTAAAATTGTTTTGCAGAATATCATCAAGTTTCCCACTAGAACGTTATAATTACATTGTATATAAAAAAAGTTTTTTAAAATTTGAAGTTAATTTTTATTTTTTAATTTGTCTTCTCTATTTAGTAAAATAACGTCAGATTATATTAAAATCAATTAATTTTTTATGATTACTTATACTACTTCAGTCTACTCTCCGATATCTGACGGTACTTTAAAGCACCTTCCATTTTTTGGAGGGAAAACGATTTCAAAAAAATTCCAAAAAATTTATATATCTTAATTTAGGTATTTTATTAAGTTATTAGTAAAAATATTTTGGAAAAATCATATTTCTAATTAGTCAGGCAACAAAGGGACGATTGCTTAGATCCTAAATGGATAAACTATCAATTTCCGGACGGACAAGTACCTTTAACTACATATTTCCTTATTATCCTTTTTATACAGGGTCCGGCAGGGAGGTATGGAAGATTTGAACGGGGCGCCAAGCAAGGTGGGGTGAACCTAATGTTTTCGGAATAGGTAGTATCTATTGGTCACGAGATGCCATTTTAGTTACCATGGAGCCGTGGTCTATTGAACATCGTGTGTTTGTTTATAACGCTTTCATTGAAACGAGTCGTTCTGTCATTCAAACACAGAGACGATTCCGAAATCATTTTAACGTCGGCCGTCACGGTCGTGTTCCGAAGTTTGAAACGATCATGAAGTGGGTGAATACCTTTCAAAGAACTGGATCTTTGAGACCTGGAACTGCGCGAGGAGGTGATCGAACGGTAAGGACTCCGGAAAACATTGAAAGAGTGTTTCGCCAAAAATGGACGGCACTTAACTGACGTTATTTTTCGTGCCTAATCAATTTTTGTTTTCTTACTCTGAACTGGTTTTGTAATGGCAACATCTAAGGTACACATTCAAAAAATAAAATTTGAGTTTAGGTAAAAAATGAGTGAGTTACAGTTTTTTAAAATCTTCCATACCTCCCTGCCGGACCCTGTACTAGTCCTCATCTCATTAAATCTTTCAACCCCTATCAAATCTATCAGTCCCGCACCTCCTTTGAACCCAAAGAACATTTAACCGAGGACCTTTTCCCGCCATAGCACACAATAAACGGCGATTACAGAGAGTGACGCCCATTTATATAAATAACTTTAAAATTTTGCTCATATTGTCGAATTTGCTCGCGACCCAACCGTTCACCTTGACAGAGCTATCGGGACATTGTTGTATTCATTATTTCAACACGTAACAAATTGTGGTGTTGTCACATTTTTTTTAGGTTAATGTCAAAATGAATTCTAATGTAAATCGTATAAATTGTTTTAATTCGTTATATTCCCTTATTAAATATAACGCGCGATAAGATTAATAATCGATTATATTTTCTTATGAAACCGATTTCCCATTTCGAAAATATAATCGATAATAGTCTTACCACTTGTTATATTACCTACGACAGTAATCTATTGTTAAATTAAAGACCCTAAATAGTTACTTTCCATGGTTATTATAACTATATATCTGACCGAATAAATTTTGTTTAGCGCCGTATCATCGACTACCGGCTTTGTGGGTGATATGTAAGGTTTCCGGGGTTGGTACGATGATTTTATATCGAAAGAAATGGTAATATGTAATCTACGAACAGGGTTGAGTACAGAGCAAGGCAACACTAACCGATGCCTTCTCCATCCCTAGTGCTAGTTCCAGTGCGGAATTTCCAAATGGAAATAATTCCGAAAAAAATAAAGGATAATAAGGCTAGTCGTCCATTGAAACCGTATTCGTCCGAGTTATTAGTCGGCCGAATAACGGCCGATTTTAGACGTCCGATCTGTGCTCGTCTACTGCAGCCGAACTACATCCGAGTTGTTATGACGAATTAATAAATATCATTAAAAAATGGATAGTGATTTATATTTCTTAGAAAAGGCATATCTCATGAGACGACGGTTGAATAGGAGGGCAAAAAGAAAGTGTTGGGTCAACTCTATTTTAAGAAAAAGAAAAACTCTAGGTGAATTTCATCATTTACACGATCAATTAAAGAGAAACAGTGAAAAGTGTGAAAAGCGCACAAATAACAGCATCAACAAATCAATTTCTTGACAGCCGAACGGTAGAAAACGTCCGACTAATCCGATCAAAATGGGATCCGGCCGTTAGTCGGCCGTGTTCGGTCGCATTCGACCGACCAGGTCGTTTGTAATAGACGCACGTGAATACCTACGTTTGTCATAGGATTAGTCGGCCGTGGTCTGACATAGGTCGGCCGACTAACTACTCGGACGAATACGGTTTCAATGGACGACTAGCCTAAAAAATGGGCTGATGTGCCAACCAAAATGGAAGTTGCCATAAATAATGATCGTTTAAAAGATAAAACATTTTGATCCGTGTGTGTAGAAGCTGCATAACAAAAATTTCCTTTACCGTCAACTTTCAGAGACGAGTCCGTAAAATCATTTGTTCAGAACGGCTTTTGTTCTTGGAATAAAGCTCTAGAAAGGTTTTTGAGAAATGGTCTGTTCACCGAGCAGCATTGGCAGCGAATTCTGCTATCAAAAGCGAAACCAACGTTTCCAAGTCGAGGATAGCAGACAGTGCTATGATGGAGCTTCGAATATGAGCAGTTCCCTAATACAAATTAAGGAAACAGAACCTCGTGCAGTATTTATGCACTGTTTGGTACATTCTTTAAATTTAGTGGTGCAAGATGAAGTTCTAGGCTTTGTAAGTCACTATGTTCGACTTAAAATCGAAGTCGGCCGTACACTTACCTGAAGAGCTTCAGGAGTGCGTGGAGGAACCAAAGGCAGTCGCTGAGGTACTCTCCCCTATTACGGCGTACGAAATCCAACGCAAGATCTGTAAGCTCAACAAGTCTACAGGTATTGGGCCCGACGGAATGAATGTAGATCACTTCCGTAGCGAGGTGTGCCAAAAAGTCCTCCGTCTCCTATTTAACTTCATGTCTTCATCATGTTAGCAGGAAGACAGCCAACCACTTGGAGGATGAATCGACCATTCTTATTCCAAAGGAGAGTAAATACGGCAGTCGTCGGGAATTATTTTAATACAGGTTTAGAGCGGGGTAAAACAAGGAGATCCCTTGTCCCGCTTCATCTTTAATGCAGTGTTAGAACCCTTACGACTTGCGCTGAAGCGTCAACTGGGGTATCCTCTGAGTGAGGATACGACGGTCGCCAGCTTGACCTTCGCCGACGACTTAATATTAATGGTACGCACAGTATCACAAGCAAAAGATCAACTCAGGTTAACGGAGCAGTACCTAAAGGGGCTAGGTATGATGACGTCAACGTGAAAGTGTGCTTGCTTTCAAATAATATCAACTAAAGACTCTTGGCGCGTGAGTGATCCAGAGCTGACTATAGGTATGGGAGAGGGTGTCCCATACATCAACGCGGACAGTTGCCTCAAATATCTAGGTGTGAAAAACTCTCCTTGGGCTGGAGGTACGATATAGGGCCTGCTCAAACATCTGGCGGAAACGCTAAGGAGAGTGAAACGATTAGCGTTAAAAACCACATCAAAAGATTGAATTGATGTTGATCCCCCGATACCTTTATGCCACACTACTTGTACCGGCTGGGATCTGTAGTATCAACCAATAGAGATACCTGCAATTTTTGGTTTTTGTATCGCTCATAATTTTGCACTCATGTGCTGTCAATTTTTCAATTTTATATCGATGTTAATCCGTTATTATTTAGTCGTGGAATTCGATTATCGATATGCGCGGGTTGCGTTTTTACCTCACTGGTTTTTCCCGTAAGTTTTAGATTTTATAATTCAGTCCTTATCTTAACCTTTTACAGCATGGCACGTCGGTTTTGCTACTTTGTGTGGTTTTAATTCATGTTTAACTTTGTATAAATGAGACGTCTCTACCCATTTACCCATCTTTCATCTCTACGTTAATTTTGTATTAATTGTTATCACCATGTTATAAGTAAGTATTAATTATGCTATTTAACACATTATTGTATCATTTAATTTTTTGTCATTAAGCCTGAAGATGATATTGTTCCTAATATCGAAACATGTCGTTCTGATCAATGTCATAATTTAATTAATCTATCAATAAACAAACACATGGGGAAGGTTTTGATTGTTTGGAATTTTAATCCGTCAATTGGTTTACCCCATTTCGAGTTAAATTGTCAAGAGAATTCATAGAATTCATCGTCCTTCTAATATGGACCAAACGAAGGTATCTAACAGAACAAGAAATGATTTCCCTTCAAGTAAATGCCTAATAAGAAACCAATTTAGCTATTTTAATTTCTCCGAAAGTCGCAATATTAAACGTTAATTTATTGGTACCTAACCAGTGACCTACGGCATCTAAATCCTTCTGTAGCTCTTTGCAATCATCTAGGCAAGGTACAACTTTAAATATAAAGTCATCTGTATATAAATAAAATTTCAGATGTTTTTACATCGTAAAATCATTCCATCCGTTTAGTTTTCCTAAGGGGGATATTCAGGTCACATTCTAACGGTAAGAGCAGAGTGAAATTTGTCTAGACCCACCAAAATATCATCTGGGTGTGCACAGCTCACCGACAAAGTAGCGATGTTCGTAAGTGCTAAGTCTAAAGATTTACCAAAGTAGTTTAATTGAACAAACCCCCTTTTGTGAGTACTCAACCATCAGGATGCCTTCAAAGTAGTTTAATATATTATTTTTGCTAAGGTTCCTTTTAACAACGACAGACAAAATCGAATTTATTGTAGAAATCTGCATATACAATAATACTCGCGTTTGGTGGAAAATAAACAACACAGAAATGCATGCAATATTTTGCGTTGTTATACACCTTGATCAATATAGTGAGGGACCCTATCCATTGAGCCGGTTATGTGATAGTTACCACTTTTTTAACTATACAGGGTATATCACGGAACCCGTTCATTAGAAGTTTCTGGCGTCCCTTACTACTTATGAATTTGAACCTTTCAGGTTAAGGATAACCCATAGCCTTCTTCTGTTCTAAAATATTGTCGATGATGTACATGTACAACTTCCGAAAGGACCGCAAATCTCTATTCATCTTCTTATTTTAGATGGAACGCCCTGTATATTACTGCATTTTTGGATTATACAATCGATTCTGCGTTACACTTTATTAGATTATCCTATACCTATCTTCAGCTGTTTTTGAGATAATATAATCTTTTTTTTTAATTTGTGTTTTGCGGAGGGATATTAAATAAACAACCTTTTGCTATTCTTTGAATGCAAAACATTCATACTTTGCAAGCACCAAGGAAAACCATAAGGGTTCACAAAATGCATTTGCAAACCTATCACAGATTATATAGGGCGTTCAAAATTAGTGGCAATCAAGAAAAACAGCACCTCTTACTTGACAGAATTTTCCTTTTATCTGGTAATGACATTTTCGGCTTTGAAAACGCTCGTGGCTGGAGTGGGTCTTCTGACAAAAACAGCATAATAATTTCCCGCTCACACCATTCTCAAACGAAATAGAAATATAAACGTATATAAGATGCTTGATGTTTGTGCGCTTATGAGAAAGTATAATGCGGACGTACGAACTTACAGCAAAATTAATATGCTTCGATCTCCCACATACATAATAAGTTAAAAGTCTTAATGTTTATTTTCAACAGTACAAAGAAACATAATTTTGAAGGTCATCATAGCTACGAATGAATAACTTACGATGATTTTATATTGTGACAATTGGAATGATGTGAAATTTATGTATTTGTATTAGGACTTCTGGTAGGAATTCCTCAAATGATGTTAATTTCTACCAGGAGGGGGTCCCCAGCCTTTGGTAATGCCACCTGTCCTAAATTTCTTTCATAAGCAGTAATCGGACCAGAATATGCGGGACTTCCCTCGAGCTCCTAATTCCTGAACGCTTAAGTACAGCCGTAGGGCTGAGCTAAGCTCCGCTTGCCCTGAAAGCTTATGTTCAGCCGTAGGGATGAGCTAACCCTGAAAGCTTATATAACCAGAACCGATAAGCCCGTAAATAAATAACCCACAACCCAATCCATTCCGTAGATTATTAACAGTAATTGTTATATAAAATCTGAACATCCGAGAACATAACCGCACCCTTAAATAATCATCGAAACTTTACAATAATTATATTACTTCCAGGCATAGCCAGCTGTCAAAAAAGTCAATTCCTGAAGACCGTATTCAGTCACTTTATAGCATATGTTATTTTATTTTATTGTTAATTTGTTATTTATTATACATTTAAACCAGGGGTATGTTTCTTATATGGTAAGCAATGTGAACCTAGATCTCCGAAACGAGTTACCCGCAAGGATGTTTGTAAATTAATCGATCGGATAGGCAACCCATCATACACTAATTTTTGGTGGACATTTGCAAAGCAACTATTTCTTACGATACTGATCTTAAACGCTGATAGCGTTAGTTAGATACGAGAGGCCATGACACATTCTTCAATTTTATTTAATTTTGTGTAGAGAGTGGCTGATTCCAAATGCTGATAGCGTTAGATAAAAGAGGCCATGACACATTTTATGTAGAGAGTGTACCCCATTTTGCGTACGTGGAGTTTGGACAAGGTTTTCTTATTTTGTGTTATGTGATTTTTTATATAATGTGAGCGACGTGGACATTTGCACAGCAACCATTTCTTATGATTTTGATTTCAAACGCTGATAGCGATACATACAAGAGGCCACGGCACATTTTATGTAGAGAATATACCCGATTTTGACGTACGTGGAGATTGGTGAAGGTTTTCTTATTTTGTATTTTGTGATTTTTGTATATCATGTGTGCGACGTGGAAATTTGCACAGCAACTATTTCTTACGTTGCTGATAGCGTTAGATACTAGAGGTCATGATACATTCTTCAATTTGACGTAATCTTGTATAGAGAGTGGTTGATCCCAAACTCTGATAGCATTAGGTACGAGAGACCACGACAGGTTTTAGGTAGAGAGTGTACCCCATTTGACGTACGTGGAGATTGGACAAGGTTTTCTTATTTTGTGTTACGTGATTTTTGTATATCATGTGGGCGACGTGGACATTTGCACAGCAATCATTTCCTACGATGCTAATCCCAAACGCTGATAGCATCAGATACGAGAGGACACACGTTTTATGTAGAGAGTGTACCCAATTTGACGTACGTGGAGATTGGACAAGGTTTTTTATGTTGCGTTATGTGATTTTTGTAGATCATGAAGGCAACGTAGATATTTGCAACGCAACTTTTTCTTACGATGCTGACAGCGTTAGATACGAGAAGCCATGACACATTCTTCAATTTCACGTAATTTTGTGGAGTGGCTTATCACAAACGCTAATAGCCTTAGATTCGAGAGGCCATGACACATTCTTCAATTGAGGTAATTTTGTATAGTGTGTCCGTTTGGTGCACATGAAGATTGGACAAGGCTTTCTTATTTTGTGTATAACATGTGGTCGACGTGAGCATTTGGGCAGCAACTATTTTTTTATGATGCTGATCCCAAACGCTGATAGCAATACATACATACATGAGGTCATGACAAATTCTTCGTTTTGAGGTAACTGTGTTGGCGTACGTAGAGATTGGACAAGGTTTTCTTATTTCGAGTAAGTGATTTTTGCATGTCACGTCGTCGAGGTGACATTTGGATGGCAATTATTTCTTATGATGTTGATTCCAGACGCTGATAGTAACAGATACGAGAGACCATGACACAATCTTCAATTTGACGTAATTTTGTGTAGTGTCTGGTCCAAAATGTTGATAGCGTTAGATACAAGAGACCATGTCACATTCTTCAGTTTGACGTAATTTTGTGTAGAGAGTGTACCCGACATGGCTTATGTGAACATTGAATGACAAGGATTTCTTGTGTTATGTTAGTGATCGTATCTCATGTGGTGGAAGTGCACTTGGATTATGAAGGTGACTTATGAAGTTCCTCCCAAATGCTGACAGTAATAGAAGCTCAATTTCACATGAAAACGGCTTTTTTCTACGTGCTTGCAGAATGTACGAAAGGCGAGTTCTGACGTGTCATTCCCATGTGGTTTGTCTGTAAATAAATAAAATAATTAATATATAGTTCGTATGATCTAAACATGATTTGAAGAATTTGCATACGCAGTGAACAGGTAAAAAGAAAATATAGGTATTACTATATTACAGTTACTTATAATGCTATGGATTGTGTTCCTGCAATTTACCGTCTTCTATTTTGTAATAATAATTAAACAAAAATTACTTTAAAAAAATTTGTTTGCGTGAAATTTTAAAAATCGTTAATATTAACAAAAGTACAAAAAATAATACTAGGAAATAATACACCGTTGAATAGGGTTTTTTGTCGAGAATCTGATGGTAAATAAAAATACAGGGTGTTCCATTTAAAATATTCGTATAAATTCTATTTAAAGTTCACAAAGTTTGAATTCTCATTTTAAACACTCGGTATAAAATTAATCACTTATTTTTTTTGTAGAGTAACACGACATTAGGGCAATATTACTCGTCAAATAAATTTTTCCTTTATTGAAGAATAACTTAGTTATGAATATTATAGTCCGACCTTGAATTGTACCAAATTTTGACAAAACAATTAATAACTTGGCAACCGCACATCCAATATCAAAAAAAAATTCAGGCGTGGTATAAATATGGTAAAAAATACAGAGTGTGCTATTTAAAAAGAAGTGACATTGTCCTGCCACGTGAAAATGCAACATACTGTAGATTAAGAATATTTTTAAAAGATGCGCAATTCAAATCAAAGCAACTTTTATTTGAAACTTTTTTCTGTATCTTCAACCTGCATTGAGTTATCGACCGATTACGGAGCAGTGGGACACCCTGTATACAGGAATTGAAGAATTGCCTAGTTCTTGTAAGCCTTTCATCCCTTTTTCGTATTGCGGTATAGTTAAAACACGAATTAAACCTCTTAGTAAATTTTTCTTATAATTTCGTGACAATCCTTGTACTTTTCAAGAAAATTACTGTAGGTTGTATATACAGGGTTAGTAAAAAGTCCCGGAACGGTCGAATAACTTTGTTATTTGAAAAGTATGATTTCTGAAATTTGGTATGGGGGTATAGTTAATATAAATGCATTTTATGCAATAAAGTTTTTTTTTTTCACTTCCGGTGTAATCGGAAATACGTCCAACTTTTTTTTTTAAATGGAACCCCCAGATTTTTTTAACACTTTTGAATGCAAAATAAAAAACTACGTTCAGGAAGTATTAACATGTTTAATTTTATTCACAACAAAACAGTTAAAAAATTAAAAAAGTGTCCTAATACAGAAAAATGAAGATACCTGTCTATTCAGGTTGCGATTACAATAATTGTTCAAAATGCTCTCCATTTACAATTTGACAAAAATGTAAACGGTCAGTAAAATTTCTTATTGAATTTTGTATTTGTTCTGGAGTGATGCGATTGGCTTCTTGAACTATTCTCTCTTCCAATTGTTCAAGATTATGGGGACACTTTTTTAATTTTTTAACTGTTTTGTTGTGAATAAAATTAAACATGTTAATACTTCCTGAACGTAGTTTTTTATTTTGCATTCAAAAGTGTTAAAAAAATCTGGGGGTTCCATTTAAAAAAAAAAGTTGGACGTATTTCCGATTACACCGGAAGTGAAAAAAAAAAAACTTTATTGCATAAAATGCATTTATATTAACTATACCCCCATACCAAATTTCAGAAATCATACTTTTCAAATAACAAAGTTATTCGACCGTTCCGGGACTTTTTACTAACCCTGTATAGGAATTGAATAATTGCCTGGTTCCTGTAAGCCTTTCATCCCTTTTTCGTATTGTGGTATAGTTAAAACACGAATTAAACCTATTGGTAAAATTGTACATACAGGAATTGAAGAATTGCCTAGATTTTCTAAGCTTTTCATCCCCTTTTCATATTGCGGTATAGTTAAAACACGAATTAAACCTGATAGATTACTCTTGGCAAAACTTTGCTTATAATTTTGTGACAATTCTCGTACTTTTCAAGAAAACTACTGCGCGCTGTATATACAGGAATTGAAGAATTGCCTAATTCTTCAAAGCCTTTCATCCCTTTTTCGTATTGCGGTATAGTTAAAACGCGTATTAAACCTTTTGGTAAATTTTTCTTATAATTTCGTGACAATCCTTGTACTTTTCAAGAAAACTACTGCGCGTTGTATATACAGGAATTGAAGAATTGCCTAATTCTTCTAAGCCTTTCATCCCTTTTTCGTATTGCGGTATAGTTAAAACGCGTATTAAACCTCTTGGTAAATTTTTCTTATAATTTCGTGACAATCCTTGTACTTTTCAAGAAAATTACTGTAGGTTGTATATATAGGAATTGAATAATTGCCTAGTTCCGTAAGCCTTTCATCCCTTTTTCGTATTGTGGTATAGTTAAAACGCGTATTAAACCTCTTGGTAAATTTTTCTTATAATTTCGTGACAATCCTTGTACTTTTCAAGAAAATTACTGTAGGTTGTATATATAGGAATTGAATAATTGCCTAGTTCCTGTAAGCCTTGCATCCCTTTTTCGTATTGTGGTATAGTTAAAACGCGTATTAAACCTCTTGGTAAATTTTTCTTATAATTTCGTGACAATCCTTGTACTTTTCAAGAAAACTACTGCGCGCTGTATATACAGGAATTGAAGAATTGCCTAGCTTTTCTAAGGTTTTCATCCCCTTTTCATATTGCGGTATAGTTAAAACACGAATTACACCTGATAGATTACTCTTGGTAAAACTTTGCTCATAATTTTGTGACAATTCTCGTACGTTTCAAGAAAATTACTGTAGGTTGTATATACAAAAACTGAAGAATTGTCTACTAAGCTTTTTATATACAGGAATTGAAGAATTGCCTAGTTCTTGTAAGCCTTTCATCCCTTTTTCGTATTGAGGTATAGTTAAAACACGAATTAAACCTATTGGTAAAAATTTTCGTATAATTTCGTGACAATCCTTGCACTTTCCAAGAAAACTACTGCGCGTTGTATAGACAGGAATTGAAGAATTGCTTAGTTCTTTTACGATTTTTCTCCATTTTTCGTATTGCGGTATAGTTAAAACGCGTATTAAACCTGATACGTATGCGATTTGAATTACAGTAGCATAAAATGAATAGCACATAGAAACACACAAACCGCCCTAATTTTTGGATTTCTGCTATACGATCTCCACACCGTTAACGACACAATTTCTAATTTAATAAAGACAATGCTGTTAGTGTTAAATGGTGGCCGACAAAGTGCAACAAGAGCCTGACATAAGTAAAACTGCGGAAAACCAATAGCAACCATTAACCAAACCTATTTTTGAAAAATGATAAAATATGGTACCAATTAAGGAGAGTTGTTTTGGAACTGGGAGAATCTAAATCCGACGTTGAATGAAAAAGTATTCTTGGCTTATTCCATTTTTATGTATGTATAGTCCAGTAATTTCAGATATTCTCAAAAGAATGTTCACACAAGCAAGGAAATTGGTACATGTATTCATTGAAGTTTCATAAAGTCCCCCAAAAAAACGTTGTGCTCAAGCCGCCATCTTGGAAAATGGAGGAAATGGGTTTTATTACTTAAACGTTGAGTTTAGAAAAAAATTTTGCTTATAATTTTGTGACAAGAAAACTACTGTACCTTGTATATACAGGAATTGAAGAATTGCCTAGTTCTTCTAAGCCTTTCATCCCTTTTTCGTATTGCGGTATAGTTAAAACACGAATTAAACCTCTTGGTAAATTTCTTATAATTTCGTGACAATCCTTGTACTTTTCAAGAAAATTACTGTAGGTTGTACAGTATGTCCAGAAAGGGTAGGGGGTATTTGTAAATTCAATTAAAAACAAACCACAAGTCAGAAAAAAAAAATATATATATTAAATTTTACAGAAGATATTGGAAAATTAATTGGCAAAGATTATGTTGTCCAAATGTTGACCCTCGCTTTGCTGGCATTTCTCTAAACGAAATCGGAAATTAGCCACCACGCGTCTACACATCTCTCCGGAAATGGCGGCCATTTCGGTGCGGATGTTGTGCTTCAGTTGCAGTAGAGTTCGTGGTTTATTTGCGTACACTTTCTGCTTAAGGTATCCCCACATGAAATAATCAAGGGGTGTCAGATCGGGGCTTCTCGGAGGCCAGTTGATGGTTCCTCTACGAGAGATCACTTTTTCTGGGAAAAGTTGATTGACAACCGCAATCGATTGGTTTGAAGTGTGGCAAGTTGCCCCATCTTGTTGAAACCATGTCTCCGCATTAAAACCTTCAAACTCCTGTAATTGTGGAGCCAAAAAGTTCCGTAACATGTCGCAATACCGCTCACTATTTACCGTTAGTGCGGCCCAATGATGCCTTCCCCAGACATGGCAGCCCACACGATAACCTTTGGACTATGTAGTGGTCGTTCATGTTTCTCTCTCGGATTTTCGTTGGACCAGAAGCGGCAGTTTTGTTTATTTACGTGCCCGTTTAAGTGAAAATTCGCTTCATCACTAAACAGGATGTTTTCAAACGTTGGGAAGCGTTGAAGCATTTCATTTGCAAAATTCAGTCGAAGAGGATAGTCGGTAGGTTTCAGTTCCTGCACGAGCTGAATTTTGTAGGCTGTAAGATGTAAATCTTTCTTCAAAATAGTGTGCAACGACGATTTTTTAATGTTAAGGCCTTGACCTCGTTTGCGAACTGATTGAGACGGATTTTGACGCACTGAAACTCTCACTTCTTCAATCGCTTGTTGGGTTCGAACAGAGCGTGGGCGACCTGGATGGTGAATTTTCACACTCGAACCGGTATTCTCAAACATTCGAATCCATTTTCTGATGGTATCGTCCTTCCGTGCATTCCGTACATTAAATTCTGCACGATATAAACGTTGAGCTGACACTATCGAATCACCATTGCGATAATAAGCGCGTATGCAAAAAGCACGATGGTTTCCCGGGTACGCTTCCATGGTTATTGAATCTCCAAATAATGGCGGAGCACGCTATGCTATCCACCCCCCCCCCCCCCCACCAATCGCGCCATTACTCGGACAACGCCGATACAAATACTCCCCACCCTTTCTGGACACCTTGTATATACAGGAATTGAAGAATTGCCTAGATTTTGTAAGCTTTTCATCCCCTTTTCATATTGCGGTATAGTTAAAACACGAATTACACCTGATAGATTACTCTTGGTAAAACTTTGCTCATAATTTTGTGACAATTCTCGTACGTTTCAAGAAAATTACTGCAGGTTGTATATACAAAAACTGAAGAATTGTCTACTAAGCTTTTTATATACAGGAATTGAAGACTTGCCTAGTTCTTGTAAGCCTTTCATCCCTTTTTGGTATTGTGGTATAGTTAAAACACGAATTAAACCTATTGGTAATATTTTTCTTATAATTTCGTGACAATCCTTGTACTTTTCAAGAAAACTACTGCGCGTTGTATGTACAGTAATTGAAGAATTCCCTAGTTCTTTCACGCTTTTCATCCCTTTTTCGTACTGCGGTATAGTTAAAACGCGTATTAAACTTCTTGGTACATTTTTCGTATAATTTCGTGACAATCCTTGTACTTTTCAAGAAAACTACTGCGCGTTGTATATACAGGAATTGAAGAATTGCCTAGTTCTGTTACGCTTTTCGTCCCTTTTTCGTATTGCGGTATAGTTAAAACACGAATTAAACCTATTGGTAATATTTTTCTTATAATTTCGTGACAATCGTTGTACTTTTCAAGAAAACTACTGCGCGTTGTATGTACAGGAATTGAAGAATTCCCTAGTTCTTTCACGCTTTTCATCCCTTTTTCGTACTGCGGTATAGTTAAAACGCGTATTAAACTTCTTGGTACATTTTTCTTATAATTTCGTGACAATCCTTGTACTTTTCAAGAAAACTACTGCGCGTTGTATATACAGGAATTGAAGAATTGCCTAGTTCTGTTACGCTTTTCATCCTTTTTTCGTACTGCGGTATAGTTAAAACGCGTATTAAACTTCTTGGTACATTTTTCTTATAATTTCGTGACAATCTTTGTACTTTTCAAGAAAACTACTGCGCGTTGTATATACAGGAATTGAAGAATTCCCTAGTTCTTTCACGCTTTTCATCCCTTTTTCGTACTGCGGTATAGTTAAAACGCGTATTAAACTTCTTGGTACATTTTTCTTATAATTTCGTGAGAATCCTTGTACTTTTCAAGAAAACTACTGCGCGTTGTATATACAGGAATTGAAGAATTGCCTAGTTCTGTTACGCTTTTTGTCCCTTTTTCGTATTGCGGTATAGTTAAAATACGAATTAAACCTATTGGTAATATTTTTCTTATAATTTCGTGACAATCCTTGTACTTTTCAAGAAAACTACTGCGCGTTGTATGTACAGGAATTGAAGAATTCCCTAGTTCTTTCACGCTTTTCATCCCTTTTTCGTACTGCGGTATAGTTAAAACGCGTATTAAACTTCTTGGTACATTTTTCGTATAATTTCGTGACAATCCTTGTACTTTTCAAGAAAACTACTGCGCGTTGTATATACAGGAATTGAAGAATTGCCTAGTTCTGTTACGCTTTTCATCCCTTTTTCCTACTGCGGTGTAGTTAAAACGCGTATTAAACTTCTTGGTACATTTTTCTTATAATTTCGTGACAATCCTTGTACTATTCAAGAAAACTACTGCGCGTTGTATATACAGGAATTGAAGAATTGCCTAGTTCTGTTACGCTTTTCGTCCCTTTTTCGTATTGCGGTATAGTTAAAACACGAATTAAACCTATTGGTAATATTTTTCTTATAATTTCGTGACAATCCTTGTACTTTTCAAGAAAACTACTGCGCGTTGTATATACAGGAATTGAAGAATTGCCTAGTTCTTTTACGCTTTTCGTCCCTTTTTAGTATTGCGGTATAGTTAAAACGCGTATTAAACCTGGTACGTATGCGGTTTGAATTACAGTAGCATAAAATGAATAGCACATAGCAACACACAAACCGCCCTAATTTTTGGATTTCTGCTATACGATCCCCACACCGTTAACGAGACAATTTCTAATTTAATAAAGACAATGCTGTTAGTGTTAAATGGTGGCTGACAAAGTGCAACAAGAGCCACATAAGTAAAACTGCGGAAAATCAATAGCAACCATTAACCAAACCTATTTTTGAAAAATGATGAAATACGGTATATCAATTAAGGAGAGTTGTTTTGGAACCGGGAGAATCTAAATCCGACGTTGAATGAAAAAATATTCTTGGCTTATTCCATTTTTATGTATGTATAGTCCAGTAATTTCAGATATTCTCAAAAGAATGTGTCATACAAGCAAGGGAATTGGTACATGTATTCATTGAAATTTTATAAATTCCCCCCAAAAAACGTGGTGCTCAGCCGCCATCTTGGAAAATGGAGGCCAAAATACAATTTTTTGGGTTTTATTACTTAACCGTTGAGTTTAGAAAAAATTTTTTTAAACAAAAGTAGTTTGACATGTGATTATCTACATATTTTATTATTACCATTTTTTTTGTGTGCCCAACTATAATGGCATAAAATGTCTTTTTCTTTTCATTAATAATAATAATAATAATAATAATAATAATAATAATATTATATTATTAATAATAAGTGACGCCAATGGAGAAGCCTAGGAATATAGGGTCTCTTTTTGTTATTGATGCGCGACGCTGCGTTCATGTTAATGCCTTCGCGGAAAGAGGGTCGACGGGACGTGGCTTTTACAAATTGGGATCAAATACACCGAGGCTTCTCAAACAAATACATTATCTAAAATGTGATCAGCGTTGGTTTTATCAACGTCATTTAATTTAATGAACATAATATGTGTATAGTATTTAGTATGTTCACTTTTTAACAGCAACTTCAAATTTATATTGTATAGATACATGTATTAGTAGGACTAATCGTTACTTGATTTCGATCCGTGCGATTAGTTAACCAGACTTGGCCTGAGTATCGATAACAATCGAAGTACATAATAATAATAATAAAGGACATTTATTGAAGGTGAAAGATGATGCAAATTAAATAAGTGTACTAAAAAGGACATAGAGAAAATAAACAGTAAATAATAATAGAGTAACATAAATAAAAAAATGCCGCTATCACCTTCAAAAGGGCGAAGTTCAGATTTATGAAAAGCTTTTCATAACCTGCTCTTACACTTAACCCTAGTACACAGAAGAGAAACAAAACAAAGGTACGTCTTAAGTCTAAGATTAAAGTAGATTAATTTATGACGTGCAGATACAAAAAGAAAAGAAAACTAATATATGTAATGTATAAATAAAGTATTATAAAGAAAGTAAAACAGTTCAGAGCGTGAGGGAAAAATTGAGAATTTAATAGTACATATTATTGGTAACTTAATTTATTTCTACTTGGACTTTGAAAAGCAAGGTAAGTGGGTGGTGCCTGAAAGTGGTAACCTTAAGCGATTTTAGAGATTTGGGCAGACCATTATAAACTTTACTGATGGTGTAGGAAAATGATTTTTGAAACAGGCTAGTTTTATGGATTGGAGGTGTGAGAAAGTTCCTTCTTCTTATATTTACTCCGTGAACGTGGTATCTAATCTAAATCTTATTTTATTAAATAAGTAGGTTGGTAGTCGATTGACTATGATCTTGTGAAATAATACAGACGAGTGCACTATTCTTTTATTATACATATTAAGCCATTTGGATTCCGTTAATTTATGCGAGATACGCTGAAATAATTCATGTCAATAATAACAATAATTTGTTCAATGTCACTTTGATAACCTATTTCAAGAGCAAATAATTATTTGAGAGAAACTTCTGGTTTTAGAAAATATATACAGTATACCAAGTGTTATAAGCAAATGTTTAATATGTTACAAAGATAAATAAAAATTCATGTACAACAAAATTGAAATGAAATACACGGACACGAAATTGGTGATGGTTCTTGACATTTCATACATAAAAGTTTCTTAAATAACAAATATAAGAAATATAAATGTTATTATTTAGACAATGCCATCATCATTTTCCTCAATATCAATGTTAACCCTCTCGTGCATTGAGTACACTACAGTGGACCTGTCATGAAATATTTAATAAAAATGTAAGTGTTAATAAAATAAAATGACCTAAAATGCATAAAATCCAATGCAGTGGACAGTATATGAGTTATTACTAGCAACACCATCTATTATTTACACGTAGAACAATAAACAATCTATCTGTTTTTGCGATCGAGCAACTGTCAACATGGACGTAAATATGTGCGATACAATTCCTGTTCAACTTTATGGAAGACCTAAAGTAAAGATAAAAAATGTTAATTATCATGCTAATTAGTGTTCAAACGTAATGTAATATTTTAAATAATTTAATTTTATAACTATGTCAAAGGAAACTTACAAAATATATCTGTCCACCATGGTAGACATCAAGCGTTTCTAACTTAAGATATGCATTTGTTTTTCAGATTGTTTCATTTGACATACAAAGTAATATTGAGTCTGGTAATTATGAATTACTTGAAAATGATGTTGAAAACTGTGACATCAGTTTTGATTTACCTGATGCATCGTATTTTGAGTCTGATGTTGACGAAGATACAAATGCTAACGAACATCTTATTATGGGAGTAAAAAATAGAGCAGATGATAATGAAGATGAATTTGACAGTGAGGATGAGATACCATTAGCACAGTTGTATGCTATTATCCGTATTTAGGATCATAAACTAAGGTATGTAAATCAATATTTTTTTATCTCTGCACAGAATGAACAACTCAAGAGGGAAGATGTTAAACTTGGTTCTTCAAAATAATTTTGATCAACATAATTATTATAATCGAAAAAAAACACCCAAGCCTCCTCTTCGCCTTCAAGAAGTAAGAGTTATGATGATTCAGGAGCATGATATCCATGTAAACTTGCGAACATCATACTTTGGAAGTTGGCAGAGACATATCGTGCGCTCTAAGACCTTTAGAAATAGGAATACGCTAGAACTGTCGAGACTTTATCAATCTCCCCGAGGAATTCAACCAGCAAGTGTCAAACCTGCAAGACCTAATCAAGTTTCTACCAAATCCACGTCATCGAGAGTTCTACGAAGTTCTACTGGATCCCGTGGAAAATTCCGTAGATAGCGAAGATGCAGAGGAGGACTGTAATACTGAAATAGATGTTGATGATAATTCTGACGGCTGTGCTGATAATTAGAATGTTTTTGAGAAAATAAATATTAAAAACTAAAGATTAATAGTATTTTTCTAAAAAAAACCAGATAAGTCCAACGATTATTAATGTTTTTCTGGAAAAAACACCAAAATACAATTTTTTTCCCTATTTACTCGATGTACGTTCTAAACATCTACTACATCTACCTACATCAAAAATTACCAATTTTTTTCTGTCACCATAAAGGAAGCCATACTGTTTTTTTGAGTTTCTGAAAATTTTCATTTTTGGACTAATCTGCTTTTTAGAATGAAGCCCTCAATTCATTTCAATTAAATTTTATTACTGTACCAACAAGAATAACTGATAAGTGTTTGAGTACTATTGACAAGATTTTTTCCAACGTAAATTCAGACATCGTGCATACCTACGTATTTAATTCCGGTTTTACGGATCATGAAACGATACTCTGCAAGACGTTGTTCAATTCAAAACTACGATGGGAGGTCCCAAGTTTATTGAAAGGCTGTATACGCAAATAAATATCGTGAATCTAATAATACCACATGAACAAATAGTTTTGACTTTAATCTGATGAATTCCTCCATGTTTTTTAGTTTAATGGTATATTAAATAAAGTTAAGTAAACTAAAATGTTTTTTTATTTTTATTTCTCTTGGCGGCTATCGATTTCGGCAAATTGCCATCATCAGGCCCAGCTGAAAATACCTCTTTTATGGTTTGTGTTACATATATAGTTTATAAAATAAATACCGTCAAAATAGGATATAATGTGTTGAGAACATTCGTGATATGAAATGTCGGATCATTTTGACTTTATCTATGACTTTTTTTAATGAACAAGTTTATGTACATAGCTGTTATATATGATTAGCTGCTAGGTTGGAACAATTATTAACAGCTAAATTTGAAAATCTTCGGTATTTATAAATACAAGTATTTAATTTTTACAGCTTCTTTATGATGTAGGTAACAGATGAGAATACATACAAGTAAAAATTTACGTTTCGCCTATCAATTAGGCTTATTCATTATTATACATAATCTGTAACCAAAAATGTAAAATTAGGTATATGACAATTATTATAAATTATTTGATAAGTGCCAGATCGTCACAAAATTTTTTAAAAAACGAACGCAAAGATACTCGCCAAGGATATGATGAAAAGTGAAATGAAATAATTAAGAGAGGGAATTATACACCTTAGTATTTATAGTTATTTATGTATCAAGGGAATTATAAGCGTCTTAATTACCGAGGGTAAAGTTTGCGTCCCGAGGGAATTTTGGCCCGAGGGACAGCAATTGTCCGAGGTAATTAATTTTATGTCTGACCGTGTTTAATAAAATTTGTTCATTTCCGCTATATTTGATTCAGGTATCGCCAGTGGTGTACAGTTTTTTCGCTAAACATAAAGACTTGCCGGCACAAACGCCACTGATGTAAGTGCTTTAAAAAACAATTTTCTACATGTGAATGTGACCTTTCACGATACATTTGCGTGTACCAAAACTTATCTCAATATCTCAACGGGTTTTCGATAAATGTAAAATAAACTCTTAAAGACCGAAAAGTTTAAACACCCCCCGTACATTTCCGGACCTATGTTTATATGAACTTTTTTTCTTTTTTTGAGATGTAGAATCCTTAAATTTTCCCCACAATATTCGGTAACACCAGTAAACCAGTAAAAAGTACTGGGTCATGGTTCATTTTCATATATTAAGTAAACATTTCTGTATTGATTTTATTACCTACATTGTTTAAACCCTATCATTAAAGTACAAAAAAGAAACAGCGGGGAAATAATAATATATAATAAAGATTAAATAAACAAATGCGGCGTCTCTGTATTTACTAACTGTAAATAAAATTTAGAAAATTTACTATGTTTTGTAACACTTGGGGAAACTGTACTGTAACTTGGGGAAAAATACAACATTGAATGGTAAAATCAAATTACATTATTGCTAAGCGTATCCTCTCTTATTTCCCATTATTAATTTTAAATGAAGATTACACTCTACATTAACACTATTGAAATTTCACTTTCCTTATCTTTAATATAATATAATAAATACCTTTAAAGTAAGTCATGTTGATGATAAATAATAAACATATTAAAAGCAAAACGCGTGCAAGAGAATATAGGAGAATGCTGTAGATGAATTCATCGTAGCGTTCAGCTTACCCCATAACTTAATGCTGGTGCGCTTTATTTCAAGCAAAAAATTCCCTGCCAAAATTACACCATTTATAATTTAGCAACAAACAAAGTCGTTTGTTTACGTCTGGTACGAAGGAGAAAGTGGTGTGGAGGACAAATGTTTTGCCTGATGCAGAAAAACTTAAACCAGTTGTATTTTGTAGCGATGGATGCGCTTCATGTTTAAATTTTAACGTCTTATTACTTTACTATGTAACCAATAACGGAACAAACATTTTTGGTGAAAGGACAAGTTTTTCTTAAGTCTGGAAATAACGTCAAATAGATACGTAACCGCGGGAAATTTTTTATTATACATTACAGTCAATTGTGTTTCAATCTTTTGAAATTGAGAACCTAAAATCCCATTTCCCTAACTTTTATCACTTACCTACGACTTTCAATTTTATTTCCTAAACAAGATTTTGAAATTTTTCAGTGAAACAAATTTTTTTTCTCAACAATCAAAATTGATACGTCGATTATTTTAAGCATACTTACTAAACATTTTAGGACACATCAGAATGTGAAAAAAAATTGGCCTAGTTTGTATTTAAAATAAAGACGTTGATGCCCACTTCCGGTATTTCCGGAAGTGCTACCATTTGGAAAATATTTTTATTTAATAGATTAAACACGGTATGTTGGAAAAATTTCAAATTTCTAGCTTTTACAGTTCTTGATATACTTCTAACTATGGTCACCGTGAGACACCCTGTATGCCAAAACATTGACTACGTTACCATCATCTGAAGTTATAGGCTTTTACAACACTATCTGCATGAATCTGACCATTTTCTAATTTATTTCTTAAAATTCTTCTTAATTTCTCTCTACTTATTTGTGGCAAATGAGGGTATCTCTCATTAAACACTCTGCAAGTTCTATTTATTATCTTGTTACATTCTCCATGAATAAATAATAAATTTAGAATTTCTGTATTTGAATTTTCTTAATAAATGGTATCCAATTCACCCATCACTATTTCTGTTAGATTGACAACAAACAACTGGTGATAGAATAGTCGTTTGTTTTGAAGTTCTGCTAAGCATTTCGCAGCCATCTTCGCAAGAAATTGATTGACGTTAGTTGATTGCATAAAAACAGTAGATATCTTAAAAACTAGAAGAGATAGGCATAGGGAACCTGGTACCGTTCGAAAGAGAATAAAATTGTGCATCAGACTATGGAGAAATATACAGGGTGTTACATTTGAAATAAACAACTTATGATGTTTTGAAGTTAATTAAACTTGCCATTAAAATTCCACCACTTGGTATGCAATTAAGCCACTTTGAAAGTATGGATGGGAAGCTTAGGGGTCTCGTATGAATATGGTTCCTTTATCTTTCTTGCAGTAGAAAACACATGGTTTTAAGCTAGTGTTTATTTTAATTTTTATTAAAAAAATTAAATATCTCGGAAACGGTTAATTTCTTCAAGCTTCTAATTTTAAGTTTAGGTTAACTTAGGAGTGGTCAAACCAAACACACAACCTTCCCCTGGGTTGCGTGTTTGGTTTGACCACTCCTAAGTGATTCATTACCCCTTTGCAAGATATTGGACTTTCCAACATGATGTTTAGGATAAGTTGTACAACAGTTATATTCAAAGAACTGAACTTCGCCTTTTGCAGATACTTTCTTTGTACTTTTTACTTTTGTAAATATTGTAATAAAGTCCTATTATTATTATATTAAGTACGGAAATGAGAGTTAATTATATTAAAAAATCACACACATCATGAAAAAACACCGTGGAAGTGCCGATGTTGAAAGACAAAGTATTATAGCAGAGGCTGAAACAATCGCCGAGTATCTTGGAACAGATTTTAGCATGCCGCGGGTCACAAATCAGCAGAAACATCGTGCAAATCCTCCAAGCGAGTTTTTCAGAATATCACTAATCATTCCGTACATAGATTCATTAATAATGTCTCTGGAGCAGCGTTTTTCTGAGGAGAACTTACCCCCTTACTAATTACGTTACACTTACACGTAATGATTGATATGACTTATGAGGATTTTTTGAAAAAAACTGAAAGTTTTTGTAGTTACTACAATTTCAGTGGTTTCCGCGGTGAAGCTGAACTTTGGCACGACCAATGGGAAGGGAAAAATGTGCCAAAGGCCGAACTGAAAGAAATAACTGCACTAGTTGAAGAAACGCAGTTGTTTTTACCCAGCCATAAAACAAGCGCTACTTATCTCACTTGCACAGCGCTGCACAACGTGGTGCACTATCGAAAGATCCTTCAGCACCTCGCGCAGGGTAAAAACTTGGTTACGGTCAACAATGGCAGAAAACTGGCTTGTCGGTCTTTGTATAATGAGTGTGCATAAAAGGAGGGTTCTGGAAGCGGAAAATAAATTTGAAAAAGAAATGTTGTCAAGGTTTAGCCAAGACCCCCGTCGGCTAGTTCTTAAATAAAATTTTGGTTGGTTGGAATAATATTCTAATAAATTTTAACATTTCCAAAGGTTCAAATAAGACCATTTTTTAATAAGTACCTTATATTATGTTCTCTTGTTTTTGCCCCCTCCCCCCCTCCGTAGAAAATCCTCCCTGCGCCTTGAAGGGAAGTGTAAATAACGAATTTCAAAGTATCCATTTAATTAATTTAAAAGATATACACAATATAGCACAGTGGTGCGCCATATCTAGAAACGGTGTTAAGGATAAAAACGACGCTGTCAGTGTCGGTGAGTAACAAATGTCGAAAAGGATATACTAATATATAAAAAAACAAGGGGAAATCGATGAAAATCTTGATTGAATTTATGAAAGTGATTTCTTATTCTTATTGGAATTTGCATCACCAATTCAAATTTATTTGCTACAAAAATTTGGCACTAATAGTGTTATTTACGTGGAGGCTACTCACGGAACAAACCCTTATGATTTTAAACTGATTAAGTGATTACACTATTAACAGTGGATGATTTTGGAAAAGGATTCTCGGTGGTATTTTTTATCTATAACACGGAAGATTATACGGCATTGAAGTTATTTATAAATACATCAAAAGGTAGAACTGGAAATATTACAGAAAATACTTTTATTGTGGAACAGTATTTTGCTGCATGGAGGGTCCATCCATTACAGCGGAAGGATCCTGCATCAAAAAGTTATTATGTACATGGCACGTCGATGAAGCATGGAGGAACAAACTTAATTTAAAAAGAAATAATGAAAAGCAAGAAAAGGTATTTATATATCCTGTGCACCATCTGTTGCGATAGCATTTGAAACTTGAATAACTTTTGATGTGGACAACTTTTTTTATTTTTTTACACAAACGTTATTTGTTCCTTTCTATTTTATTTACATCATGTTTTGAATATAATACCCAACAATGACCGCCTTTATTTTTGATGCAAAAAGATGCCCGTTTTCGTGCATTTTGCATCACATTTTCCAGCGTCTCGGTGGTAATAAGCGATATTTTCCGGCGAATATTGGCTTTGAGCTGAGCTATGGTCTGCGGGTTGTCGATGTAAACTTTGCTCTTCAAATACTCCCACAAAAAGAAGTCCGGCGGCGTCAAATCGGGTGAGCGCGGCGGCCAGTCGAAATCGCCGTTTTTCGATATGACGCGTCGAGGACCCATTTTCAAAATGCAATTTGACGATTTCTGCTCGTTGTATCGGTGTTAGTTGATTCATGGCACAAAATAGACTGAACTGACGCGTCGATCAAGCCACTGTATATGTCAATACGTCAAAAAATAGCGGAACTATTCAAGTTTCAACTGGTATCGCAACAGATGGCGCACCTTTTACATACATCTCAAACATTGTAAAATTAATACGTAACCAAATATAAACCCAGTTTTGCAATTACAAAAAATATGAAACGTTTTATCCAGTTCCTAATCACTTGTGCTTTTTGAGACACGCGATTTTGATGTCTTAAACGACGATTAAGAATTTTGTATTCAAATCCCTATTATTCGTTGTTCAAGTCGCACCCTGTATATCGCAGTCAATTGCGACGTTTTCCTTAACACCGCAGAATGGTAGTACAGTTTTTTCAAACTTAATTCGGAGGTTTCTATTAAGATTTCCTAAAACTTAACCTGCAATCGAATATCGCTAGGCAAAAAAAAAGGTTAATCTAATGTTTCACAAAGCAAGAAATGAAAACCTAATAAAATACTTTTGAAAGTTTTTAGTTTTAATTCAAGAGAAACTAAAATCTCCATTAATTAACGAATTCCGTTTACAAGAAATGTAATATAAAAAAATCACTGATTGAAAAATTAAATAAAAATAATCTGCAGACCAATTCTAATTTGAGTTACAAATTCCCATCCCGCAAGATAAACGTACCATGCTCACAGGAAGTGCGCTTTACTTACCGGATAATGTAATTATAACATCAGGATATTGTGGTTGACAACATATGAATGACAATTAACAAAGAAAATATTTCAAACGTGTATTTATTAAAAAATTCAGTGAAATTGTGTAAAATATTAAGGTTTAATAATTAATTATGTAATTATTTCAGAACGGGGCAGATACGAAGATACATATATGGAACAGCCATCTCAGTAGACAAAAGAATAAAAGATAAAGTGCTAAATTTTTACGCAATGAATTCATAATCTACGATCAAGTACTCGCAAAGGGGTTGAGTAATAAATCAAACTACAACCTTCCCTTAACCAATGACGTTTAATGAATGAAGATGAAGTTTATGTTTTTTTGTATAATTACCTAAGCACTGACGCTACCAGCAGTGCAAACTGGCAAGTGGCAGTAATAACATTTTGACGAGTAATATAAATTATTGTAACAACCTAGTTGTGTAACCTTAAACTTAGGTGAAACAAAATTATTTCGATACAATTAAAGTATTTAAGATTATCGAATTACGAGTACATGAGTGGCTGAGGGGAAAAACGGATGAAAATATACCAAATTTAACGTTAACTAATACTTATATTAACTTAATTTTTCAAGAATCCTGTACATCGTTCTTTACAAAATATGGTTCATCATACTTAATATTGTTCCATCAGGAACCCATCCGGCCTCTGGTGTTTTTAGTTAATTAATAATGTTAATATTTAAGTGATAGTTAACGTTAAATTTTGTATATTTTCATCCGTTTTTCCCCTCAGCCACTCATGTACTCGTATCGTAATTCGATAATCTTAAAGACTTTAGCTTGAGAATGAAACTAGTTGAGTTTTGAAACTGTCGCCCCCCTGCAATTTAAATTTTTCCTCCGTTTAATTGTATCGAAATAATTTTGTTTTACCTAAGTTTAAGGTTACACAACTAGGTTGTTACAATAATTTATTACTCGTCAAAATGTTATTCCTGCCAGTTTGCATTAGTGGTAGCGTCAGTACTTACGCACTTATACAAAAAACATAAACTTCATCTTCATTCATTAAACGTCATTGGTTAAGGAGAGGTTGTAGTTTGTTTTATTTTTTACGCAATATCAGAAAAAATATGCTCCATTCAAATACAAGAAAATCGAAACAACATTAGTTTGCTAAATACTGTGTCATTCAGTAAAAAGGGAACACTTAATAACTTTTTTATCTTACAATTTAAAAAAAATGTTTAAATCGTTTTTTAATTGTGATGACGTCTACTATTTGATGGCACTTTCAAATATATTTTTTTAATTTCCAGTTAGGTCGGAAACGGACACAACTTTGTTTTTTTAAATGACACCCTATATTATTTTTGACATTTTTAGATTCCTCGTTTTTTTGTCTTTCCGCACATATAAGATTTTATAGGTGTTGCATAATAAAGTTTTGCTGTAAATCCCACAAAAGTATCTATAAGTGTTCAAGACATCGATTTAAAAAACAAAATAGCTATGGCCATGGAAAACCAAAAAAATTGCTTTGTGGAGTTGTTTCACATCTGTCAGACTTATTGTCTACAAAAGTAATATTGAAAATTTAACAAAATTTAGTAATTCAAAGTTAGTGTATACAATAAAAATGAATAATAGCGAAAAAGTGGACTTGCTGTTAATATTTGGTGAGTGTAATCGCAATGCACGAAGAGCTGCCGCGCTGTATGCAGAACGGTATCCTAACAGGTATCATCCTCCGCACACTTACGTGTTGAAAATGGAACAGGTTTTTAGACGGCAAGGATCATTTCCTAATGTAAAAGTTCAACATAGAGAGCCTCGGATAAACCACGTGGTCAACGAAGAACGGGAGTTACAAATTTTGGCTTACGTCCGACTACATCCACGTTCGTCTATTAGCCATGTAGCTCAACAAGTAGGAACATCCGATTCATCAGTACAGAGAACTTTAAAAAGATACAAGCTGCACCCATATAAACCTGATTTAGTGCAAACCTTACGTCCAACCGATCCCGAGCGTCGACTGGCTTTTACTGCATGGCTAGTGGTACAGCTTGAAGAGGAACAAGACATTCGGTAACATCAAAACTAATAATCCAAGAATTATGGAAATTAAAGTTACAATGGGACGAAGTGGTTCCCCAGTCATTACAAAACAAGTGGAATCAATTTAAAAACGCGCTGCATTCATTAAATGCCTTAAAAATACCTCGACACGCGATAATTCCAAATCACATTGCAATAGAATTACATGGATTTGCGGATGCATCGGAAAGGCATACGGGGCTTGTATTCATAATAGATGCATAAATAACAATAATAAATATAGTTCTCGATTATTATGCACCAAGTCACGCGTTGCACCCGTGAAACAAGTAACTCTCCCGCGGCAGTATTATTAACAAATTCAGTAAAAAAGGTTTTAGAATCAACAAAGATTGAATTTAATAAGCGATATTTTTGGACGGATTCCACAATTACATTGTCGTGGATTAGAGGTCCACCGAATAAATGTAAAACATTCATTGGTAAAAGTATAATCCGGCAGACTTATTATCGCGAGGAACAAACCCCAACACTTTAATAAATACAGAATTGTGGTGGAACGGTCCTCATTGGCTAATAAAATATCACGGTCAATGGAAAGTGCACGAATCTGAAAATATTGATAGCCAATTGCTAGAACAGCGCGTTAATGTAAATACTGTAGTAGGTTCTAATACATTAGGGTTAATAGAAACGTTTTCAAAGCTGAAACGTTTACAAAGAGTGGTAGCGTACATATTGGGGTCCGTGAAGTTGGCGATAACAAATGATAGTAATGTGCTGTAATTCAGAAAACTGATTGTATGTTATTAGTATCGATTGTAGTCAAGCTTTTTAACATTTGTAGAATTATGTACTGTCCATAAATTAATTAAAACAAAATTTATCGCCAACTTCACGCTAGCGACATCATTTCACGATTGTCGAAAATCAAACCCGAAACATGTTAGTATCCCATTTGTATCGATTGTAATCAATAAATTTAAAGGGGACAGAGTTTCAGTTTAGTCGTAATTAATTAATAAAAATTGTGTCGCCAACTTCACGCTAGCGACAACATTTTACGATTATCGAAAATCAAGCCCGAAACATGTTAGTATCCCATTTGTATCGATTGTAATCAATAAATTTAAAGCGGACAGAGTTTTAGTTTAGTCGTAATTAATTAATCAAAATTGTGTCGCCAACTTCACGCTAGCGAGAACATTTTACGATTATCACAAATCAAGCATGAAACATGTAAGTATCCCATTTATATCCATTGTAGCCAGCACATTTAAAGCAAACGGTGCTTTACTTTCGTGGCAATTGATTAATCAAAATTGTGTCGCCAAAATACGTTATCATGTTAAAATCTTAGAGATTATTTGCTCACATTTAATTTATCACTTATGTTTTAATATAAAATTTGTTGTTTTATCCCTTGAAACCTTTAAACATGGTTTATTTTTAAACAGACATTTCGCAAAACTATAGTGGAATTGCCAAGAGGGATCCACCGCTCGGTTTTGCTATATTATTTGGAGTGTTTCTAAATAAGGTGCCATTTCGTAAGTATTCAACTTAAGAGATAGAGATTTGATTATATGATAGACGACACTATAATCTAAAACGGTACAGGCCGACATCCTCGTTTATTTTGTTTAATTTCCCAAAACTAACCCCTCAAACTTTGCATTTTTTAAGAAACTTTGAACAGAAATATTTAGAAATGCAACAGGGTTAAAGAAAAAATCGCTCTGTACCGAAGTAAATTAATTATATATTCGTGAAGGTATACAATTTTTTTGGTAATTTTCTGTTCATTAGTTTATTAATGGTATCTTATTTCCCAGACCTCTGTTTTCAACAAAATCATTCCTGATTAGTAGCGCATCATGCGGCAGAGTGTAAAACTAGCGCGATACTTCCATTTGATTTATGAACCCTTCAATTTTTATTTGAAATTTTCTGTGCACTTTTGATCAAAAATCAGGACCACTCTGTTCTATAGTGCAATATATGTGTACGAGGCACACAGCGGTACTTTATCATGATAGATGCAATGATTATAGGAAGTACCATATACAGGGTGTTTTCTGGGAGCTGTATAGTTAAACGTTTCGCGGAAACTGTTATGGTTAGTTTTTTGAAAATTTGTGCTAAAGGGGATTACTCTGAACGCCGAATTGATGTAAAATATTTTCAAAATGGTAGCAGTTCCGGAAATTCCGGACGGTAACGAAGTATTTATTCACAAAGAAACCAATAATTAAAAAAGGTAGTCATCCATAGGATTAAAAATGCAAGTTCAATTATCGCTTCAATTGTGGCATTTTGGCATAGCGTTGTCCTTTCATGGGCCTCTTTAGTTTTTGAGAACAGGAAAAAATCAAGGGGGCCAAGCTGGGGAATAATGTGGCTGCAGCATCATTAGAGTGTTGTTTTTGGTCAAAAATTCGCGCACAAGCAACGATGTGTGAGCAGGGGCGTGATCATAGTGTAAAAGACAATTTTTCTTCTTCCACAAATCCGGGCGTTTCTGGCGGATTGCTTCGCACAAATTGCGCATTAATTGCAGGTAATATTCCTTATTGACTGTACGACCCTGGGGCAAGAACTCATGATGCACCACGCCCCTGCAATCGAAGAAAACTGTGAGCAAAACCTTCACGTTCGACCGAACTTCGCGCATTTTTTTCGGTCTTGGCTCATGCGGTAGCTTCCATTGCGATGATTGAGCTTCGGTTTCCACGTCATAACCATAAACCCATGATTCGTCACCAGTTATGATCCTCTGGAATAAATTTGAGACGTCGCGGACCTAGTCCAACAGCTCCTTAGCAATGTTAACGCGACACTGTTTTTATTCGCAACTGAGAAATTTTGATACGAATTTCACTAACGGTAATTCGACGATTGGCCAATATCATTTTCTTCACTTCATCAATGTTTTCGTCTGTTGTTGATGTGCTCGGGCATCCGCCACGCTTTTCGTTGTTCACATTGTGATGAATTGTCCGCACACTTAATTTTGTTTTTCACACAAAATTTGATACAGATTGTTTGATCCATTTTTTGGAATAGCCAAAATTGAAGACTGTTGAAGACAAGCCAAAACACGCCCAACCAAAATAGCTGTCAACAATTAACTAAACATTGAAAATGGCCGACTTTGTCAGCATAAGGGAGAGACATGAGTACTAACCTAACGCCACAAAAAAATCGAAAATCGAATATACATAGCCCGCGGAAATTCAAAATTCGCGATACTTTTTGAGCAGACTTCGTACATGAGCTCTTCAATTTAATTAAGAATTATAATTATGGCAAGTAGGTTCGTCAACAAGTGCAATTACAATTTTTCTGTTTCTCAAATACCGTGGGTACTCGCATTTAAAAAGTTGAGACAACCCATTGCAAAAATAAGCATTGTTTGTTTTTTCAAATCAGGTTTCATCTCATAAACGTCGATGGTCTTCGTTTATAAGACATTAAACATTTATTCTTCTACTTTTTATTATCCTGTGTTTTTATTATATTATATACATAAATTATGTACATTGTGTTTAGATCACATTTATTAGAAGTTAATGATTTTCAAGAAAAATTTTTTTTTAAATATCACTTGCAATTTTATAAAACAGTATTTTTTATTACGTCTAATTTTTAAGCAATTCCTAAACTCGAAAAATGTACCTTTGCGAAATTTACCATCATATCCACAAGTACTTTTATATAGTGACGACAAATTTTTGATTAATTAATTACGACTAAACTAAAACTCTGCCCGCTTTAAATTTATTGACTACAATCGATACAAATGGGATACTAACATGTTTCGGGGTTGATTTTCGATAATCGTAAAATGTTGTCGCTAGCGTGAAGTTGGCGACACAATTTTGATTAATTAATTACGACTAAACTAAAACTCTGCCCGCTTTAAATTTATTGACTACAATCGATACAAATGGGATACTAACATGTTTCGGGGTTGATTTTCGATAATCGTGAAATGTTGTCGCTAGCGTGAAGTTGGCGACACAATTTTGATTAATTAATTACGACTAAACTAAAACTCTGTCCGCTTTAAATTTATTGATTACAATCGATACAAATGGGATACTAACATGTTTCGGGCTTGATTTTCGATAATCGTGAAATGTTGTCGCTAGCGTGAAGTTGGCGACACAATTTTAATTAATTAATTACGACTAAACTGAAACTCTGTTCGCTTTAAATTTATTGACTACAATCGATACAAATGGGATACTAACATGTTTCGGGCTTAATTTTCGATAATCGTGAAATGTTGTCGCTAGCGTGAAGTTGGCGATAAATTTTGTTTTAATTAATTTATGAACAATACATAATTCTACAAATGTTAAAACGCTTGACTACAATCGATACTAATAACATACAATCAGTTTTCTGAATTACAGCACATTACTATCATTTGTTATCGCCAACTTCACGGACCTTACATATTGAGATTTAGGCTCAACGCGACCACCGTGAAAGAAAAGAGACAATTTGGTCCTTTAATCACATCTGAATTAAGTAACGCATTAATATGTTTAATTCGTATGGTGCAAAGGGAATGCTTTCCGCTTGACTACAATTCATTAACGAACAGAAAACCTGTAAATAATAAAAGTAAACTTTTATCTCTTAATCCATTTTTGGATAACAATAATCAAGTAATAAGGGTCGGAGGTAGAATACAACGTTCTAACGAAACGTACGACAAAAAACATCCTATCATCTTACCTGGCAAAAATCAATTAACAGAACTAATTTTCAGAGATGAACATGAAAATTTATTACATTGTGGGGCACAAACTCTATTATATTCAATACGAGAAAGATTCTGGCCAATCTCGGGTCGCAGTGCATCGAGAAAGATAGTTCAAAAATGTATTACTTGTTTCAAGGCGAAGCCAACTAATACTTCGTATCTAATGTGTAATTTGCCATCAGTGCGAGTAAATCAGTTCACACCCTTTGAAAATGTAGGGGTTGATTATGGCGGTCCTTTTTTAATAAAGGACAGAAAATTACGGAATGCAAAATTGTTAAAGGCTTAGGTATATTTGTTTATTTGTGTGCATGTGCACAAAGGCTGTACATCTGGAATTAGTATCGGAATTGACAGGAGATGCACTTATTGCTACATTAAAACGATTCATTGCTAGACGGGGAAAGCCCACAAATATTTACTCAGACAATGGCTCAAACTTCATTGGTGCAAATAATAAACTAAACGAAATAATCGTCTTTCTCAAATCAAAATCAGAAACTATTGCTAATTATCTTTCGGGTAACAGTATAAATTGGCATTTTATTCCCGCACACTCACCTCATTTTGGAGGAATCTGGGAAGCTGGCAACAAAACATCATTTAAAAAGGGTAGTAGGTGAAACAAAACTAACGTTTGAAGAATTTATAACCACTTTAGCTCAAATTGAATGTATCCTAAACTCCAGACTCCTTTGTCCCCTGTCGTCAGATCCTGAAGATGTATCAGCATTAACGCCTGCACATTTTTTAATTGGGAAATCATTAACCGCATTACCTGAACCAAACATTATGGACATACCAACGAATCTGTTAAGTAACTTCAAAGTGAGGTAATCCATACGCCAGCATTTCTTGAAGCCTTGGCGTAAGGAAGTATTATCCGAAATGCAATCTCGTACAAAGTGGGCGAGAAACTACATACAACAGCTGAGAGTGGGTACGCTTGTCTTAATAAAAGAAGACAATGATTACTTAACCAATTGGAACATGGTAAGAGTAGTCCAACTGCATCCTGGCGCAGACGGCATTGCAAGAGTGGTCAGCATCAAGACAGCAAGTGGGGTGATAAAACGTGCGATAACACGAGTGTGTACGCTACCATTAGAGTGTTAGAGAGTAAGAAGACTAAAAACGAAAACTGTTTCAATACGAATAATGTAATTTAGGTTATAGTTAATTAGGAAAATATTTCTGGGCTCTTTGACACCATTGAAGTTAGTAGTCATAGTTTCCTTCAGTGCGACAGGGATTTTGCGTTGATCGAGCAGAGAAAGCGCAGGTACACTCCGATGGTACCTGAGGACTTATACGAGGTAATACTCTCAAGTACCCACACAGGCCGATTTGAAATAGTAGATATGTGCCAGAAAAAGTTTTTTGATATACAAGCTACCGCCGACAAGATGTTAAATCTCAAGCAAGTGAATATCAGCAAAGTTGTACGAGGGGTGGCACCTACCAGGCGCGTCCCCGGGTGGCGGATAGGGGAACGGCCTAAGCGAATGAGCGTAAGTGACGCTTAGGTTAATGCTAGGGATAAGGGTGCTCGTCGCTTATGAACAGTGACTCGAAGCAACCAAAGACAGCATCGCGGACCAGCTACCCCGCCCGGCTGTCGTGTCGTGGCCAAGGGCTTGCACGGGGTTTAACGGTGCCGACATGTGTTTGATGTGCGTCAACCATGTCGATATACCATGCACCAACCTGGAGGGCCCAGGTTGGTGCGGGGGGTCTTGGCTTAGCCGCCTGGACCAAGAGGAGACAACCTCATCAAAATCCTAAATCACAAGGGTCAGGGGTAGGACCGAGGTGATGCGTGGCTGAATAGAGGATCAGCTGTTACCGACCCCAACCTCGGAGCACCGGGCGCCACTCCGTTGTATTAAGCCGCCTTACACGTGTGCAGAGGGCACCGCACGTGTGGACCTACTTTCCCTCATACTCGTGGGACTTTTATGAACCAAGAAGTAAAAAACAAACCTCAAAGAGAGACTACTCCCGGGGCACCTGGTACTGGAGAGCCTAAGAAACTCTCCGGGGCAGCGCGCCGGAAAGTATTAAAGATGAGGAAGGAATCAGGGGGCTCTAAGCAACCTGACCTTCCATCATCCAAAGAGGGGCAACCTGGGGGCTCTAAGCACCCAGCAAGCACCTCACACCCCAAAGCTGACCCAAAGACTGGGACGCAAAAGCGACACCGGTCTGAGGGGAGCACTCCCAAGGGAGCCACTTCAAAGAAGGTAAAAGCTGGGACCGTTAAGGATACCAGAACCTTCAGCGAAGCAGTAACGGGCTTCAGAATGGCTTTTGTCCATGAAGACCTGGAGGGAACGCTGTCGGAGGAGGAGACAGGGCGTATTAAGACCTGGATCCTCGACAGAATTGACACCCTGACCACTGGGGCGCCTTCGCCCAAGTTCACGGAGTGTCGCCACCGAGGGGGAGCGCTGTTAATTACATGCGCAGACCTCACATCGGTGGGCTGGGTAAAATCGGAGCTGGAGAGAGCAGCTCCGTGGGAGGGAGCCAAGCTTCGATTCGTCGAAGCCAAAAACCTCCCAAAACCAGTGAGGGCACACGCCTGGATCCCCGGGACCCCAGAGGAACCGGCAAAGATCCTGAAAAGGATCCAGATCCAGAACGCTGGCGTAGAAACCAGCAACTGGCGTGTGGTGGACAGGAGGGAGGATCCCAAGGGACAAACATTGATTGTCCTTATGGACCAAACCTCCTGGGACAAGTTGGGGGCCAAGTGCAACCATCGACCCTACGTTAACTTCACCAGGTTAACGTTTAAACTCCTCTCTAAGCCGAAGGTGGGGAGAGAGGAGGAGACCAAAATGGAGTGCGAGGAGGCAACAGTGGCTGAGGGACCCTCTGAGGAACCAGAGCCAACTGCGTCAACCTCCGCACCTCAGTAGGTACTAGGTAGGCACAGTTTCAGTTTCAATGGCGAAACTTGTGCAAATAAACCTACACCATAGCAGAGCGGCGTCTGCCGCCCTCTGCGCATACATGGGTAAACATCATATTGATGTAGCCCTGGTTCAAGAACCTTGGACCTACAAAGGGCAAATACGAGGTCTGGGACTGAAAGGGGCGCGGCTCATTGCTGAGCCAACCCAAATCAATCCCAGATCGTGCATCATAGCTAATGATAGCGTTAAGTTACTACCACTCTGGGAATTCTGTTGCAGAGACCTAGTGGCAGTAATGCTGACAGTGGAAAGGGATGGGAGCGAGAGGGAGCTTGTGCTCGGATCCGCATACCTTCCCTACGACCAACCAAATCCACCACCAACCACTGAGGTTAGCAAACTGGTGGAACACTGTCAGCGGAAAGGGTGGCAAATCCTCCTCGGATGTGATGCCAACGCGCACCACACAGTGTGGGGCAGCACGGACATCAACAAAAGAGGCGAGTCTCTCCTAGATTATATTATTAATAATAACCTAGAGATAGCTAATGTAGGCAATGAACCAACCTTCATCAATATTCGGCGAAGGGAGGTAATTGACATAACATTTGGAACTGTGACTGCTTGCAGCTCAGTACACAAATGGCATGTGTCGGAGGAGCCATCGCTATCCGACCATAGATACATTCGCTTTGACATTAAGTCAAACGAAGCGGCTACGGCCGTTTATAGAAACCCGAGAAGAACCAACTGGGACCTCTATAGAGAGAACCTAAAGGCCAACCTCGAGAACTGTCCAGCCGAAGTTAATAACTCGGCGGAATTGGAGGCCATGGAGGAAAACCTCCGCATGGCCATCAAAAATGCCTATGAGGCAAGCTGTCCCATGAAAGAGAGGAGAACCTCAACTAAAGTGCCCTGGTGGCATGAGGGACTCTCTCGATTGCGGGTACAGACTAGAAAGCTCTTTAATAGAGCAAAAAACACGGGAGAGTGGGATTCATACCGAATCACACTCACCGAATACAATAAGGCCATAAGAAAGGCAAAACGCGACTCGTGGAGGAGGCACTGTGAGGAAATTGAGCAAATTCCAGAAGGTGCCAGACTCCAAAGAGCTTTACGAGGAGGAACAGAGGGCAGAATCGGTTCCTTAAAGAAAACTGAGGGGGGCTATACAGAGACCGTGAAGGAGACCCTGGAGCTTTTGCTTCAATCACACTTCCCGGGATCAAAGACCCTCTCAAAATCTGACGTAGGCGAACCAATAACTCTGGAACCCCTTTCGAGGGCGAACAGAGGAGATTGGGTTTTGGCTCGTCAGATAGTGAACCTTACAAAAATCAGGTGGGCAGTGAAGAATTTCCACCCGTACAAATCCCCAGGGATGGATGGAATTCTCCCTGCTCTATTACAACAAGGCCTCGACCTGGTAGCCACCACGCTCTGTACGTTACTAAGGGCAAGCATTGCCCTAGGATACATACCCATGGCGTGGAGGGACATAAAAGTCGTGTTCATACCGAAACCTGGGCGAGACTCATACGCCCAAGCCAAGTCGTTTAGACCTATCAGTCTAACGTCGTTTCTCCTAAAACTATTGGAGAAACTAATTGAACGACACATTAGGGAAGAGGTGCTGGGACTCGAGCCCATCAGTAAATACCAATGTGCCTATCAACCATGTAGATCCTGTGAGCTCGCCATCCACAGAGTAGTGGACATAGCCGAAAGGGCGATCTCCTGTAAGGAGGTAGCTCTAGGGGCGTTTATAGACATAGAGGGGGCGTTCGATAATACCTCTCTAGAATCAATTAAAACAGCTATGGAAAGCAAGGGAGTACAACCTACCGTGCGCAGGTGGATACATACCATGCTAAAACATAGGAACGTTACAGCCTCGCTTAATAACGACTCTGTAGTGGTCAGGGCCGCACGAGGATGTCCACAAGGGGGAGTTCTCTCTCCTTTATTGTGGTGCCTGGTAGTGGACGGACTGCTGAGGCGACTAAGCGAGGCTGGTTACACCACGGTTGGCTATGCCGATGACATAGCGATTGTGGTACGCGGCAGATTTGAAGAGACCGTATCAGTTGTGATGCAGGGAGCTTTAAATCTAGTGGAAGCATGGTGCGGAGAAGAGGGTCTGTCGGTTAATCCAACAAAAACAAACCTCATTCTCTTCTCACGAAGAAAAGGGCCGACAAAGCTAAAAGACATAGCAATGTATGGCACCAAGGTGAAGGTTGTGGGAGAAGGTAAATACTTGGGAATAACGCTTGACCAAGGGCTAACCTTCAAACCGCACCTAGAGAAGACAGCGAACAAAGCCACAAAGTCCTTGTGGGCTTGCAGGCGAGCGTTCGGAAGCAAGTGGGGCTTATCTCCAATGATGACCCACTGGATATACACCAGAATGATCAGACCGATCATTACGTATGGCTCACTGGTGTGGTGGCATAAAACCTCCACCCAGACGAACATACAGAAACTGAGCAAGGTGCAGCGTAGGGCTTGCCTTGGAATCACGGGGGCAATGATAACCACCCCTACGGCAGCTATGGAGACCCTCCTGAACTTACCGCCACTAAACCTAGCAATTAGGGCAGAGGCGCTCAGAGGGGCATACCGGCTGAGAGTTAACGGCGAGGAGGGATCGTCAAGGGCGGGGCACTCGCTCATCTTTGACGAAATCTCCAAAGACAAAACCCTTAGTATGAATACTGAGAGGATACCCAAAACAGTTTGTCCCATCAAACTGTTTAAGACAACAATCCCCACTCGGCACGACTGGGAGAGCAATTCCAGTAAAGCGAAGCTGAATGGAATCGTGTATTACACAGACGGCTCGAAAACCACAAAGGGCACTGGCTCTGGAGTATACGGGAGCAATGGACGGGGCTGCAGAATTTCTGTAAGCCTAGGACAACAAGCGACCGTATTCCAAGCCGAGGTATATGCAATCCTGACGGCGGCTGCTCAACTATTAAAAGAGAACCTTATTAAAAGGAAAATCTTTATAGTGACAGACAGCAAGGCAGCGATTGCAGCAATAGACTCATATGTGGTAAATTCAGGGCTAGTCCTTGAATGCACACAAATGCTAAACGCACTAGGTAAGTGCAACTCAGTCACACTAGTGTGGGCACCTGGGCATGCGGGAATCGCAGGTAACCAGGTTGCTGACGAGCTTGCGAGAATGGCAAGCGCAAAACCATTCATAGGACCCGAACCGGCTTGTGGGATTACTTATAACACAGTCAAAAAGGAGATTCAAGCAATACTCACGAAAGAGCATTGCAGACATTGGTCGAAAATCCCAGGACAGAGTCATTCCAAGATCTTCCTGGAAACCCCAAACGGGGACCTAACTACGTCCATCTTAAAGTTAAGCAGGACGAAGATAAAACTTGCGACAGAAATGGTCACTGGCCACTGTCGCATGAACAAACACCTGCACAACATGGGACTGACCGAAAGCCCGACATGCAGGGGTTGTGGTGAGGCAGATGAAACGCCCCATCACGTCATTTGCCAATGTGAGGCATTCATAAAGGCAAGGGAACTCCTACTTGGAAATGAAAAAATTACACAAGAGGAAGTAACGAAGATTCGCCCTGCTAAAATCCTGGACTTTGTGAAAGACACAGGTATTCTTGAAGGGTAGACAACACCGGGGAGCACAATAGACCAAAAGGTCGCAGTGCGGGAACCTATCGGGACCACCCCCAGAGAGAATAATAATAATAATAACTTCAAAGTGATGTAATCCATACGCCAGCATTTCTTGAAGCCTTGGCGTAAGGAAGTATTATCCAAAATGCAATCTCGTACAAAGTGGGCGAGAAACTACATACAACAGCTGAGAGTGGGTACGCTTGTCTTAATAAAAGAAGACAATGATTACTTAACCAATTGGAACATGGTAAGAGTAGTCCAACTGCATCCTGGCGCAGACGGCATTGCAAGAGTGGTCAGCATCAAGACAGCAAGTGGGGTGATAAAACGTGCGATAACACGAGTGTGTACGCTACCATTAGAGTGTTAGAGAGTAAGAAGACTAAAAACGAAAACTGTTTCAATACGAATAATGTAATTTAGGTTATAGTTAATTAGGAAAATATTTCTGGGCTCTTTGACACCATTGAAGTTAGTAGTCATAGTTTCCTTCAGTGCGACAGCGATTTTGCGTTGATCGAGCAGAGAAAGCGCAGGTACACTCCGATGGTACCTGAGGACTTATACGAGGTAATACTCTCAAGTACCCACACAGGCCGATTTGAAATAGTAGATATGTGCCAGAAAAAGTTTTTTGATATACAAGCTACCGCCGACAAGATGTTAAATCTCAAGCAAGTGAATATCAGCAAAGTTGTACGATTGAAAATTGACTCCCAACAACCCGATTTTTTGTGCACATCTGAAAGTTTTTCTGAAATGTCGCCTTGGAAAAGAACTCCGATACTCAGAAAAGGAAAAAACCATGGCAGATATAAAAAATATGGAGATTCATCAGCTACCAGACGTAAATAAGGTTGGTGATAACAAAAAGAAGCACCTAATATCAATGATTCCTTATTTACAAGACGAGAAACACAAACAATTTTGCGCGAATTGAACGAGATAAAATACTGGCACTTAACCCTTTTCCCAGAATTGTGTTTTATTTATTTTGTTACTGTCATATTTTTAAATTTTTTGCAATGTTTGTGTAGTACCATATTCGGTCGTCAGGAGAAAAATTACTTACACCATACTTTATGAAATGTTTTTTATTTTGGCATGAAGTTTTTTGACAATTACTCGAATACACAGTTTTTGCACTTATCTCCTTTGTTACTTCTACTCCTCAATTGTTAAATCCACAATTAAAGAAAGAAGCTACGCTACATGAGACCAGAAATTGGGTTTTCTTGTTTCCCCACTATTCATTCATCAAGGTGTGTTACGTGGTATACGCGCCGAGAAAAGTGAGTTAGAAAAGACACGCGCGTGCCGCAATATATTCTACAAGAAGAATTGTTAAGTTTACCAGTTAATGCGATCGCTGAATATAAGGCATTTTGATGCATTTGTGTTTGAATTAAATACAGTCCACTAAACGCGACATTAATGGTCCATCGACCCGAATTAATTTAATTTCTAGTATTGGTAGGGTACGCATTGAATTCATATCATACAGGCATATTGCCCGTGATTGATTGTAACACTTATCTAGACTGCAACATTGTGGTTGTAACCTTGCGTGGATGGTTGAAGGCAATCTGAACTTGTGTCAACAGTAATTATAATGGGCGATAAAGTTAATAAATGTATATTGAAACGTGCGGTACCCTTAAATCGCGTAAAGAAGCATTAGCCATTGGGAAAGAGGTTGCGTCCGATCTAGCTTTGAACGGTGTGTTTATCGCGAGGGCAACGGGCAGCGATGCGGTCTATAAAGAATTTCAAACTATCCATAATCAAATTATAGGTTTGATTGACGATGAAGAATGTTCCGTTCAGGGTACACTTCGAAAGGAAGCAGACAACGCCTATTCGCAATAAAAGGGTTGCTTCTAGAGTTGAGGGCTCCTAATTGGAATAATACTTTGGAGCAAAATCAATCCTTAGCTACCGTAAAATTCACTCCGAAATTAAACAAAATTACCTTACGAATCTTTAGCGGTATATTAGAAGAATGGCCATCATTCTTCGATTTATTTCAATCTCTGGTTAACGAAAATGATTCCTTATCGAATGTTGATTATTTACTTCTGTGCGAGGAGAAGCGTTAAATTTAATTCTAAGTTTGCCAATAACGCATGATAATTACGCAATAGCATTTTCGACGTTAGTTAAGCGCTGTCAAAACAACGGAATTTAGCTACAACATATTATCAAAATTTTCAAAACGCTCCGTGCTTGCAGCACACATCCGCTAGGGACCTTCGGCACGCTGTTAGACAAATTTTGTGAGAATGTGGAAGCCCTGCGAAAACTAAGGTTCCCAGTCAGTGGATGAGATTTCATTTTATTTAATTGTTTATTGCAAAAACTAGATTCTAAAACCCGCACCCAGTTTGAATTTGAACACAGTTCAATTGAGTTACCATCATACCATCAGTTAATTACATTTTTAGAAAATCACGCTAAAGCATTGGATGCCGCGCAGTTAGTTAACGCGAGCACTATGAATGAAACCTTATAAAGAACGAAACAATATTTGCTGTACATATTTGATTGTCCACAAAAACAAATAAATAGCACACGTTTTAATCAATTTCATGCTTGTTTGTGTCAAGCATCGTTTCGTCGAAATGGCAACAAATATGTCGATAAAGAATATAAAATGATTAACACAAACAAACATTTCTTATAATAAAGTAATATGCAATAAATCTTACCAAATAATAGTGATAATGAAGTCTACTGAACGTTAGTGGTGTGATGAGGTGTAATTAATCTTCATATCGTTTATGCTATAAGATATTACAATTTCCATTAGGTATATACCCATTATTACACAATTACACTAACAAACTAACAAACGATTATTTGTAAAGTCAACTGTTGAATGTAATCACGAACGGCAGATTAATGATGTGTGGAGCCGATCGGATTCGTTGCAAAGGAACGACTTCGAGTGGGGATCGATTCGGAACGAATAGGTAACCTAACTCTTGTCAATAAAGGCGGGGAGTATATAAACGTTTCCAAATAATTCGAAATCTTTCATAATTTTCTATAAAAGTAGCTTTATACTATACATAATATTTCTCATATGATATTTAGTACATATTTTCTATTAATTCAAGTCACTTCGAACACACATCAGTACGAGCTGTACCAAAACCTATGTTGAATCTTGTATTAAATACTTTTCTAAACTACACTACTTAAATAAAAATGCACAGACGACTTCCACCGACAATAATGTGATTCGATGCCTTGAAATTTCTTAATGAAGTTTATAATCGAAATCTTTTTATCCTCATATATTTTCGTACGACGATCCCCACCACGATGTCCTTTTGGAAGAACTCCTGAAGTAAGGAACCATTGGGCAACACCCTGTACGCGATGCTTTTTTAGATTTAATATATTAAAAGATACGTCTCTACAAACACGTACTGATTTTGTGTGCACCGTGACAAAATATATTTTTTTAAATCGGCCAGAAAGTAGTACTTTCCGGATTATTTTTAGGCCAGAAAATGTCATTTTGACGGACTGAGCCGGAAAGTTATTGTGATAGTCCGGTAAAAGTTTTACCGGACTCATTTTTACTTTACCGGACTCATTTTTACTTTACGGCCTAGAATGGTCAATTGTTCTTCCCGTTTCTGGACGATTTTAAAAAAAATATTGTACGTAATACGTCCCAAAAGTGCTTTTACTGGACTCGTAGGCTTGCAGGACTCGCCTGCGGCTCGTTCTGTAATTTGCCTACTTGTCCAGTAAAAAAAAGATCACTTTCGGGACTTGTTATGTAAACTACTATTAAGGTACTTCTAGGATTTTCACGAACAGTACTAACAAACACTCGAAATACATTTTAAAATAAATCCGTCCGGCTCAGTTTTTGTTGTATGTGCATAAAAATTATCATAAATATGTAGTTATTTTTGTATCTAGTGCGCGGAATGCCACTTTGGTGATCGAGAACGGATTTTTTAACTCGGATCACCAAAGAATTTCGCGCAGGAGTTACAATCAAAATTTTTTCTACAAACGTTAAAAAGTTGACAATTATTTTAATGTTAAAATAACTCTCATATAGTTTACATGCAGTACGCGAAGTAAGTATTTCGTGCACGGCGTCGTCATTTCGCGCACGGGGTCATGGTATCGTAGGAAAGTGAAAAAAAGAGTCACTTCGCGTATTGTTATCATTTTCCCCCATAAAAATGCAGTCATTTGCACCTCGGCCATAACTAGCTAACACTGTCTTGGATTAAGAACTCGTTCAAGAAACATTAAATCACTCGGAATGAAATTGTTCAAAGAATCGGATTGTTCAGTAATAAACTTGTCAGTAGATCTTTCCCAAAAACCTTCCGATATAAATACACCGGAACTCTGTGGTGAAACTCCGATGAAATATTTCACCGTATTGCGGTGTTTATACTGTGAAAAATGTTGCGCTGCTGCTTGTTAATTGGTTTTTGAGTAAAAATTTCGATGCAATATATGTATAATGACCGTTACTTTATTTCCAAAGTTTTCTTTGAAACATGATGGCATAGGCATTGTAGCATGTAAGCAACCTCTCCTAGGCCAATATACGAATGATTTGATATATTATGTAGCACTTCAAAAAATATTCTGCTACCTGGCAATTTATTGAAATACAATTTTTTTCTACTAACAAAAGCTGCACTTTAAGCGTATGTACATCTCGTAGCTATTGTTTAGATGTTTACTTGTCAACCTTACTTTGACATGATATTGTGCTTATGTCAATTACTAGGCATATATTGAGTTGATAATTGTTTACTGCTGTAGAGATGTTTTTGTTGTGTTACAAGAACTTTGTATCTGCTGTAAGTTGTGTAAACTATGATTTTATAATACTAGCTTTACAGAAACCTGGTGGTTGCTTCAAATGATTTAAATTCCAACAGTATGGAGTCAAAGTCACTCAGATTTGAGCGGTAAACATCAAAGAAACCGCAGCGAGTTTCCCTTCTGGATGTTATGTACTATAGCATAGCATATAGCACACTGTTTACAAAAGGCGTATTTTACACAGTGCCGCAACTAGACTTTTTGCGCCCGGTCCAAGATTTGTAGATGCGCCCCTATTATAAAAGTAAAGTAATTATGTACTATTGTTGAGAAATGAGAGGTTTGGGAATAAAAATAATACACTCTTTATATTATACATAGTCGTTTATAAAACTTCTTTTAACTAACCACAAATAATTACAAATGAAGCAAACATTCAATTAAAATAAACTGAATCATAAAATATGTATATGTGAATAATGGAAAATAACGTAAACAAATAGGTAATTCTTTCATGAAAATTATTATAAGAAAAATCTACACGCAGATTGTTCTAGCTTTTGCATTAGGAAACTTGTCTATAATTGTATCGAGATGCACAGCAGTGAGAGGGTGGCCCCCAAGGTGGGGTGCTGTCACCACTTCTGTAAACAGCCTGTTCAGTCGTCTCAACGACATCGGCTTTTATACGCGGTATACGGATGATTTATCCATATTAATAACCGGTAAATATGTGATTACTCTGAACAGAACAGATTTATTTTGAAAATGAAGGACCTGTACTATCAGAATATACCAATAGTGCTCTATTACCTGTTATTCCCACATTGGATGAAAATTATGAGATAAGGTGCCTGACAATTAAGAGATCGAATTGCACTCACGATATGTCTAAATATTATGAGGACGAATTTATAACTGAAAAAAATCTATCAGTGTCATTTGAGAATGAAGTGGGTAGAGACAATGGAGAACTTACAAAAGAAATGTTTAATTTGTTTTTCAAAGAAGTTGAACATTTCTATTTTCGGGGCGAAGATTGTATGGTACCTTTTTTACCATTTAATAGAGTGAAAAAGATAAAAATGTAGGTTTACCTTAATTGGGAGAATATTGGAACATATGCTACTATTGACTCGAGCTCTTCCAACCAAACACATTCAAAAATAGTTCTCTTGTTAATAGCCAATCCTGAAGTAGACATGGACAAAAATATTCTATTGGAAGAATTGTAGTTTATTTGTAAATCCTTGTGCGAGAGCGATATTACAAAACGCTGTTCATAATTTTACCAAATTAAATAATAAGGAAAAAGATATACAGGGTGTCCCACTGCTCCGTAATCGGTGGATAACTCAATATGGGTTGAAGATACAGAAAAAAGTTTCAAATAAAAGTTGCTTTGATTTGAATTGCGCATCTTTTAAAAATATTCTTATATCTACAGTATGTTGCATTTTCACGTGGCAGGAAAATGTCACTTTTTTTTAAATGGCACACCCTGTATTTTTTTCTCTTAATGTATCGACCAACCATATTTATATCACGCCTGAAATTTTTTTTAATATCGGATGTGCGGTTGCCAAGTTATTAATTATTTTGTCAAAATTTGGTACAATTCAAGGTCGGACTATAATATTCATAACTAAGTTATTCTTCAAAAAAGGAAAAATTTATTTCGCGAATAATATTACCCTAATGTCGTGTTACTCTACAAAAAAAAAACTAAGTGATTAATTTTATACCGAGTGTTTAAAATGAGAATTCAAACTTTGTGAACTTTAAATAGAATTTATACGAATATTTTAAATAGAACACCCTGTATTTTTATTTACCATCAGATTCTCGACAAAAAACCCTATTCAACGGTGTATTATTTCCTGGTATTATTTTTTGTACTTTTGTTAATATTTACGATTTTTAAAATTTCACGTAAAAAAATTTGTTAAAATTAATTTTTATTTAATTATTATTACAAAATACCGTTTAAATAGTTGGTATCAACGCAAAAGAACAAAACTCAAGTCCTGTGACTATCTTAAGTTCTAAATAATTAAAGCAAATCAACAGTTAGAGGTGCGCGCGAGAATTGGATTTACTGTACCCTAATAAAGTAGAGGAGGCCCTGTTCCTTGGCCGCCAAGGTCACCGGACCTTACCTTTATGGATTACTATCTATGGGAACTGTTACATCTCAAACAGCTGCCACTACACGAGATGACATGAAAATTTGAATTCGAGAGGCGTTTCAACCGATTACTCCTATGACTTTAAACAATGTGAGATTATTTAGGGTTGGGCTTCAAAAGTGCATTGATCAAAGTGGAAGACGTTTTGAACATTTACTTTAATGAGAGATATTGTATTTATTTTCTCTTTTAATTTTCGAGAAACACCGTTTATTAAAAATTCGAGAAATACCGTTTACTAAAAATTTTGTTCTAATTATTTAGAAATTAAGATAGTCACAGGACTTGAGTTTTGTTCTTTTGCGTTGATAACAACTATTTAAACGGTATTTTGTAATAATAATTAAATAAAAATTAATTTTAACAAATTTTTTTACGTGAAATTTTAAAAATCGTAAATATTAACAAAAGTACAAAAAATAATACCAGGAAATAATACACCGTTGAATAGGGTTTTTTGTCGAGAATCTGATGGTAAATAAAAATACAGGGTGTTCTATTTAAAATATTCGTATAAATTCTATTTAAAGTTCACAAAGTTTGAATTCTCATTTTAAACACTCGGTATAAAATTAATCACTTAGTTTTTTTTTTGTAGAGTAACACGACATTAGGGTAATATTATTCGCGAAATAAATTTTTCCTTTTTTGAAGAATAACTTAGTTATGAATATTATAGTCCGACCTTGAATTGTACCAAATTTTGACAAAATAATTAATAACTTGGCAACCGCACATCCGATATTTAAAAAAATTTCAGGCGAGATATAAATATGGTTGGTCGATACATTAAGAGAATAAAATACAGGGTGTGCCATTTAAAAAAAAGTGACATTTTCCTGCCACGTGAAAATGCAACATACTGTAGATATAAGAATATTTTTAAAAGATGCACAATTCAAATCAAAGCAACTTTTATTTGAAACTTTTTTCTGTATCTTCAACCCACATTGAGTTATCGACCGATTACGGAGCAGTGGGACACCCTGTATGTATTAACTAATGTTCCATGTCAAGAAACCAAAAGTTCTGGCTAAAAACGGAGCACGCAGGGTTCATATTATCGGTAACGAACATGTGGAAAACGTGAGTTGTTTCATGTGCTAATGCAATAGGAGCATCAATTTCCCCAATGAAAGCAGAGTTTGCTGATGATTTACAACCTGGTTCAGTTTGCCGTATGACTGAGAAAGGTTTTATGACCGCAAAATGTTTTGTGGATTGGCTTCATCACTTTGGACGCTATAAACCTGCAGGTAGATGCGTACTTATTTTTGAAGGCGTCAAAAGCCATTTGGACTATGAGATAGTAACGACTGCTGACCAGGAGGACGTTGTGCTATATTGCCTTCCATGCAACACAACACATGAACTCCAACCACTACTATAGTATAAAGGATAACATTTGTGAGAACTTACTTGATCTGAATCAAACAATTTTTACAACACATCCGAGATGGAAATGCAGAACATAGAACTAATAACCCTGACTACAGGAAACTGTGTAAGAAACCAAATATTTCTAAATGGAATAGAATTGTTAATAAAGAAAAGACAAAAAGGGGGGAAGAATATGTAGAAATTGAAAGCAAGGTGATATTCCAAACGTAAAGGAATTAAAAAAACATTGTGATTGTTCTATAAGTAAAGTTAGTACAAAAATTCTGTAATTCGTTTTTGGACTATAATAGACCAAAAATTGTTTAATAACTTTTGAAAAAATATTGATTGGGAACAAAGAACACACATAATCAAGACATGGTACATTATTTTGTAAGTGTACAAAAAACTTGAAAAACAAACAAAATTGTGTATCTAGGCAAAATTCGTCTCTGTCTTATTTGCTTGAAACTCAATTGATCAACTATTGCAATTTTATAAAAAGTGGTACAGTAGCAAGACGAAAATTTTAAAAATAATTTGAATTATACAGGGTGATGCCCTAAAGCAGGACACATTCGAGATCATTTTTTTTTAATGAAATACCCTGTATATGCTTTGATTTTTCTAATCTGCTTTAAATTTTCTTTTCAATCATCCCTGAGTTTTTGGTCTCCTATGACGCATTATTGTCATTAACGGAAATTTTAAAAAAATGGTTGGGACAAGGTTAATCATGTTAATTCCATGCGACAGTATTACGATTAGCTAAGACAAAACTATTTGGTAACCATGTAGCCAAGGGATGTGTTGAACCTACAAAATAATCAAACAATAATTTTATTGTACAGGGTGTTTGTTACGATGCAGTCAATTCGGCGATTTTCAAAGAGCGTTTATTGAATTTTTTCAACTCGAACACCCTGTATATTATTACATTTTTGAAATGACGCGTTAATTGCTCTTCATTTTTGTTAATAATGTCCTACTCACTTAAATAAAGTGTAAAAATTCTATTAAAATAGTAATAAAACATAAATTCCTTTTACAAGATGTTAGTGAACAGTTACGTAAGACATAATTAAATGAAAACAAGCTGTATGGTTAGAAAATAGAAAAACGTGCAACGATTGAATTTCCATTAATCGTCTAGTTCAGGTTTTCCTGTCTTACTATCGGTAGCTTTACTGTAATGCATTCTTGACAACGAAATGACTGACTTATTTTTCTTCGGAGCGTAAACTCGTAAATTGATTCGCCTTGTTTTCTATTCCTTGCGGGCAAGAATTCTCGAGGAATCTCTTTTTTATTTTTTTAGAGAAGGTAGCAACAAACGTAATTTTATTTGGTAGTAAATGTTACGCCCAGTCCACTGAAGAAAACAATTATCAGCTGTTATATTTCTATTCGAATTATACAGCGGTTTAGCAAGTCTTATTACAGCTTGACTGGGTTTATTTAGTTTTTTTTATTTCATACTGACTAGTAATCTGTGTTTTACCAGACTCATACGAGTCTGGTAAATGAAACTTTACCGTACTAGAAATTTTGTACCCGAATACACCATAGCAACATAAAGTGACATGACTTTGGAAACGTCAAATTTTATATAAAGTTAATAGAAAAACTCTTAAGAAATGAATCTATGGCCAGTATGAAATAAAATGTTTTACATTATTTGTACGTTAAATCAGATTACGTTACTCGTTTCGAAATTCACTTATTGCTGCGGCAGGATTTTCTTTTTTTCGTTCTCTATCCTCCGCATTATCAAAGCGCAGCGCAGCGAGTAAAAATTTAAAACGTTCTTGGGACATCACAAGTCTAAATATTTCTCTACCCGTTCCGTCTGTTGCGAAGATACTTCTTAAATCTTCGTTATTTGACTTAAATATGGCCGAATATAGAACTAACCAAAGAAAAGCTTCCAATTCTGTACGACCGAGGTGAGAAAGTTCGGGCCTGTTTGAACGTTTGTATCGAATCCGCATGGCGTTAATTTCTTAAGTCCACGTTAGAATTATTTGATACATTTCCTCAAAAAATAATTTATTTAAAAACTGTTCCGGATTAGAGTGGTTTACCACAATTCCACCTGGAGCTGGTAAATGAATAATGTTGTGTGCTGAGACACGAACGTTTCTGGTCGGTTCTATTCGACTCCACTTGAATCTACTTTTCCCATAAAAATATTTTTTTCTAACATTGGTTTCCGCTTCTTTTTCTCCTCCTTCTTCTTCTTCATCTTTTTCTTTATTCGCTTGACTATTGGAACCATGATCAATGTCTGGAACAAGTCCTTGGTAATCAAGATCGCCATCACTTTCACGATACGATATACGTATATCTGTATTTATTCTTCACAATAGTGCATGTTTGTAAATATCGACAGCAATGGCATCGTGCAGTAGAAACAAAAGGGTTCCAGTAGACGATCCAAATGTCGAAGAGACTGTGATGCAGTGGTATGATGAAAGTGACATTGACAATGTATCGGTTACAAGGGAAACATCAGAGTTAGGTGCCGAATATGTGCCGCCAGGTGAAGCTGAGGAAGATTCACATGAATATGAATCAGATGTTTTATCAGACACTGAAACTATCGATGATGATACAAATAACTGTAGAGAGGCGTTGCTTAGCCGAAATGGTTTTGAGTGGACTTCTTCTATTCCCCCTAAACAAAAAACTCAACCATCTAACATTTTTCGATTGACGCCAGGCGCACGTAAAAAAATGAAGTATTATCTCTAAATTCCGCTTGGAATAAATTTGTAACCCCAGAAATAATGAATGAAATCATACTTTGTACAAATAGAGAAGCTAAACGTGAATATGAGAGAAAGGGAAAGAAATGGGCGGACATTGGTTTGGTGGAGATGAATGCTTTCTTTGGCTTATTACTTTTAGCAGGTGTAGAGAAGAGCTGGGATGTTTCGGTAAGAGAATTATTCCTTGATAAGTGTTCTAACCCAATGTATAGAGCAACAATGGCTGTGAATCGTTTCGAAAGCATTAGAAGGTATCTCAGATTTGTTGATAAGAGAACTAGAACAGTTAGACTTGAGACTGATAAATTCTGATGATCTAACGCTTGTCAGTTATGTCCCGAAGAAGAATTAATAAGTCAGTTGTCCTCTTGAGTTCTATGCACCATGATAACAAAATCGATACAGAAAGCTCTAAGAAAAAACCCACATAATGCAATTTTATAATGCAACGAAAGGTGACGTGGACCATATGGACCAAATTGCATTTGCAGTTTGGTCGAATATTATGGACGTTGCAGCGTTGAATTCGTTTTTTCTTTATACAAATAAAAATCCAGACTATGCTGCTGGAAAAAGTTACAAAAGAAGATTATTTTTGAAAGAACTAGCTCACGAACTGATATTACCGTTTATGAAAGTGAGGTTTCAAAATCCAAAATTACAACGAAACATTGTAGAAGATGTAAAAAAAATTCTAGGAGATCCGAAACCAGATGCCTCTGAATCCAACACACCACGTAAAAAGAAGAGATGCGGTGTGTGCCCGGTTAAGATTGGTCGTATGAGCACCTTGCGATGCGCGAAGTGCGAAACAACTACATGTAAGGAACACAGCGTCGTAATTTGCAAAAAGTGTGTTACATAAAGTAATAAAATGTATTCAACATGTATGCTGTTATTCTAACCCTTCCCAATAAACGCAAATAGTGCCAAATTGCAAAACGATAGGACGCAACCACTGCACCAACTTACAGAGCACTGCTTTTCAAGAAGGTATTGAAAATGGCATCCTTACCAAAAAATTGTGGGGGAAAATAAACCACAATAAACATGCGCAGGAGTCTGATAGACTCCGTGTCCGTAGTTAAGGGTTAAACAGGCATTCTATTTGAAATAAGAGACCTTTAAAGTTTTTCTTAAGTCTTGAAATAAGGTCAAATAGATACGTAACCGCGGGCAATTTTTTATTATCCATTACAGACAATTGTGCCTCAATCTTTTGACATTGAGAACCTAAAATCCCATTTCCCTAACTCGTATCACTTTCGACTTTCAATTTTATTTCCTAACAAGATTTTGAAATTTTTCAGTGGAAAGCATTTTTTTTCTCAACAATCAAAATTGATACGCCTATTATTTTAAGCATACATACTAAACATCACATCAGAATGTGAAAAAATACTTCTAACCGACGGTCACCGTGCGACACCCGGTACTTCGTATTAAATAATTACAAGGAGGAATTAAAGGAAATTTACGACCTTTGAATAAAGTCGTTGAATCGCTGCAAGGTGGCTGCTTGCTCGCTGTCTACTGGGAAGGGTGGTATGGTTGAGATATTCAGCAGCTGGACTACTTGGGCCTTTACTGTCGCAATCGGCCTGATCAGTGGGGTCCTCATACTGTTGTAGGAATGGTTCTAAAACAAATGCTTACATTAAATAGGATATGAAATAGGAAGAAAACGTACTTACTCTCAATACATCATTACTACCAATCATTATATTGACTACCGCCGCCAACCTGTTCTGCAGTTGCGAAATGGTCTGGCCACCAATTGCCAATTGGCAACACAATTTCCTTTTACCTAAATTGATTTTTTTATTTATTTGTAAATTGTTAGAAAAATTTACATAGAGATAACAGAGGGGACGTTCTTTTAGTTCCCGTTTTCAAAACGTTTCGGTGCTCAATAGTCTTTTAATAATCAAGGAAATAAGATTTTCCCTATGTAAATTATGAGGTCAAATTTCGTTAAACGAATACTGGTTCGATTTTTCCTCCAAGTTGGAGGCCTTCTAGGGAGTTGTCGAAGGGAGGGTTAATGTCGCTACACGTACTTCATTAACGCGTTAAGGCCTCCAACTTGGAGGAAAAATCATATAGTTCACAACAGGAGTTTTCACCGTAGAATACTGTTCGTTGCTAGGGTCTTTCCTTGCTAATTTTAGGCTCCTTCGAAATATTTGTGCGGCACTATGTAGGCCAAAAGTCATTCTCGTAAATTCAAATAGTCCAATGGTGTTGAGATCTACTGTAATATCTTTAAATTCGTTGAGCAGTAAAGCGGCTTTCTCGCTTTCTATGGAATTGGAGATTGTTGTTAAAGAAGAGGGTAACTTTCTTTTATAAATTTGTGCGATGGCCTGCAGTGATGTTAACGTGTCAATATTTTTTTTTCGTTTTATATCAATTATAAGTTTTATAAAGCGTCTACTCGCAGAATAGGTTTTGTTACCTCGGCGATAATAAAATTTCGTCTTAATCTAGTTCTAACCGTACGGTCCGTGAGACGTATGTAGGAATAGTGGAATGATTGGCTGCATAAAGCGTCGGACTGCTGTCTTTCCTTTGTCGTAGCGGGTAATACGGATTAATACATCATCTCGCGTCCAACTTGTCGAATTTCCTATCCCATCCGTTTGTTGTTTCTGAATATAAATACGATGCGTGGTGGAGCACTTGGTAGTTCTTCCATAACCGAACTTGTTGCGTAAGTTTCTAATATTTCATCAGCCATGATCGCTAAATTATCTAAAGGCTCCGTGTATCAGAAAGAGCTAGTACCACTTGTACTTGTGAAAGGCACTGAAGCCAGAGCTTTTTTAAAATATCCCCCGAAATACTGTTTCCTAATAATAACGTTTCCATTTCCCTTAGCAGCTGACAACTTGCTGACAATACGCAAAAACTCTGTATTAGTGATTCTGTCTAGAGGACAAACAGAGCAGTCTATGACAACCTAATTCTTCGTCGGGTCTCTGATGTTGCATGTTTCTGACTTTATATTCTTCTGTACAATCGTCGCATAACCCAAAGTGGTTACACGGGAGCAACACTGTTGGCACGTTTTCTTTGCAGATATTGGAAGTAGCGTTATCAGATCTTTGAGAGACTTCAGGTACACTTTCTGTTGAATTTTCCTCTTCGTGCTCATTATCGGGTATATCTTCTACTTCTTCGTTTTCATCTGAAATGCGACGTACGTATGAGTAATTTCAATTAGGTTTCATTTACTATATAGGTGACTTAAATAGGAATTTGTATAATAAAATTGATACAAAGTGAAAGCATTTGGGAAGGAAGAAATAAGGAGTAGCAAAAAACAATTTCTAAAAAGATGTGATGAAGCAACCTACCTACTCAAAAGAGAACCGAGAAGATATTCCTCGGTCTCTTCTTCGATATCTTCCTCAGCTAGGGTATGCTGAATAATCATTTGTACGCAGTAGGACACCAATGACTTTTTCAAGAGTTTATCTATGCGAGGGCGAATTGTACGCACGCACACCTTATATCGCTGTCCACAGCAAGTAATCGAGGTCGGTATCCAGATTTTATGCAGAAAATGCTGATTCACACAAGTACGATGACGAAAAGTGCAGTAAAACTAAAATCCAGGAAATATCTGCACTTCTTTAAATTTTGATTTCAAAACTGTGTCAGAATACATCTCGATAAGTTGTTCCTTTTCACCGTATGTTAATTCCGCTTTCTTTACGTTGCTCTAGTCAGGTTGCAACCACCCACTCCCGACAGGCGAGATAGAGAAAAAGTATTTAGTTCGCCCGTCTTTCAACTTGTAAATATAGGTGCTCTTTTATGCTCTCCTTTAGCAGAGTCTTTTCTTCAGGTTTCAAGTTAATTATAGTGATGGCCGTTGCTGGCAAAGCAATCAGATCATTCTCTTCTATAGCTGAGTTCCACAACGTAATTTGTTTTGGAAAATTGCGTCATTTTTTTGCTTTTTGACCATTTTCGTAATTGTTTTGCTTTAATCCATGAATAGTAAACAAATGGCAAAAAGGATGTGGCAGTTTTAAAAGTACCGTCGGCATACCAATGATCCGACTCTGCTAGGAGTTGAAGATTTCGTCTCGTACTAAATATTAAAATGCGATCTTCTGCGGGACCGGAATCAAATAAAAGCAACGGATCCCAACGTTTGGTGTTGGTAAATTCTTCAGGAAAAATAGTAGCACTACGCTGAGTAGATAAAACTGGAGCAACATTCTGCTTTCGCGAAAACTTCTTATTGTCCTTTTTATAACATCTATCTTTGGGGCAAGCCATGCATGCTCAGATTCACAATTCTTGACCAAGAATTTGCATTACTTCGTCTAATTTTTCGTTAAAATTATAGACCAATTTCAAAACATTCACAAATTATACAAATCGCATTTATTTCGATAAATCTACCATTTGGTCAATTGCTATTCGATAAATTGACCGCACACCAACTCTCTTCCTTATGAAATTACAAAAATCGCTACTCTGAGGCTAGTACTATAAGATCCTGTCTTACAGATTCTTCTTTATAGATTGCTGGCTTCATGATTATATAAATGTGAGATTATTCATAACAATTCTGAGGTTATGCGACAACCGCATGTTTAGATATTTAATATTTTCTACTTGTTATACATAATAGAAAATAGCTCTTAATAAACCATGAAGTAAGTACCTATTTTATTTGTAAATAATCATGTGCATAAAAATTTATAAAATATAATTTTAGTACCACAGCAAAAAAAAGGAAAAGAACAAAAAATACTTCAAGCGACTAACTTGAAATTTAAGTACCTTTTTTATTTGTAAATAATATGCATACAAATTTATAAAATATAATTTTAATACTACAGTAAAAAAAAAAGAGGAAAAGAACAAAAAATACTTCAAGCGACTAACTTGAAATTTAAGTACCTTTTTTATTTGTAAATAATATGCATACAAATTTATAAAATATAATTTTAATACTACAGTAAAAAAAATGAGGAAAAGAACAAAAAATACTTCAAGCGACTAACTTGAAATTTAAGTACCTTTTTTATTTGTAAATAATATGCATACAAATTTATAAAATATAATTTTAATACTACAGTAAAAAAAAAGGAAAAGAACAAAAATACTTCAAGCGACCAGCTCGAAATTTATTTAAAGTTTATGGAAGAACATTATCAATTCAGGAGCGGTACTGTAAGCCCTAATTATATTTCTAATAAATGGGAAGAAATTTCCACAACTTTCCTCGGAAGAATGGAAAAAGGATCACAAGAATTTAAAAAACAACGCCTTGTCTGGTTAATATCCTAATTTGTATATATTTTAGCGATTTTTAGAGTGGAAATACGCAACTAAATCAAAATATCGCAAAATGCAGTCATATTGCATGCAGACGGGATTTGGACCTCCCAGTAATTTGACTTTAAATCCCTTGGAAGAAAGGGGCTTATCTGTTTGGCTGCTCTCGGGTTTGGCAGAACATTTGATTGAGAATTGTAAAAATGGGAGGGCTATTGTAAAAATCTCAATATAAATGTAGAAAAATTTGTGAATACATATTAAACTATCGAGGAGAAATTAGAATTAGAAAAGAAAAGGTTAAATTTTGAAATTTGTAAATTTAAATATTTACACCGAGATTTTAATTTTGAGAATTTATTGAAGGCTAAGATGTAAATATTTGCTTTTGTATTTTTTCCAAGCTATTCATGATCTCCTCCATGTCAAGATCCCCACTTTTGTTCTGTACTCCCCCCCCCCCCCCGCCGACGGTCTCTCCGTACGATTCTCATAAAATTTCTTACAAATAAACAAATAATATAGAAAAGCACAACAATTTTAGTATTAATTTTCTATAATTATTAATTAACCTACCTGTTTTCATCATCTTCCAAAAGAATACCAACAAATATGTTGACTTGTGGAACATTCACTTTTACTTTTGTCAAAAACAATTGAAAGTAGTCAAAAGAAGAATTTTTTCAAACATAAATACCGAATTTTTAAGGTTATAAACGCTCGCTATAATTTCATACGGTTGGGTATAATACACCTGTAAATATTTACAAATCTATAAGGAAATCTGTAGCTAATAGGTAGCGCAGAATTGCAACCGCTGTAACTTTCGTCGACGCCGACGCTGCAAATACGAGCACACCCGAAGACGCGCCGGGCCCCCGAGTACGGTAGGCGCGCCCACTCGTGATGTCATATCCCCACGCAACACACGAGCGCGCACGAAGTAGCGCCGAGCACTCGCTCATTAGGATTTATAAGCGCGCGCGCAGTAAGAAATTCAGTCTTCTTTCGGAGTTTACGTATAGCCTGCAAAGAGTCCAATACCCCGCACCGGAGTTTTCGTATAGCCCGGATACAGGACACATACTAATCGCTGCGTTAGCGTTTCTTACAGCCTGACCAGTTGTTACAGCCCTCAGTCGTTCATGGTACACCCCGAGGCCACTCGTCGACGACGCCAAGAACGAGATGTTCTGCGAAGCTTCCCCCATCGGTCGCCGCTGCCGTCAATCGTTACACCGCTTCCAAAGCGACCACTTTCGCTAACGCCGCACCTCTCGCCCGTACCTTCGATAATCGCACCCCTGCCGCCAACACCAACGAAGAGGCCACGATGGAAACTTGTGCCCATTACCCTCGACAACAGGCCGAGTATGCTGACCCTCCGAGCGGGCCGCTTCATCTTCTCGATCCGCGACGACAGTGCGTTATGCACATTCACGCCATTTGTGAATAAATTTTTTTTTACAACTTTTTCTCAAATTACTACCTACCGATACTGATACTTACATTTTTTTCCCAATTTTTGTCTACAATAACAATGCAAATGTAAGTGTAGTTACGTGAAATCTAGGATGCACTGATAAACAAATGATTTGTATTATATCAAGAAATGTTTGACAGTGAGGTTTCTGAATGGAAGGGAAATCGTATCAGTATCGGTAGGTAGTAATTTGAGAAAAAGTTTTTAAGTAGCAGGATGTAATTGCATATTTGAACGTAGTTTTTAGTTCTGATTAACTTTTTTTAATAACAATTTTCGATATTGTCAAAAATAAAGGTACTTTACTCTTGAGCAAAATTCATATTTTTTGACAAACCGCGTACACGACTGAAAAAATTTAATATCTGATGGTTGTAGATTTTAGAACATGCAGAGCTTTTTATGAAAATTTTTTTTTTCGTAAAATTAATAATAAAAAAGTTTCCCATATGTTGCCAACTTTTACAGACATACTGTAGATTAGTGTGGGCCGAAAAAACTCATTTTCGTCCAATCGATTCAGGGTAGGTCTCAAAAGTTGCCTTTTAGGTCGGGAAAGCAGGGTGCAAAATATTATTACTGAAAAAATATATCTTCAGCCTGCGCATTTCACTTAAAGTTTTACATTTTTAGTAAAAACGTAAAATTTTCAGAAATTTGTAAAACATATATCTTTTGAATTTAAATTGATAGGGTAGGTCTAAAGATGAACACAAAGGTCCCTAATTGGACCTAAAAAAATCTCATCTTTTATTTGTTCTCTTCAGTCTGCGCAAGTGCCTTGAATTTGTTGTATTTTAAGAGAAAACTGGATATTTATGGTATTACTATTTTTCAACTTTTAACCAATTACGTTCATTCCGACCAAACATAAACACTATCTAATACGGAATACAATATTTTGCAATATAAACATTAGAAACAACGTACTGTAGACGTAGAGGCTGCTCCCCTCCATCCACCTGCAACTTGACCTGCGTCTGCCGCGGAAACGACAGGTGACTCGGCGACAGCAGTGCTATAGTTTGGTGTCGTTCATACATACTTTATGAATTCTGTGAAGTGAGTGATTTGAGTTATAAAATTCTGATGTACTAGAATAGAGTACAATGGGGTCTAGGACAAGGCAACGTGATAATCGAATAGTAGGTAGTGATAAACAATTGAGTGAGGTTATGTTACCGACCACAATTGATGTTATGAAACACTGTAACTATATATGGCATGAATATCAACTTAAAGAAAACGGGAAAAATCCGGAGTTTTACCGTGTAGCCCAAGAGACTTTGGATAAAGTTCAGTCTATCTGGCATAAAGCGTCAATCCCAATAGTTTCTTACAAAACAATGAGAGATATGTTGAAAAGAAGCTTGGATCAAATGAAATCATTAAATAAATCATTTGAAAGGGACCAACACAAAGAAAGGTTTTCAACCCGACTTAGCGACTTCTTGGAAAAGTCTAAGAAATTGTTTGATGTGAGCGCTTGCAAATGCAATGATTTAAACTCCTGCGTTTGTCTTCGTGAAAAAAAGGTTCCAACAGTGGAGCGTTTTTAACAGACCAAAGAACAGTACGTCTCATGATGATAGGAAACATTGATGTTAAAATACCTTACATTATACATTTTTACTTATTTTGTTATACACCGAATGGCTCTTTTTTTCTTTGTTTTCTTTTGCCCAGTAATTGGACTGTATTGCCTGTTGGGCAATAAACGATTATTATTATAATTATTATTATAAAAAAAAAATAACGACACAAAACTTTAAAAGGAACATTAGGAAAGAGAAAGATATCTTGAGGAGGCAAGACAAGATTGAAAGAGAATATACGGACTGTATTGAAACAACCGACCCTGACTCCGATTCAAACAGTCCTCAATGTCCTCATTATACAAATGAAACTGTCTGCCTACAAACTTCTTCTCCAATCAATACTAGTGAGCAAGCTAGAATAAATATAAGTACATTTGCAAGAACATGCGACAGATATCGAATACCAGACAGACCAGCAGCAGCTTTGGCATCTGCATTGTTAATGGACTTGAACATGAATGATAATGATGAGTCTACAAATACACTAGTCTTTGAGAAAAATAAAGTCAGACGTGATAGAGAGAAAATTCGCAACCAAATGGCGAAGAATGATTTGAATGAAGATGTCATGTTGCAGGCATATACGACGTTTTTTTGTGGAGAATACAGGAGCTAAAAGCTTTCATTGGAATCCTTATAATAATGGGATTCAACTGTCTACCACAATTACGGAAATACTGGTCGGGCGACCCTAATTTCTATAACTCAAGGGTAGTCGAGGTGTTTCCAGTGAAGAGATTTTTAAAAATCCTCAGATTTCTTCACTTGAACGATAGTATTCAAATGCCGAAACGGGAATCACCGGAGTACGATAAACTTTACAAAGTTCGGCCTTTGCTAAACCATTTCGATCGAGTGTTTGGGGCTTCATTTACTCCCAGCCGAAATGTTGCTGTCGATGAAAGCATGATAGCATTCAAAGGCCGTAGTGGTATAAAGCAGTACATGCCCATGAAACCTATCAAACGAGGCTTCAAGGTGTGGGCACTGGCCTGCTCTATTACCGGGTATTTATACTCGTTTGAAGTATACACGGGAAAAGCAACTGCTACTCAGGATACGGATACCTTAGGAGAACGTGTTGTGCTGAAGCTATCCACAGCTCTAAGCAATAGAGGTTTTTGCTTGTACTTTGATCACTTTTTCACAACAATACCCTTAATGGAAAAGCTGGCGAATAGAGGTTTGTTTGGATGTGGAACGATTCGCCAGACACGAAAACATTTTCCAAAAGAAAAGTTGTTGGATGATAAAAAATTGGCCTTGAGTCAATTTGACTATGCACTTGCAATGAAATCTCTGTCACTAAATGGAAGGATCGGGGTACAAAAGCTGTAACGGTGTGCAGTAATATCCACAATGCTGCTCAAAACGGCCAAGTGCTCCGAACAAGTAAGACCGGAGAACGTGAAGCAGTCACTTGTCCACAAGCAATTGTGGATTACAACAAGCATATGGGAGGCGTTGATCGTTTTGATCAACGTTTGGCAACATATAATATTAGCTGCAAGAGCAGGCGTTGGTGGATAAAATTGTTCTATTATTTTGTTGATGCTGGTCTAGTAAATTCGTTTATTCTCTACCAGCAAACCCTTAAGAAAAATAATCCACGCAAGAAACATTTCACCCATTTACAGTTTAGAAGCCAACTTGCCAACCAGCTTATTGGTCATTTTACAACAAGGAAGAAGCCTGGCGTAGCGTTACCTGTAGGAAATGCTCCTGCAAATCATCAACCACAAAGAACAACAGCTCGACGTTGCAAGCACTGCAGTAATACTGGAAAACAAAAATGAAGCAATATGCATTGCATAGATTGCAAAGTTGCTCTTTGTCTTGACTGTTTTGCTCCCTATCATAAGCGATTATAGTTTCCTATTTTTTTGTAGGTTTTAGATGGAAGCCAAACTTGTACCTAGTTATTTAGTTTAATAATTTATATTTACCGTTTTAAAATCTTAAGGGTTAGTAAGTACCCATGTAGTATTATATACATACGCAGTAATTAGTTTTAGAACAATAGGATTTGTATTATTGGACAGTATTCGTTAAAACTTTGTATTATTGGTGTTATTCTTGTTACTTATGATTAGTCCAGACATAATAAGTAACATCCGAACAAGGAAAAACGACTTTTTTTGAAGATGGTAAAACAGGTATACCAGAGAACATTCACAACATATTTTGTTCTGAATGTTCTCTGGTAAAACGGTTTACCAGCGTTTTCCAAAAAACTGAAATGACATATATTCAAAAAAATGCTATAATAACCTTATTTGAGACCCTAGTGATTAACTGATAAACGTTTTTGTTTAAATATGTTAACAGATAATTTTGCGCGTTAAAGGGTTAATTGATATTGCTTATCAAACAGATGAAATAATGTTATTCTGTAGGCAGACGACACAACATTATTAAATACGGTTGACGATTTACATGCCTCAAATAATTAATAAATAATTAATTAATAGCCCACAGATAACAGACTGCATTTAAATACTTCTAAAAGCGAGAAATGTATTTTTAAACTAAAAAATAATGTTAATAAATATAAATAAATCAAATAAAATGAAATTTTGGGGCGTAACATTGGAACAGAAATTGAACAACTGTAAAAATGTAAGCAGTAAGTTATCAAAAGCTTGCTTTATATTAAGAACCTTAATGAACAATGTCTCAGTAAATGTACTTAAGTTAGCGTATTACTGGTATTTCCACTCAATCATTTATTATGCACTTATAGCAGGGAGTCATTCTTCTTGTATACCTGAAATCTTTAAAATTATTAGTAATTTAGAATTTATAAATTGTTGCAAAGATCAATTTGTTAATCTGAGTATATTAACACTTCCCTGTATTTATATCTTACACTGTATATTATTGATGGAAGTACTACAATTCATTTTCTGATACTGAAATAAAAGTAACTTAAACATTGTTCAAGTAGGGGCACGTCTTTCGACTCAAAGCAGTAGTAATTATTATAGGATAAAACTAATAAATAGCCCAATATGTCAAAACAACTTACATACAAACAACTAAAATCTTGCATGACTTAATACTTAAAAACTACTGCTTTTTACTACATTAAAGAATTTCTAGAAACAAACATTGACAATGAGATCAATGATATTTGTGATATTTAATTGTAACGTATGTTCTTCTTTAGCCTTTAATGTTTGATTTTATTTATGCATCACTTTATGTTATATGTGTAGAGTGTTTTTTTGCATGTGTACATATATGTATATCACGTGTTTAAAATATATTATTATTATTTTTATTGTAGGTAGTGAAGAACATAAAACTGTAGCAACTCCTTCCGAACGTATTAGCTTGCGACTGTTGCATAATTTCTTGAAAATAGAACATGTATCGTATACAAACAGTTGACAATCCAACAGATCATATCGTTTATTTCCACAATTACTATACAAGCTACGCGCTAATGTATTAACTTCGGCAACTTGATCTCAGAGCTAGGAACAATAGGGCAAATCGATCAAAACAATGCTCCTTACCGCCAACAGTAGAAATAAAAGAGAAACCACGTGCGCGTATTTTTCATTCCAGTTTGATGAAGAAAATTCTTTGTTTATCAGATGAAAAGATAATAATGGTCACAAACTAGTATAGTTGTGATTCACTCTCGAAAAAGTACAAAGATGGTCTACAGAGAAAATCGAAGTTCTCGACTGTTTTCCTATTACATTTCAAGTGTTGACGTTTTAGACCAAACTGTAAACAACTTTAGAGTGACTATCCAAGGGAAAAAATGGTGACCCTTATGTTGATGTCCATGATTAATGCTTGGAGACTCCACGTGCTTTTTATCCCTGTCTGCGTCTTCGTCTTTTGCTTTTCTTGCTCAGCCTTTTTCTTTTTTTCTATGTTTTCTTTTACTGTTATAAAATTTCAGCTCCCAGAGCTACTCTTTTCCATCTTTCTTTTTCGTTGTGGGGGGGGGGGGGGGGATTGTCTCACGGTATCCAGCAACAATTCCTCAAATGATACACATCTATTACTTGGCCCTGCTATTGGTTCGGCTCGCGGTTCTGGAGCTAGCTGCTGCAAGGTTGGTTGCTCTCTCGATGGCTCTTCATGGCTGCTTCTGCTTGGCTCATTAAGAGGTTTTTGTGAGGTCGTTTTCTTCGGTACTCCGCTAATTTTGAATCCCATCGTGATTTAAGATTCTTAAAGACAACTAGGTCCATGGGCTGTAATAGGTGACTGGAGTGTGGAGGTTTGTTTAAGTACAATTATATAATTTTCGACGGCCTCCTCGATAAGTTGCTGATCTAAATGTGTTGAATGTCCATCATACAAAAGCAAGATTGGTCTTTCAGGTACTGCGTTGGGAATAAAAATTTTTGTAAAATAGTTTACGAAGATTTCGCTTTCCAGGTAACAATTACATATGCTTTTTACTGTTTAGATCAGAGTTTATAGGATCCTTTAGTCAGCGAAATGTCGTTGGAAGTCTCATTTGTGGCAACCGTTACCTGGTTATTATCATTCTATCGTACCAAGACCATGCCATTATTGATATCTTTCAAATCGTGAAATGAACCTCGTTTTTCTTTTTTGATTTCTTTCAGGTGAGCTTTTTCAGTCCGCTCTGCTCTTGTTGTTTCGACACATTTGATTTAGTGAACAGTTAAATTTTATAGCAAGGTCAAGGAATTGAAAAAATTGTCCAAGTAGATTGTGCTGCCACTTTGAATAAATACAAAACAAAGTTTCTCTGAAACGCTCATGCCTAGAGAGTGTCCCACCTCCTTATCTCCTGTGGCACAATACTATAACAATTTTAGTAAATACCCGCTACTTGTCAAACACCAAAATTTCCCCGGGCACATTGTTTCATACTGTGATCATCGAAATACGGCTCCATCGCCTGCCTCGTCTAGTGAAAATGATTGTCCAAGCGGCTGATGTAATTTCTGAGATATGTTATTTATTTATCTGGTCAATAAGGGGGCGAATCATGTAAACTCTATTCTTTGGGTCAATACTGGTATTATCGGCAAAATGTAAATACCGATAGTAGTCTTTAGGAAAAGCAGTAGGAAGATTAATTCAGTGCTGCCCAGCAGTAAAATCTTATTTTTTGGAGCTAGGAGACGATTTGAACACCATGTCCTTAGCTGAATGTTATCTTTATTTCACGCGCCACTTTACAAATATTCTAATTGCATCAATTGTGGATGTTGGAGAGTAATACTCTGACTAGTACAGAAGTACATCCAATCATGGTAGATTTTAGGGATAAACTTTCCGAAAGAGTAAATTCAAACTTTTATGGAAGTAAAGTCAGAGCGCTTTGAAACATTTAACATCACATGGGCGAAATAAATTTTCTTTAGAAGCTTCGAAAGTGTACAATAATACCATAATACATATCTGGATAAATGGGATAAATGTGATGAAAATCCATTTAAATATTGTCATCAACATTGTGAAAAATTCAGATATTCAGAGTAAGAGTGCTGATTTGAATGAAGTTCCGCAAACTGTGATCAATGTAGTGAACTATATTAAAACTCGACCTCAAAAAGGGACATTTTTCAGTAAAATGTGCCAAGATATGGGGGCTGAGCATACAGCTCTTTTATTTTACACAAGCGCTCGCTGGCTTTGCCGAGAAAATGCATTATCTCGTGTTTTTGAACTTAGGCAAGAACTATATTCTTACCTTGATGAAGAGAATCATGCCAGTGCCAAGTACTTTCTGGATACAGACTTCATGCTAAAAGTTGCATAATTGTGTGATGTTTTTGAAAAATTAAACTTGTTGAATAAGTCTTTGCAAGGAAATGAAACTCACCTGATTGAACTCATCGATAAAGTTTCGGCGTTTAAAAAGAAACTTTGTCTGTGGAAGAGAAAAATCGATGAAAGGAGAGAAATGGATTGCTTTCCAGTTTTGCAGCAGTTCATTACGGACCACGAATTAGATTTTACTGAAGATATTGCTTCTGTGATTCGACGACACTTAGCTCAACTCAGTATTCATTTTGAAAAGTATTTTCCTGAAGAAAACAATGACAGGTTCCAGTGGATTCAAAATCCTTTCTTTCAGTTCTAATACCCCTCCAGATTTCAGTACTGTTGAAGAGGAGGCACTCATAGAACTTTCATCAGATTCTTCCTTAAAAGTGCAGTTCGTATCCTTGCCATTGCCAAAATTTTGGAATTTAGTAAAACGGGAATTCCCAAGACTTAGTAAGAGAGCAATGAAGATATTAATTCCTTTTGCAACCTCTTATCTATGCGAGGCTGGGTTTTCGGCCGTGGCTATCATAAAAACAAAATATAGATCAAAACTTGATGTGGAGAAAGAAATGAGGGTAGCTGTGTCCCAATTGGTGGCAAGATTTGACAAATTGTGTGAAAAAAAGCAAGCCCAAGTTTCGCACTGGAGAAAGATCTCATCTAAACCATTCTTCATTAGACTTTATTAATGAAGGCTATATGGCCATTCGCAGTAAGTCAATGACTGTTTTTCTGATGTTTAAAGGTGCAATATATATTTTTTTAAATTATTCTTTTATTATTTCAAATTGTTTTTATTTTCTTTTTTTTTCAAATTACAAATACAACATTTAACTGGACGATGAATGATTGACTCATACCTTTTAAGGTTCGACTGCTTGCTTAAAAATTAACAGGGGCGCCGCCACAAGTTTGTAGTTTGTCAAGGGAGCCATGGATTCAAAAAGGTTGAAAACCGGGTGTAGCTAATTACAGGATTGGTATAAAAGGAAAAAATGGTGGTGGCGTTTATATACAAATACTGTTGGTAATATCTTAGTAAACTCGTGGAAATTATTATAACATCGTAAACAACACAAAGATATCCCAAATAGATTTCAAATCAAATGTGGCACTACGCTTGCTGAACATGAATTCCTCTAGCGCTTCAGCTTCATTTCCTACCAACATATCAACTTGATATTCGTCGGGACCAATCAACTCATTTAATATTTAAACAACCTACAAGAAGATGCAGATTTTGTCACAGTCAGACAGTATATATGTGTAGGAGTTGTATGTTCATATATACACACCTATTGTTTTGAAGAATACCATTTAAGTTAAGTGTTTCAGCCAACAGTAAATTTTTGTGTCACCACCACTTTTGCTTTATACCCCTCCCCCTAGTAGTAGTAGTAGTAGTAGTAGTAGTATCAACCAAGTCTTGGAAAAACACCCTTTGAATAAGTTGGAAAAAATAGAAAAATGTCTGAGAATAATCAAGATGACATAGAAATGGAACCAGCAGTCAGTGGAGTTAAGCACAAAATAGTCGACCCTGACACTGGAGCGGAGATAATTAATCCCAAAAGAGCGCGGGCTGACTTAGACGAAAACCAAAAATTGGCCTGCTTGCAATCAATAGTTGAAATGTATGAGGCCATAATAGAAGAAATGTTCCCTGGCACATCAAGAGAAGACCCGTTATGGAGGAATGTGAGCATGTCACACCAAATAACTAGTGTAATGTTCACAATACATAATATATTGCGCCAAAGGACAACAGCACAGGGAGGAAACATGGCTGCAAAATCTTCTGCATCCGGCTTCAAGGTGAGCGTATTAGGAAACGACTATCCTTTATTGTCAGCAAGTTTGGAAAGAGCCTGGTTGGGAATCACTACAAAAAATGGCTTAAAGTATATCAAACCATCGGGTCCAAATGAACAGCATTGGTTTGGGACCATGGGGCCATATTTAAATTTCTTCAGTCTCTTCGGGTTAAGGCTCCAAGAACTAAGAGTTGGACACGACAAGATGCCTACAAGTAAAAGCGCAACTGAAACTACAAAAACTGTTGAATAGCGTTAGTAAACCGCCAGTTGGCATTTGTAGTTAGTCTTGGAAGGTAAAGACCTCAATCTAAGCAACTTTGGTCTGTGGCAGGTACGGCGACATTAGCGTGTGCGGCAACGTACCTATGCACGTCATTAAAATTTCCACTCGTCGCGGAATCAATTCTGACCTCTAAAGGTTGAGGAAGAAGCAGTATAACCGTAACTCCACCATTCTCAAATCGTCCAATTTGTGTCAGTAGCGATGCTAGGAATTTTACAATCATTGTACACCTGCCATCAATTTTTCGGAACTCATCAGGTGTGATTGACCCAGCAATAGAAAGCTGATTTCTTACAACGTAGCCGATCTTGTCTTGCGCAGACACTATTCGAACAGTAGCTATGTAGGTACAAACTTTTCGGTAGGAGAGTTGGTTCTCTTCGGTCAAAACGTTAGATAACGGACGGTGTGCTATAGTGCTTAGACGATTTAGCATCATTATAACCAAGGAGGTTGGCGTGAACTCCGCCTGCGGTTAGTGCAGAAGCTAATTTTAAAGTAAACATTTCGTGGGTTTCATCCAATCCGAATCGGAACATTGCTGACGAGTTCGTAGCCGATGCTATGCCGGTATTCTTCTTTGCTCTTCTGGGGTCATTCCCCTTTTGTCGTGCTCCTCTGCCACCTCGTGAAGACGTTGCTGTCTTGCTTGGTGCTGTATTATTAGCAGTAGGAGTTTCCTCTAGTAGATCATCGATAGTGGTGACCTTGGGTTGAGTCAAAATCTTGTGTGAAAAGTGCTTATAAAATTTAAATTATGTACAGTGAATATATATATTTTTGATACTGCTTAGAATAAAAACAATCACATACCAGTTTTCATTAATTTTAGGATAATTTTAGATAGGGGTCTCTGAAACCCCACCAGCATATAGGCGAAAGTTTTTTCTATTTGCCCTATCACTTTTTGGCCCAGCACCCTGTATATCAAAATGGAACTTTGCTTGTCAAGGTTACCGTTAAATTCTATGCGGCATCTCATGTTAACCTACTCAATTCCTCATAACAGTCAAATTTTAAACCTGTTAGTTTGCATTGCTATCAGCTTCAGGTGCCTTTTTAAGTACCTTATCTACTATATAAAACAAGAAGCATCCTCATTTCATCGAAGTGTAAAAAACAATTCTCATATTTCATTAAACTACTGAAAAGGGGAGGTGTGTTTTATTACTTTAAATTCACTTTACGTAAGTAATGCATGGTATGCGTTTCATTAGATGATGAAATAAGTTAAATGAATCAGCAACCTTTATTTTTAATGGCATTTTGTTGGTGTTGCAATATATTATTATCTACCAAAATATGTTTTTGTTTAACAGTTATTTTCAGTTCCGAGTTGGAGGATCTGCCTGATTGCAATCGTTTTTTAGTTCTAATTTTACTTGATTCTGCATTAGCCTTAATAATACAGTTCGTAAAATCTATAGAGTTATTTTGCGCTGTCATTTCGAACAATCAGTGAAAATTTCCCCCTAAATTTTCGACGGAAAAGTTGTTTTTTGCGAGCTTCTGAACCAATTTTTTGTATAGCTGAATGGGACTCAAATACCTGATCAATTCTCTCAGTTCCTTATTGACGTCCATCAATGTATGTATTATCAAAATGACTTTCGGAAAGATCTAGATCCATATTCTCAAAAAACTGCTCTGAAGCATCATGTCTGAGAGTCAGCTTCGCTAACATCTTTTAGTCGGTTGCAGTAAGGAAGGGGTATTTGAAAGAAATGCTCCGAATTTTTGTTGCACAGCGCAACGAAGCAAAATCTACCCCCTATACCAAAAGGCCAGTCACACGTTGCTAAAACGGTATCCACAGTGCATAACAGTGTATCATCATCAGTACTTGTTCCATAGTAAGAATTTTCATTAATTTTTTCACACCGGAGTTCTTCAGTTTTATCATACAATTTCATATAGGTATAATGTTTCATTTCTGAACGATCGACGACTAACAAATAACAACAAATGCCTTCTGAGATAGGATTCAAAGACGTTGGATATAAAGTTTACTAACGCGTTTGTTCTGAATCGCAGTATAAATTCGACGAGACACACGCGCTTTATTTAAACCCATTATATACTGCGTTTCAGATCGCTAAACCATAGCGGTGCTCTCAATCGCAGTATATGTATATTCCATTATAAAATGATGCGTAACGTGAAACCATAGTATCCTGCGAATCAGAGCACAGCTGCTCTGAATTACGGAAGTACAGTATGCCAACGTACATCAATAAAAATTATGGATAATATTTCAAAAGTGATGTGTATAATATGTGATAAAACTATTTAAGATGAGAAAAAACTTGCTCTGTGATGGAGTGTATAACTAGGTTAAGAACAGTAGAGGTTGCGATGTAACGCGCTGGCAGATTTGAATTTAAATATTTCATGCTGTAGATGTGTCTGATTTGTAAATAACGGCAGTTACGCCACTGAAGATTTAATGCAAGAAATGTAATGGAATTTGTTAAGAGTTAAGTTATAGTGGGAAGGGGGGGGCACTAGACTAGAGAACAGAAAGTAATCAGATGCGTGTAAGTGTGGGCGCATCGTCGTCTTCTGCAAATTTATGTATATTCTACGTTATTTCCTTAATTATGAAGTAAAATAAGTAGATTGTAATTTTAATTAGCATTGTACGGTTTTCCGTTTAGGAGATGTTTGATATAAATTTTAAATTTGTAAAGTTGTAACGTTTAAATATTGCCTGTATAAAATTTTATTGGTAAGATTGAAGTTAGGTATGAAGTATGTTTGAATGCGACTGATGAAAGATAAGAAAGGTTATAAGTAGAGGTATACGCGCATGTCTCGCTGTAAATCTTGTTAAAGTGCGCGGTTGTTAACAAAAGTTCGTTTCGTTGCCATTTTGTGTTCAAATATTTTCATCTCGAATATTCGGATCTATTATGGTAATTGGAATTTAAAATGCTCCATGAGAGTTGGATTATAGCTAAGAAAGTTGGATGGCTGTATTTTTGCTTCGTAAGAAGGGAATTTGGGACACCGCGTGTCATTTTTCGATTTTCAATTAGAGGTGAGTGGGATTTAATGACATTCTTTGTGGATTGAAATTTGTAAAATTAGTTTCTATTTTCGTATTATTTTCCTAGCTGTAGCTGGTGACATCGGAATAACGGTGCTTTTTTATTATTATTATTATTAATCAATTTCTTTGGTTAAGTTATTTTCTATTTCAAGTTCAAGATTTAATTTGAAAAGCTACTTAGATATTTCCAAAGTGTCTTGATTCACGTTCCAGATATTTGGAGAAGATTACGACCTGCGGAGAGCTCTTCGTCGGACGGATTTTTTTTGTAAAAGTAACTGGGTAAGAGATTTTTTTTGTAAGATGTGTTAAACAGAGAATTATTGCCTACCTCTGTTGCCGTTAACATAAGATTTGGTTATTAGTTGCAATTATTAATATATTCTAATTACATGTGTGATAATATATTTGATTTCGCATTAAAAAGTACGTTATTGAATCATTGTTCGCTTATGGAATCTGGTAGAAACATTTCTGTATTTACAGTACTAGATTGGAACATTTTAGGCAATTGTTTTAAATATAGTGGCGCCCATTTAATTAACTAATTTGCTCACGACCTATTGTTCTACTCACCGAGAACACAGTTCAACACGTAACCACAGAATAAAACACACTCTCCGTCGGCACCTTTGAAGTTATGTTGCCGGTACAAGGCGGTCTCCTCGGCGCAACCACGCCCGTTGTAGTGTAATCTTCTTTGTCTGTTGCATTAGCAACGCTAGTAAAAAGAGAGTGGTTTGTAGTTTTTCTCATTATTTTCTAAATTTGAAATCGTATCAAAAAATGTCATAAACGAAAAATATTTGCCATACATTCCCGCATGTGATAAGCGGTTCATCGTAAAACTAATTCCAATAGAATTCTCGCAATAAGAGTTCAACGCACCGGGCACCGCTAGGTACATACGCTGAAATGTATAATGTATCAATGCGCGCGCTATATTCTACACACCACAGAAGGCGGAGCTGTTAGTTCGTGCGATAAGAAAATGTGCAACACGTATTTAGCAGAGTGTCGCTTCTGGTTCACTAGTGTTTTATTCTGTGACGTAACAAAGTTTATCATATTGCGCAATGTTAGGAGTTTCCTTTAACTTAATTAATTCGCACGTTTTAATTTAGGAGTAGCTTTATTATTTGCTATGTGTATGTTGTTAATACTGGGTGTTGAGTAGAATTATTAGAATTGAAGGTATGTAGTAGTATTTTGCGTGGATTAGTTAGGATGGCAATTTTCAGCAAGCGTAGCATTTTCTATGTATAATGTGTATAATTCATACCTTGTAATTAATTTATAATAACTTGGAGCTTAAGTAACTGTTTATTCTATTTCGGGTACCTTTATTGTACCTTTATTGTTTGCTATGTTGAGGATTAAGTGTGGAGGGTCTAGTAAAATTTAGGACAGACAGTAGGATGCTACGTGGGTGGGTTAGTTAAGATGGAAAATTTCAGCAAACGTAGCATTTTGCAGTAATAGCGTGTATAATTCACACATTATAACTACATGATAATAACTTGGACATCAGGTTTTGTTTAATGGGGGCGTAATATATTTTGTTTCGTGTGTACTCTTATAACCATAATTGACTTGTAATCGTTGATGCCCTTTGTGTGAAATGTAACAATTGGTTTTTGAGCCACGATAAATGGGTAAACATGAATAGTACTTTTGTAAAGATGGAAATCCTTTCATTGACATTATGCGGATTAAGTAGCAGATCTCTCAAGATTAGAGTAATCGGTGTGGTGTATTTCTGCTGTGTTATGCCATTGTAGTTCACACCACTTGTATCACGTGAATCGTGTTTTAACTATACCACAATATGAAAAGGGAATAAGCAACTTACAAGAACTAGCAAATTCATATACAATGTATTTCTGTGGTGTGGTGTATTTCTGCTGTTTTATGCCATTGTAGTTCAAACCACTTGTATCACGTGAATCGTGTTTTAACTATACCACAATATGAAAAAGGAATAAGCAACTTACAAGAACTAGCAAATTCTTCAGTACCTGTATATACAATGTACGATTACTTTGTTGAAATATACAAGGATTGTCACGAGCTTCTATAACTATATAACCCTAATTCAAACCACTTGTGTATCAAGTTTGAATCGTGTTTTAACTATACCACAATATGAAAAAGGAATAAGCAGCTTACAAGAACCAGCGAATTCTTCAATACCTGTATATACAATGTACCATAGAAATGTACAAGGATTGCCATGAGCTTCTATAACTTATAACTTAGGCGGAATCCTTCTTTTTTGTCTATGAGCTCGTGAACCTCTATCTGTAATGAATACCTACCTGTGTACGTGCTTATTTTCTTACTTAAGGAAACTGGAGTACGTCAAGGGCTATAAAGTTTGTGGTAGCTTATTTTATACCACCCCTAATTTTTGAATTGTATAAAATTAGTTTAGTCTTCCCGTTTGTTTATTCCTTTGTTCTCTGCTAAATTTCAAGTTCAAGTGTGCTGTGATGGGGGTTGTAAAAGAGTGATTTTTCAACGATTTATTTAAATGTTGCTTTGAAATGTACAAATAAGTGTCTATAAATAAGTAAAGTTACCAAGCACAATTGGGCAATTAACGATTTTGCCCATTCATCCAAACAATTAAATGAGCTAAAAGAATTCCCATAAATAGGAAGTGGATACAATAGATTAAATGCTTGGCAGTTATACATGCGAACGTTCGAAAAATCGTGGCCACTCGCAATGTTCTACAACATGGTTGATATTGCTGCATTGACTTCCTTTATAATATAATGTTGCCAACAACAGTTCCAGACGGCGGATATCAGTGATGTATGCGGCGGCTGGGGTGGGGAGAGTCGGTCTAACAGTTGAGGCGAACGGGAAATGTCAGTTAATTTTTTATTTGGTGCTTTGTTAATAAAGTGGTGTTCGTTCGTTTTGCAATTGTTGACGAAACAATTAGCAGTGCCAAACTTTGAGAAACGAGTTGCCAATCCACGCATAAGATACTATTCCAAAATACGAAATGCTATGGAAGCATTTGATGTTGTGGTAAGTTGAAATAAAACACAATAAAAATAAACAATAGCTATTCCTTGTGTTTTTTACCATTTCAGGTATTACAAAGACCACAGCAGAAAGCTAAGCCGGAATTTGCACCTCGGACTAGTCTTGTCATTTATGTCGTAATATCATCGCCAACGGAAAACCCGATCCAAGTGTTTTACCATCCAATTACCGGTTTGTACTAAGCACTGGCATCAATTGGCTTGTTGAGCGACCTGCCAACAGTGATTGGCGTTTACGCGTAAATTTTGAAAATCTACGTCTACACGTAAACAATGTGTAGACTTTAAAAAACACGTAGACTATACAGTAGTGTAGACCGTGACGTCAATTTGGTTGTTTGAGGTTACAATTTTGTTCGTGATTCTTATTTTCTTATCATTCATGTACGTTGTTTGCCTTTAAGTACAACTTTAGTTGCTTAAAATAGCTAGTAATACATATTAAAATGCCGGAGAGAAAGGTAAATAAATCATTTGCATTGTTAAACTTTGAGTGTCTTAAAAAAGGCAATAATTACTATGCCTTGTCCTGCATTTGTAATAAGACATTGTCAAATACGGCCCAATCAAGATTAAGAGGACACAGGTAGGTATTTCACCTACTTTATATGTAAGAATAATTGATTAAGTATTATTACTTTACAGAAATATATGTAAAATGTTATCTAGTGGGTCCGATAACCCCAGTTGTAGCAGTACAAATTTAAATTTTCCATCTCCCTACGTGTACGTATTGTTTACGTCTATTTCCCTTTTAATACTCTATATAGTATAGTTTACACGTAGAGAATGGTGTAATTTACACGACGTATATTACGGGCCCATCACTGCCTGCCAAGCTGCAGCTGTGCCATCAACATCTACATAGAATACTAAAACGACGAAATGTATGGTTCCACACTCACAAAATGGAGTTAAGGTAAATTAATAAAACCACTGACAACCTCCCCCTTAACCAAAATGAAATGCGACGACGATTATGTTTTTGGGAGTAAGTACACTGTGAACGATGCAAAACTAACAGGTATTAAAATTTTGACCATTTCATTATTAACAAAAAAACGGGCTGTTTAATAAAATTAGTAAGCCATGGAATTAAACATCAGTGTTAAACAAGGAAACAAAACGATAACCTGTCAAAGTACAATTAGTGCTGCAGGGAAGTTAATTAAAACCCTGTAAACTACTTGTAGTTAGTGATTAATAAGTAATTATTTATTGGTAAGCATTACGATTTATAAGTATTGATAATGGCACATACATATAATCCTCGCCAGGAGTGTTTACCGCTACGTCATCACATACAATCATATGGTGTAATATGAAAAACACGAATCAAAATTGTAGCGGTAAACACTCCTGGCGAGGATATTATTCAAACGAAGAAAAGTTGATATGTTGAACATGTATTTCAAATCAAATAGAAACACTAAAAATGCATGCACGGTGTATGCAGAGCGTTTTCCAGGAAGACAACAACCACACAGGACAATTTTTAGAAGACTACTTGGCAATTATACAGAACTTTGGAATCTTTCATATCATATCATATTACAGAATGACTACCTGATTCAATGTGTCGCACAAAAAAGTCATTGCTGACTTTTGTGAAGGACATCCGTCCATTATTACTAACAAGTATGTGGGGCCTAGTGGACGCGATGAGTCAAAAACGGCTTGGGAAAATGTACACCCTTAAACTTAATTCACTTGGCTTTGGGATGTAAACTATAGCACAGTGGAAGAAGGTAGTGGCGGACTTAAAATCTAAAATTAAGTCAAAAGTTGCCCTTCACCATAGGGCTGGAGTGGCGACAGGAAGAGGTTCATTGCCAGATGAGTTGGTTTTTGACGAAAGCGACTACAAACTCTTGGCCATAATGGGACCTACGTATTACAAAGGGGATAACAACGAAGAGCTAGGATTGTCTAGACCAAAGGTACACATATTTCAAATTTTACCACCGATGAACATTAACCATATCCAATGTTTCAGATTTCAAGCCAAGCTAATCTTCCTAGGGCTCACAAGCCTGAAGCCAGCTGTAAAATCATGTTATTGAAGTCTACAACGCAAGAACGATGTGGAGCCAGCTTGCCTGAATATAATTTTCATTATACCGAACCCACCTTAACCCAAGTTCATAATCGAGTTATTTACTAGAATCTTGCAAAACCTTCAATATTCAGATTGAGTGATCCCCAAAAAATCTCCTCAATTCAATACCCCACGTTACACACCACTAACCCTAAGCACAAACATAAGTCCTCAAAGTTCCTTCACCCCCATTACAAACCGACCTCAACCAAACAAACTTCCTCAAGTGCATCATCCCAAATTTCAGAAGCGCCGTCACCATCACTAATAGTTGGGCAGATTGTAGGAAAAATTGCGCTATTAATGATAAAAGCATGAAACTTGCAGGGATTGTATAGTTTGGGGTCCTAAATAAAAAAACGTTGGGAGGCTTAAAAAATGTCAATTAGAAACAATATGGCGGCCATTCAAAGTTAGGCTTAACGAAAATAAGAAATAAGCAGATAACGCATAAACTAAGAAACTTACAACAATTATTTCTATTACAACATTTATTCTACACATTCTGATAAATCAAAAAAGCTTTTAAAATTATAAATCTCTCTGTAAATAACAGTATGGCGACCGTTCAAAGTTCGGCCTAACGGAAAAATTAAAAAATCGCAGCTAACGTGAAAACTAAAAACATTACAGCAATTATTCTTATTTTAAAAATTATTTAATACAACCCATGGATTCATATAAGCTTATAATATTAAAAATCGCTCTGTAAATAACAATATGGCGGCAGTGAGAAATTAGGCCTAACTAAAATATTTAAAACGCATGTAACAAATTTTGCGACAATTATATCACTGATATTATTTCAATTTAGCACATTTAGCAGAGAAATTTTCATATTTTTAAACGCTCTGCAATGCAACATGGCGGTCATGTAAAATTAGGTCTACAAAATATACAGAGAAACCGCTTATTAAAGTGTAACTTGATAATCATTTTTTCAATTCGTAATGAAATAAGAATTCACCTCAGTGTTATTAAAGTTGTGTATCGTAGGTAGGTACTATATTGACGGTTGGTAACTGGAGGACATTTAATTTTCACAATTACCCTGACATTTGCACATGGATGTACACTGTACTTTGGCGTTAAAACACCTACACACGCATCCGCAGGCTATTACTTCTATACACGACTCTGGCCATGTCATCCATTTAGGCTACCAACCAGTACTTCCAGCCGTCCAACCCCATTCCGAAGGAGGCTTCACAGGTTGTTTGATGTGTGTCTGGCCCCAAATATGTCCTGTCTGATTTGCAGCCTTTTCACATGCTGCATGAGCGCATCCTTCGTGGGAGGGATTGATTATAGACTGCGATTCCTCTGTGTGAATAAGTCCTTTCTACCCATATCTACATCCGTTTCAGCACACGAACTGTCGTACATCACGACAACAAAACGTTGAAGTATGTCGAAAACGTCCAAATCAATGTTGTTACATGGTTGTGATATCGCCGTAAAAGCTATTGTAGACTCTAGATATTTTTTCCACGCAAACTTTTTACCTCGAGTTGCGAATGCCGATACTGTGTCGCACCCACTCAGAGCATGCAACCCAGGTAGAGCAGATGCTTTCTCATTTCCTAGAACATTAGCAATTCCATGGGCTGAAAGCACTTTAATGTTTTTTCCCGTTCTTAACTCGATCCACATCTCGATGTTTCTGTTCCGGGTCACAAATGCAATCGGTACATCTGAATCTACTGTTCTGATAAGAACTCGTGAACATTTCAGTTGAATTGCGGCCTGGGCATGCAACAATCACATAGTGTCGGCTTCCTCGTGGCTCGATGGGCACAGAAATTAAAGGCTTATGTTCGTGTTGCAAAGTGCTTTGTCGTTAATAGTTACAACAACAGCTCCTTCGCCAAGCTTTATATCCTTTACGTAATTACTTAGGAAATGAAAAAGCTGTTCTTTATTCTCGTCACACCGCAAGGACCCATTCCACTTATTGGGCAAGGGAATTGCAGGCGTTACTCTTGTTAAAATTCCTGTACCACGTTTCAGGCGTACAAACGACTTCAATGAATCCGGTACGTAAGTAGCAAATACAATCTCAACTCTGCGTGCACGTTTCAGCTGGTTTAATATGGTATAACGAACGAAACCCTTCTCTACGTAATCTCCAAATGTTTCCGGTGTGATCAGGTGAGAGCTGTTCCAAGCAATTGATGATGTCACTCTTTTCCGATATCCGAAGATAGCTGAATTCCGAAAGTGATGGAGAATGGAGGGTGAATTGTTGAAATATAATTGTCGTTGTCGCAAATTTGTAACCCGTTTTTAATTTCCTTGTTAGGCTTAACTTCTCACTGCCGCCATATTGTTATTTGCAGAGCGATTTCTAATTTTAAAAGCTTATATGAATCAGTGGATTGTACTAAATAATGTTTATAATACAAATAATTGCTGTAATTTTTTTAGTATTCACGTTAGTTGCGATTTTATAATTTTTCCGTTAGGCCTAACTTTGAACGGCTGCCATACTGTTATTTACAAAGCGATTTATACTTTTGAAAGTTTATTTGATTTATCAGAATGTGTAGCTAATTACAATAATTAATACACAACACTTTCTCAATAATTGTCATGAAAGACTGAAATTCACAATAGAGCTTGAAAAAAACTTTAAACTCAACTTTTTAGATATGACATTAATGAGAAAAGGTAAAAATATTATTACAAATTGGTACCAAAAACCAGTTAAAACCAACAGGTACATTAACTTTTACTCCCACACTTCTAAACAATATAAAATTAGCCTAATTATTGGTTTAGTCGATCGAGCTATAATTCTCTCACATATATCATTTCACAAAACAAATATAAAAAAAATTAAAACCATACTAACAAACAACCAGGCACGTAGCCAAGGGAGGGGCTCGAGGGGCTAAAGCCCCCCCCCGAAATATTAAACCATGTAATTGTATTGAAATCTATTCATAATGAGAAAGTGTAAGAATAGCGTCATGTCAACGAGCTATTATTTATAGTAAGTGAGTGCTCTGTGATTATAGTTTTGTCACTGTTTCGTGCCTAAACCTAACTTCATTGCCTACAGAGTAATGTGCGCTTTGATTATATTATAATCAAAGACTGTACGTGTACCTCGTCTTTAAAAGTGTTACGGTTACGCGCATGCGCGCATGTAAATTGTGAAAAGCTATTGAAATGAAGCGATCTAAAACCTCATCGAGTCAATTGAGCATCGCTTCTTTTTTTAAGAAACCTAAGAAACTTGATGTAGATTCTAACCGTGAGTGGAGGTTATGTTTTTTTATGTTTTTACGCATTCCAAAAATTCAACCGTTTGACGTTGATTTGCCAATTTTGTAAAACAAAATAATGAGTTTGCATGGAAATTCATATTTTCATTTAATTAATATGGTTTTAAAATCAGAAAATATTGCTACTTGATCATTTTTTAATAATAAAAGGAATGCTGAATCAGATCATAATGCAAGGTAAATCGATATTATTGGTTTATGTTTTTTTTTTCATTAACAGAATCATCAGACATTAATGCTCTTAGTAGTAGTATTGAACAAGAAAAGGCACCTGAAATTGCAACTTCTAGCCCGGAACTCAGCAGTAATACAACTGCAGTATCATCTAATTCGATGACAAAATTAACAGTAGAACTCTGGAATGATTACTTCGACATCGGAAATGTAAAGAGAGATCAATTGAAAGTTTTAGACGAGTACTCGAGAAAGAAAATCCTTACTTCTGTTTTGGTCCCTAAACAACCTTTCGTCTTCCCAGCCACTGCAGGAAAGAAACAGAACAGAAGTTTTCAAGAAAAGTGGATAACAGATCCAGAAACTGGATTTCCGTTTCTTGCGTATTCCAAAGCAGAGGATGGAGTTTATTGCAAGCCTTGCTGTTTGTTTTTTCATGAAGGAGTCGGAAAAGGAAGTCATGAGGATCCAGGGAAATTAGTCGCCAGCTCCTTCAGAGATTGGAAGAAAGCAAAGGAAGCTTTCACGAAGCACACAACTAGACAATACCACAAAAACTGTGTTATGATGGCGGAGGCATTCCTCGAAGTTTCAACAGGGAAATGTCAGGACATCGCGTCTCAATTAGATACTCAAAGAGTTAGAGAAAAAGAAGAAAATCGAGCAGCTATTCGACCAATAATAGAAACAATTCTGTTTTGCGCTGAACAAGAATTGCCTCTCAGAGGTGATTGTGACAGCGGACCTCTTACTTTAGAAAAGCCTGAAAGAAAAGATGGAAAATTTCGAGCTCTGTTGCGATTTAGGGCAAATTCTGGCGATGAAGATTTGAGAAGGCACATCATCAGCAGCCGCAAAAATGCCACATATATGAGTCCTGACATACAAAACGAAATTATTCAGATATGTTCGGAAATAGTTACAGAAGAAATAATCAAGAAAGTAAACATCGCAAGTTGTTTTACTTTACTTGGCGACGAAACCATGGACGTATCAGGCACAGAACAATTTTCGATCTGTATAAGATATGTAGACTCGGCAAAGGATTCACAAATCCCAATAATACGCGAAGATTTTGTAGGATTTCTCCCGATTCACGACCAGTCCGCGGAAAACCTCACCAAAATCATTTTGAAGCGCTGCAGTGAGCTAGGTCTTGACATGACCAAGTGTGTTGGGCAAGGATACGATGGTGCAGCGACGATGGCAGGTCACATTAGCGGTGTTCAGTCTAGAATCAGGCAGCAGTACCCGAATGCAAGATACGTTCATTGTGCGAGCCATCGCTTAAATCTCGCGTTATCTAATACCATGTCATGTTCTATGGCTAGGAATTGCCTTGGTACGGTCAACGAAGTAGCGAATTTGTTTCGAAATCATCCATATGCAAATAAAACTCTTCAGGATACGATTTGCGTACAAGCGCCGGAAAGTAAAAAAAGAAGACTTCTCCGCCTTTGCGAAACTAGATTTATCGAAAGACATGACAGTGTTTTAACATTCGTTGAACTCTTCAACTCGGTTTGCGTTAGTTTGGAAGAGATTTCTAAGATGACACGGACCATTTCGTCAACAGCCTCAGCTTTATTGGCAGCCATGGAGAAGAGTGAATTTCTCGTCAGTCTTCTTGTTTGTGAGAAACTTTTCAGCCTTACTTTGCCATTGTCTGTTCTACTTCAAGAAAAGTCTCTCGATCTGGCATCGGCCTTGCAGCATGCAAAAGAGGTTCTTGCCACTCTAAGAAATCTACGAAAAAACGCAGAAAAAATCTTCAATGAAATCTTCAACTCTGCATCGCGGCTTTCGGAGGAAGTATTCAAAACTGAGGTGAAAATTCCACGGCTTACAACAAAACAAACGAACCGCGCAAATCCACAAACGACTTCGGCTGAAAACTATTACAGAGTCACGGTCTTCATCCCTTGCCTTGATAGTTTGATTCAAAATTTAACAGATCGATTTATTTCAAATGAAGATATTCTTCCAAGTTTCCAGATACTCCTTCCGGGCTTCCTTTCTGTTCATGAAACAAACAAGTTGGAGAATTTAGCACCGTACTTCGATGACAGAATGTCGCTCTCTGCAGTAAAAGCCGAGTATGAACTATGGTCTGAAAAAGCTTCCACCATAGACGCTAACCTTGAGGTACTGAAAGTGTTAGAGTACTGTGATCCGGTCTATTTTCGTACCATTAGATACCTACTCACTGTCTTAGCAACGTTGCCAGTGACAACCGCTAGTGTGGAGCGATCATTTTCCACAATGAAAAGGGTTAAAACTTTGCCACGTAGTGTGATGAGCGACGATAGGTTGAGTGCACTGGCCATGATTTCAGTTCACTGGGATATAACCGTGGAGCCCGACAAAGTAATAGATATTATGGCTGGGAAAAAAATGAGAAGATTGCTTCTGTAGTAAATTCTAAAACTTAGATTTTGGTACATAATATATTATCTACTAAATTATAAATGTTGGTTGTTTTACTCGAATTAATCCGTGTTTCATTTTTAAGTGCCCTTACTTTAAAAAGGTGCTAGACCTGATAAAGGAAATCCCCTCTCTTTTATTTCCTAAGATTTTGAAGCCCCCCCCGACAAACAATCCTGGCTACGTGCCTGCAAACAACAACTACCCAAACAACTTCTCAGAGAGACACATTAACAAACGTATTAAATATCTTTATAATAAAAATAAAAAAAATGAACGACATCAGAACAAACAAATACAAACCTCTAACACCAATAATATAAACACTCCAATAGATCTATTAAGTAATAGTAGAGTCACTCTCCCCTACATACAACCTCTAACATTAAAACTAAAAAAAGAACTTAAAAAAATAAATATACAAACAATATTCAAAAATCATAATATGTACCTTAAAAAATAGAATCTTCTCTAACCTGAAAGCAAAGCCTGACTATCTTGAAAACTCCAACCTGATATATAAAATTAACTGCAGTAATTGCTCTGGAACGTATATTGGACAAACCAAACAATATCTAAAAAGAAGAGTGGAACAGCACAAACACTCAATTTCTGTTAAAAAAAAAAAAAACCCCAGCAACCCAACACAGCTCTTGCAGAACATGCCATAACTAAAGAACATTCCTTCGACTTTGATAACATCAAAATTAAACATTTCGAACCATACTACAAAAAAAGGGTACTATTGGAATCAATTACTATAAAAAAGGAAAAAGACGCGATCAATTTTAAAACCGACACAGAGAACTTGAACACACAATATCAAAACTTACTTTAACCAATACTCAAACTTTATTCCACAAATTTTCAAGATTACACTTTCAAACTAACCTCACTATTAGACACCTTTTAACTGTTAATTTATGATATTAATAATTTATTTTATTCATTACTTTTTACTGTGTTATATATTTGGTAAGTTGAAATAATTGATCCTATCTCGTTACCTCCCAAAAGTTACTTTTGGATTACATTACATGAAAATTAACTTATCTTGTATTACAATAATTATGTTTTCAGACTTGAAAAAGCCTAATGTAGGCGAAACGTTGTCACAACCATTGCTTATAACGACGATGATACTTCACAATAAAGTTGTATTAAAACGTTAAATACATTGGCAGCTATTCATAATTCCCTTATGCTAACTACTTATAAAGCCAAACTGCCGTACACTCGCTAATAGAATTAAATCCATAATGATCCTATTTCCAATGCATCTTCACATCAACCTCCCCTCGCTTCCACATATTCCTCATCAAAAACCCCAACAAAAAGAAAACTACAAAATTATATTTGGAATGCAACGAGACTTTACAGCAAATGAAGGTCAACATTCAAGGCTCTTTGTCCAACATCAAACACGATATAAACTTATTTGTAAATAAATAAAATAGGTATATATGATTTAGATTAGGGAAATAGTTTGTAATGTATATATGATTTAGATTAAAGACAAATGACCTAAAATTAATCCAAAATCCAAAAATGTGAAAATATACAGGGTGTTCCATTTAAAATAACAAATTTAATATCAACTTTCGGCATAACAGAAAGTGCTGCCAAAATAATATTCTAAATGGACTCGTAATGTCAAAAAACCCACTATTGGAAAATGTCATAATTATATCTTTTGTAATTTTTGAGAAACGTCTAATGGGCGTTCGTGAAAAGCACTGTATGTAAATTATTTTAAAAGTTAAAAAAGGTGCATCTTTGAAATAAGATTAGTATCGAGCATTGAATTCTGCAAAACATTCCCTATATAACCGTTGCTCTATGTCTTCTAATAACCGAGATACCAATGGTGAGCTTCGAAATTGGGACACACTGTATACATTTACGCACTTTAAAAACCATAAGCTACACATACAAAATGATACAGACATACATTGAGCACACTTCCATACTGGACCTTATTCTCCAGTTTACCGCTCGTAGACTTGTCACCGATCGGAGAGTTAAGCATTCATTTAATCAAACTACCCAATTAGCTGGGTAAATGGGCGACATCTTTTATCCGTAAGGCAACCTGAGATAATTAGTGTTGCACGAGCCATAGGGTTTAATAAAGTGCAAGATTTACTGTTTTTTGAAAATGTTTAACTTCGCTTGTCTCTCTTCGACTTATAGATGAGAGCAATGGAAACATAATTTAGCAAAATGCGAATACATCAATAAGATATTGTAGACCAATTAGACTTCAATTTTTACATGAAAACGTAGAAACCACCAAGGAAGAATTGCGATATAAAGCATCAGGTAGTCATAAGTATAATTAATAATATTTATTTCCATACTCTCAACAAAAAAACTGACAAAGTCCAACCTCAACTTGCAAATATTTTTAAATTATTCTAGAATAAAAAGTAAATACTTTTTTATACCTACAGGAGTAAATTAAAAAATAATAATATGGTATGTACAACTTTATTTAAATATTTAACATCCCTTAAAAATTGACACAGACTTAATGTGGCCATTTCTGGATTCTAGAATCCAGCGCGTTTTAGTGATAATCCTAACATGGTTCGCCTCGGCCGTTGAAAGTTGGATTCTTCTTCGTAAATGTGCAGGGAGTTCTGTATTTATTTCCAAAGCTCGCAGAAATTCGACATCCCTGTATTCTTCTGTCCAAAATAAAAATATCATTTTCCTGAAAATATTTTCGCAGGTTATTCAGATCATCTTCGTATTGGTGGATTAAAATATTTGCGTCATTGTTTGACGAATCACAAAAGAACGGACCATGCGCGGCCAATATATAGCCATCTGGAGCAACTAATAAAATAACCTTTAACCCATTAGTCCCCAACGTTGCGTAAACGAAACATTTATTAAATTATTTTTTTAAAATTATTGTAACTGATCGAAATTACGTTTTAGTTGTTACAATCTATTCGCAACAGAACATTAGTTACGTTTTTTATGAAATAATTCGATATAATTAAAAAATGTAATTTTTGTATATGTGTAAACTATGATGAAAATTTGAATTTTCTCCACTATATTTTCGTCCATTTATTTTCTCTACTCTGAATAAAATGGCATTTTCCAAATTATCAGTATACATTTACAGGGCCTTTACTAAAGAAGAGATAATATCGTATTTGACCCTATATTTATAGTTTTTACAAAATTGGCCAATTTTATTATTGTTGCGTTTACGCAACATTGGGATTCAACCTGTGACTAGGCTCCAATATGTGGCGCACCCTTCTGGCGTGCATATACCAAAAGTACATCAGTTGTGAGTGATTATTCATAGTGAATTGACGTACGGAATAGTTTCAAAAGATCAGTGTTGATTTGTGAAGTGCAGTTTTTGAATATATTGAATTGAAATTTGAAGTCGGTAAGTGTTACACAATGTGTTTCGTATACTTTTTCTTATAATAATTTGGTTCGTTATAGTGATGTCTTGGGAACATCGAAGACCTCTGTCAACTGCCGAGCTCATGGCCTTATTGAACGAAGATGAGGATTTATTGCAGGCTGATACCGTTGATGCAGTGTACATTCCGCCACCTGTAGATGAAGTTACAGACGAAGAAGAAATTGATGACGAAATATGTGAGAACGTGATAAATTTACCGGATGTCGCGGGAACTTATGAAATACATGCCAGTTTACCTGATACATCTGAAAACTTAGATGATCAATCACTACCCTCAAGTTCGAAAAAAGCAAAGGTTAGTAAAAAAACTATAAATAAGTCACAGACAGCTCTTCCAAAGTGGAGAAAAGAGGTTCCAATATATACAACAGAACCACAGGATGAAGAAAAAAAAAATTTGGAAGTTATTGAAACTAGAATTGGTGGTAAAACCCCGTTCGAAGTTTTTTCATTGTTTTTCAGTGACGATGTTTGGGAAAAAATAATATCTTATACAAAAAAATATGCTGACGACAACAATCGGCATTCATTTACAATTGACACAACTAGCCTAAAGCGATTTTTTGGTATACTTATCTTTTCGGGGTATCATACATTACCAGCTACAAAACTGTATTGGTCTAAAGACGAGGATAAAGGAATAGCCTTAGTTAGAAACAGTATGAGTAGGAACAGATTCAATTCCATAAAGCAAAACTTACATTTATCAGATAACGACCAACTTGATAAAAATGACAGATTTTCAAAATTAAGACCTCTTTTTGATTTGATAAATCAAAAAAATATGCAGTTTGGAGTGTTTTCTCATAATCTATCTATCGATGAGGAAATGGTGCCATATTTTGGACGACATAGTTGTAAGATGTACATCAAAGGAAAACCAATCAGGTTTGGCTTCAAACTATGGTGCCTATGCAGTTCGAATGGTTACTTGTACAAATTCATACCTTATGGTGGAAAAACAAGCACCTATGAAATTGAATTAGGACTGGGAACAAATGTTGTACTGGAACTATTGTCAGTTGTTCAGCGTCCATCTGTTCATCGCATATTTTTTGACAATTTCTTTTCTTCATATAAGCTATTCTGTTTGCTGAAAGAAAAGGGGTTTTATGCCACTGGAACAATACGTGAAAACCGTACATGTAATACCACGATGGAATCTGTTAAAAATATGAAGAAAAAAGATCGTGGCACTTACGATTTTTCTTTTGAGAATATTCAAAAAATATTGTTGGTCAGATGGAACGACAATTCTGTGGTTACCGTTGCCACAAATAACAGTTTGATTGAACCTATTGTGGGCGCAAAAAGGTATAACAGAAAAGAAAAGAAGATCATTTCAATCCCTCAGCCAAAAGTTACAGCCGAGTATAATCAGCATATGGGAGGGGTTGATTTGCATGACAACGGAATATGTAACTACAGAATCAATGTGAAAGGGAAAAAGTGGTGGTGGCCCCTCTTTGTGAATTTGATTGACAGTACAATTGTAAATTCCTGGAAAATATATAATTTAGCAAACAAATCAAAAATGTCACAGTTAGATTTCAAGTCGTACATAGCAGTCACTCTGATGAAAATTAATGAACCATCCACCAAAGACAATGTACAAGATCAAGATATTGCGGGACAAAGTAATCAAGTAAGCTTTCCGTCCAATAAAAATTATGGACGTCCATCTAAAAGCGCATTACCCATGGAAATTCGAGTTGATAATATCGGTCACGTGATAGTAGAAGACGAAAATAAAGCGAGAAGACGATGTAGACAGTGTAAAAGCAATACTATATACATGTGTGGCAAGTGTCAAGTGCATCTACACGCAAACTGCTTTGAACAATTTCACACGAAATAATATATATACAGTAAATCCCAACGTTGCGTATACGCAACATTTTATTTTAAAAAAACTAAAAAGGTAAAAAACATTTTGGCTGCATAAATTGTTATTTGAGCATATATTAAGTAATAAAATGCAGTGAAAACATAAAATTAGTTTTTTTTTCTAACCTTGGGGACTAATGGGTTAAAAGATGGTATTTCTTATGAAAAGAAAATGATTTTCTTAAAGTCTTTCCGTCATAAGTTTGTGGGTATCGGATTAAAATTGTGAAGTAAAGAAAAGCTTTTCTATAGTTGACTATGCTGTGGACCAGATGTATAGTTAGCGCGCGCATTTAGGTATCTTATAAAAGTTTAGTTGGTCTACAATACCCTGAAGTGGTTATTGTAGACCAACTAAACTTTTATAAGATACCTAAATGCGCGCGCTAACTATACATCTGGTCCACAGCATAGTCAACTATAGAAAAGCTTTTCTTTACTTCACAATTTTAATCCGATACCCACAAACTTATGACGGAAAGACTTTAGTACTTTAAAGTTTTTGCTCTTTTGAATTTCAAAATAAGTTGCATCAATATAGGCAATTGCTTTTGGAATACTTATTGGGCTCAATATTGTATAATTAGTGATATATGTTTGATGTTACCTAAATCCCTCATTACATGTGTATAACAAATAAATCGCTGTCGAAAAGTCATTAATCAAGAAACCAACTTGCGACAAATACCTCAAACAATGATAATTTTTGTCTGCAGATGGCGCAAGTTCCTGTAGACGGTCTTCGCAACCCCATCCAGGTGCTAGAAGAAGACTTGAAAGCAACCAAAGAGATTTTACAAGAATTAATAAATAAGAATGTCCAAGCAGCAAGTGGTGAACGAGCTACATAAATCCGCGCGCAAAAATTTTCCGCGCAGACGTATCATCGTTAAAGGATACGATGACCTTTGGCATGCAGATTTAGCGGAATTTACATCTTACGCTAAACAGAATAAAGGATGCAAGTACATATTGGTTGTAATCGACTGTTTCTCCAAATATCTATGGACGAAAGGGTTGAAGACAAAGACGGGTGAAGAGGTGACAAAAGCAATGCAAGTTATTTTTCGAGAACGTACGCCTAAAAATTTACAAACCGATGCGGGAAAAGAGTTCTACAATAAACATTTCGAAAAGTTGATGAAGCAGAACTATATCAATCACTATTCAACGTATAGTACGAAAAAGGCGGCCATCGCTGAAAGAGTAATTAGGACCATTAAGAATGCCTTGTACAAAAACTTTAGTTTTCGCGGTAAATATCTATGGATTGACATACTCGCCAGCATAACGGCAGACTACAATAATCGTAAACATCGAACGATCGGAATGAAACCTTGCGAAGTGAACGTCAAGACACATCTCGACGCATATACGCATATAAAACTGTTCAATAGCAAACATAGCTTTAGTGTCGGCGATGTGGAGCGAATTAGCAAATATAAGAGCATTTTTGCAAAAGGTTATACATCGAGTTGGTCCAGTGAATTGTTCAAGATCGTAAAGTTCGTATAACCAATCCCGTTACGTACCTATTGGAAGACATGAAGGGAAAACCAATATTGGGCGGTTTTTATGAACAGGAGCTGCAGAAGGTGAAGTATCCAGACGTATACTTGGTAGAAAAGGTACTTCGGCGTAAGAATAACAAAGTGTACGTGAAGTGGTGGGGAGTAAATGAAAAATCTTGGATCGATAAGAATAATATAGTTTTATAAACAAAAAATGTATGTGCGTGTATTTTGATAAATAAAAATCGATACATCAAATTAATCTTTTATTATTATTACCAAACAAAAGAGTTAACAATATTCTTTCGCTTATTACTATTCATAATTGCACGAAGAATGTCGAGAGTGTTTTTATAATCACCCAATAACGTTGACGGCCATACGTCAGAGTCGGGCCCGCAACTCCATCCCAGAAGTGCATTAGGATGCTTAGTTCCTTTGTCAATGTTGTACACGATCCATTCGTAGAGTCTTTTATGGTGTATGTCTTCAGATGGCGCGAAATGGTATTTAATGTTCTTCTCGTCACAGGCATCGATGAAACGTTGTAATACCTTGTAATTAGCATATTCAATAGATATACACATTGCGTCATTAACTACAGCCGAGCAATCCTTATATAAACTATTAATATTAGTTACATTTTTGTTGTTGTTGTTGTTGAGTAAATCAACTATGAACATTTTAAAATGTAATTTATAACTTAAATTATTTACAATATCAGCAGCATCAGCACCAGCAGCAGCAGCAGCAGTACCGCTAACTACAAATCGTTGCACGAAATTGTCCAGTTCAATTTTTTTATTCAACAGTAATTTAATCGTATCACCACATATATGTTAGGACTTAGGGCACCAGTTAAAGCACTCGGTCGGAACAACAATGTTTTCTAAACAATGAGTAATGATGCAATAATTTTGTATAGAGGGAACGTTCAGTAGAGCGCTCTTTAAATGTTTGTTGTAAATCGCGTAGGAAGCACTATAGAGTTCCTGTTCCAACTGTTTACTCGGTGGGCTGCTGCTGCTGCTGCTGTGGTCATTCATGTTTAACTGAAACAAACAATTTATAATTATAAAGAGCTGTGGAACCAAGTGGCTTAACCGCAATTATAGCCCAAGGGCGAGTATCGATACAATCTCTACCTATTATACGTTTATCGTCATGCGGACTCAATATGACTTTGTCCTGCTTGATGGTAAATACAGTATGCTTTTTGGATTTTATTAAATACTGATGTCTTTTGAATGTTGTTATATTAAACAAGGCTTTTTTATAGTCAGCAATAGTTATTTCCCTAACACTAGGCGCGGTGGATCCTTTAGATTTTTTTATAACCTTCCCATTCATAACCTCATACGCATACATTTTTGCCCGCAGTCCTACAAACTCTAACATGATATCTCCGTTGTTTTCGTCTTTCATTAGACCGGGAACTTTTTTATTAACTAGAGGTATTTGAAACGGGTTATTAGGATGAAAATCGGAAGTATCAAACCTATAAATGTCCTCTTTCATCGACTCGTAGATGTCCGGAACTGTAAAGGAGTATACGAGACTATCGGTATCCCGTATACAACAGTTTTGTGCAATTTTTGAATTTCTCCAAGACGTAGCCGTAATGGAAATTGTAAAGGAAAGTTTTAGATACGTCTAAAACAGCAAATCCTGCATAAATCGGTTAATTTAGAAAGACCTCTAATCGATTCATTTCAATAATGACCATATCATCATCGAAAAGTGTGCAACTATGAAAATTTGGTTTCGCAATGTACGCGCGAGCCCCGTAGCGACCCTCCCATTTAGTTACCAAACGCACATCTTTATATTTTCTTACATTCCCCATAAGCTTTCCGAACACGCTATTAATCATCGACTTGTAGAATTTTTTGTCAAACTCGTTTCTAGACTGCTGTCTCATGTGCGTATTCAAATCGATATATTTCTTTAGCCAGGGCGATTGTTTAAAACGGAGCACACGATGGATTTTAATCAGCTGTAAGCCATGCCGGATGTACAACTTTAAATTTCTGTAGTGCACGATGTAGTTGCGTTTCGGGTACAACGTAAGCAGTAATTTCTTTATCTTTGAGCCCGGAGGAATCATGTGTTCCGGACCTAAGGGTAGATCACTATGCAAGCTATGCAATTCCTTGGGATAATCTAAATCGCATTCTACGATGTACCCGATATCAGCATCGTAGCCAAGAAATTGTCTTTTTCTGTAATGTACAATAAGCTAGAGGGCGTTGATTTAGCTACGATTTTAACATAAACGTGCCCATAACTTTTAAAGGACTCTGTATAACGTAACAAAACCTTATATCAAAAGACTCGAAAAAATGTGGGCAATCCGAATTTGGAATAATATGCAGGGGCTCTCATTTAAAAAATTATGTGTTTGGTTTGTAACGGAGTTATGCAACACCCTGTATAGTTCAACATAATTTAGAAATATGGTCCTTAAAGACATCTATTATTTTCCTTAACATTTTTTGATATCTCTTGAAATAAGCCATATACTGAACAATGTCGTAAGATTGGTACACTCTGTATATTTATTGTTTGCTTTCGCGTATCGAGTAGAACATCGACACACGCCGCCTCGAATACCATCCTCTATAAACATTATTTGATCGATATCGGTCATCAGTTCCAATCTAATTTCGGTACTTTTGAGCATGGCATCAAAGGCTAATCCGGGCGCCGTGAAATAATGTAACGGGTCAAGTTGGTAGGTACGCAGACACGGTTCCCGAAAATTTTCAAAAACGTCGGCCAAAAGAAGGACGTCTGTTTTCAAATACAAGTCAGCATACTGACCCAAGTTTTCAATCGAAAACGTATTCCACACAGTCAAAGCGTGAGCCTAATCGTCGTCGCTAATGCCCTCGTTACGTAAGAAACTAAAAAATGCGTTTTTTTGCGGTAACTCGGTTTCGCTTAACCGCTCCCACGAATCTACATACTCGTATGGAAAAACACCTTTTTTGGTTAATAAATTAAATTCGATGTCGTTACGACTGTGCGCTCTCGTAATAGTTTTCATGTCGCTTTTCAAGTACGACGCCAGCTTATCTAAACCGCTACTCATGAATCTAAACGAGTCGATGAATCTAAACCGAATTTTGGTATTATCTACATGCTTGGTAAAGGATATGTACTTCTCTTTGTTCAAAGGCAAGAGTTTAATGTCGCCAGGTATACCGGTTGCCAGTTGGCGAATCAGAAAATGAGAATCGTACCCGCTTAGGTTGTGAAATACGACCGGTATTACGTGGGAATCCTGATAATTTAGGTTACACCCTCTGTGGGCGGGACCTCTGTACTCACCCCGTCCCAGGTGCGAGTGGTCCCGAACCTTAATATCGTGCTCTAAAAAGGGTTTCTGACATATGTGACAATGAGTGGAGTCATTGAAATGTTTAATCTGCGCCCAAGTTAACGTTTCCATAGGAACTATATTCTCAAAAATGTTATTACACCACGTGGCGATATCCTGCAGTTGATTAACGAACCACTTAATGCAGTCGGCTCCTCTAAATGATAAAAATTTTGATTTCGTATCGTAGGAACATTTTAAGAAAAAAGCTATAGCGAAGGGCACATGCTTTTGGTACAATGTAGTGTTTGTGTCACTAACGTTATCGCATTTAACCAAAATGCTTTCTACATCTGCGTAAATTGCAAACGGTACCGTTTCTTTATACAAATGATGGCTAAACTCTAAATACTTTGCGTCGTCATCGGGCAAGCGCACGGAGCAATTATTAATTTTGTGACACTTGATCGAATGTTTTTGTAGTATACCATCGGTGGAGAAATGGTTTAAACATACGTTACAAAAAAATTTCTTATGACCTCGCCTTGAGAGCTGTGCCGATAGTAACGCTGACATATCATATAGTTTTTTTTGCATTAACATTATCGCTTAACATGAAAGGTAATACATTTTTTTTCACCACGCAATACAAGTGAATAGCTAAATCGTTAAGTTGTTCGAATTTTTTAATATCGGTTAGTTTGATAGGGAATTTAAACGGCGCATGATTCAAAACATCATCGAAATGGGGATAGTTATTAACTATCTGCATTTTTTTCTACGGGATAGAGGGCCGAAACAACTGACCACAGAAAGCAAAATTCATTGTTTCTAACGTTCACAACGGCCCTCTTTACGGCAATGAAATGTGGGACTTTAACGTAAGTGGAATAGCCACCTTTAAGGGGAACGAACTTATTTATATTTACTTTTAAATGTAATACCTCACTGAGCGCCCACCCCGAACCCTCCTCCTGAAACCCCTCTAGTAGTAGTAGTAGTAGTAGTAGTAGCACCGCCATTTATTCCACGGCCCTGTTTTTTAATAGATACAAGTCTTAATTTACGTTGTTGTAGTATGGCAAGATAATGCTTTAACAATGCCAAATTACCTTCGAGTCTATGAGGATTCTCAGAGGGATTATCTACGTGAATGTTATTTTTAATCGCTTTTTCAATCAGTGAAATGTTGGTCCTAAGTATAGCAATGTGTTTTACAATGTCTGATTTATGCTTGAATAATTTAATCGCACTTTGAGTCAAGCGAACAATGTCACAGCTGGCACTCGACACAGATTGCATACTTACAATGACTTTATCGAAATTACTCCAATATACGTATCCAAAGAAGTGTGTAGCACAAATGTTACGATAAGAGATACACTTCCTGTAAGACTAGTGCAACGAACTAAGTACTGCGACCCCAGTCGACGAACGTGTGTTGTAATGTTACTCGCATATCTTTATACAGACTCGAACTCACGGTGAAATGTTATGCAAGATATTGTTTTTTCGCTGACGAGGCAGTATAATCTGTTTCCTAGAACGATGATGGCAACAGAGCTGCAGGTGTTCTTTTCGCTTACGTGTCAGTATTATCTGTTTCCTAGAACGGTGCGATGCCAGGTGTTCTTTTCGCTTACTAGCCAGTATTATATGTGTATCCTGCAGGTGCTCTTTTGTCCCCCTTATCTCCGTAGCGTACTGCTAACCTCAACAAAAAATTGTATGATATATAGTGGGGGAAATTAGTTCCGCTCATTATTATTATTAAGTATTATACCACCAACCGCATCGCAATGGCTACGCAACGAAAGTTTTCAAAGTTATCTTTAAAAAGAAAAGTGCCGGAGCCATCCACTTCGAAAAAAGTGAATTGGGGTCCACAACCGCCATCAGCAACATCCACTTCGAAAAAAGTGAATTGTGGTCCACAACCGCCATCAGCAACATCCACTTCGAAAAAAGTGAATTGTGGTCCGCAACCGCCATCAGCAACATCCACTTCGAAAAAAGTGAATTGTGGTCCACAACCACCAGCAACAACACCACTGCCAACATTAATACCACTACCTCAACAGCCACCGCAAGTAAATAATGGAGAGCTAATGAAGCAGTTGCTTTGGCAAAAGTGCGACAACAACCTCCCAAATTTAAATGAGGATTATAGTATAATCACCATCATGTCAGAGGGAGAGGGTGTCGAAGCCAAACTACGGTAAATCTTTTTATATTTGTGTGTAATTCTTGTATTGGTAAATGCTCTCTCTTATGCGTGTGTAATTTGTAGTACACCGGAAAATATGGGCGAGCGGTTCGCGCTGGACGAGTTGATGCGGCAGTTGGAGGGCAACGCCCAACATGTGTACGCTCCCCAACGGTAAATATGAAATAATTTTGTGGTCAGATATCTATGAATATTTATTTATCTTACAGTATTATTGATACGCCGCATATATCCGAAGAACAATCATCGCCGCCGCCACCAAGATCGACACCTCCACCACCATATCATGAGACTGAGGAACGATAGTAAGAACTTCACCCCCTTATGAATAATAAATTGTAACAAAATGTTTAATTTTTACAGTGCCCCCGTAGGACAAAAGAATATGGAACAAATGGTACAGCTGTATGCGGCCGAAGGTGTACCTGCACGATGTCAATCACCAACTACACTCCATGACCTGGCCGAGCCAAAGTATTTGCAAATTTTAGCGCTCTTAATTTTTTTAGTTTCCAGGGGGTTTTAGAAATGCAAAAAAAATTTTCACTTGCGCAAATGATATTGACAAGCGGTACGTAATCAAAGAAAAATATTAGATTTTGAGAGTTCGAATTGGTTAGCCGCGTCCACCCAAAAACTAGCACTTTCACAATTGCAGTTACTTTAAATTATAAGAGAGCTAAAGGTACTTACGATTTGAGGTCCGTTTCAATGAAAAAATGATAAAATTTCCTGGTTTTAGTGTAGGTACAAGTACAAATATCAAGCATTAATAATTTACATAAAATGGTTCACAGTTGAATGAAGAATGCATTTAAAGCGCGACTGTAATATAAGAAAAGCTATATTTAGATAGTTTATGTTATCGCGCTAAAGAGATTATACTAATCTTTCTTTTCTACAGGGTGTCTCTAAAAGGTCTGTACAAAATCCTACCACATATTCCTGAGGTCGAAATAAGCCGATTTAAGCAAACTTACCTTATTCCAAAATTGCTTTGTTTCCTAGATACAGGGTGGTAAAGTTTAAAAATAAAAATCGTTTATTTTTAAATGTATGAACATTTTTTTTGTAACACTTACCCATACTCCAAAAACTTAGCACTACTAATTCACTAACCAAATTTCATTCTCAAAGATACCTTTTTTTATTCAGAATAATTTGAATATTCCGGCACGGCATCCAACATTAAAAACTGAATATCTTGAAAACGGCTTACTTTAGCAGATTTTCACAAGAGGACCTTTTTGCTTAAAAATGTTCATAAAATTATTATTATTTCAAAAAAAAATTAAAAACTATAATGAGAAAAGAATTATAGCCATTTCAAACCATAAGAAATGCATTGTAGAGCGCCCTCTACAGGCCACAGTAAAATGGTATTCAAATTCAGATTTCGCATCCCAAAAAACCTCCGGACATAAATTTTTGAAGTAATTCGTTGAAAAATGTTCATACATTTAAAAATAAACAATTTTTATTTTTAAACTTTACCACCCTGTATCTAGGAAACAAAGCAATTTTGGAATAAGGTAAGTTTGCTTAAATCGGCTTATTTCGACCTCGGGAATATGTGGTAGGATTTTGTACAGACATTTTAGAGACACCCTGTATATCTTAAACGCTATTATTTTATAAAGCATCTCGACGTACTATTAAACAATATTCCCTAATAACAAAAATTTTCCGGACTGTTTACACCTAATATTTTAAATGTTGCACGAATAATTCATGCAACAGTTTCTAAATTATGGTAAATAGCGACCACTGCCTGCCAAACCACTAATTTTGATTTAGTTTTCAATAAATGCCACAAATTACATTGATCACTTTATTGTATAGCGATTATAACATATTTTTTTTCGTAGAGAAATGCGCTTATTTATGAAACTCGGACACTGCAATTTTTATATGATATCCGCATATACCAGGATGTTTCAACTAATTTTTGTTGGCTCATAGAAACATAGATAAAAATTCAAACTTCGTTTAATATTTTCTATATGGTATATACCGGGTGAGTCATTTAACCTGGAATTTGAAATATCTCGTAAAATACGCATTTTATAGAAAAATGTGCCGAATCAAAACTTGAATATCTTCGAGGGGGAAATTCGTTAGTACTAAATTACACCCTCACCCCCACCCCCTGTAGGTAGCAAATTTGAAATCTTAAATAGGAACCCTTATTTTTTATCGCAGATTCGGATTTTACGTCGAAAGTTACGTACGATTTGTTCGAAACATTTTTTTCGATTCGCGACAGGGGGCGCAGTAATCGCAAGAAATGGAGCACAAGTCAAAAAACAGATAAACACGTATTTAGTAAGATTTGACAGGCGAACGCTTGTGTCCAGGTTGTTCAAGTTCAATGTCACCATTTCGAGCATTGACTTGATTAGTGAGGGGCAAGGGGATTCACGTTAATGAAGCACTCCAAATGCAACATAAAACTATTACGTCCTCGTCGTTGTTCCTGGGTTACGTTAAAAACAGTTTATTCACCAAACACCCCCTCCCCCGCACACACACCTGCAGGAGAGGGGAGGGCAACCCTAACATCATTGAATAACTTGACAAATTTTACTAAATACGTGTTTATCTGTTTTTTGACTTGTGCTCCATTTCTTGCGATTACTGCGCCCCCTGTCGCGAATCGAAAAAAATGTTTCCAACAAATCGTACGTAACTTTCGACGTAAAATCCGAATCTGCGATAAAAAATAAGGGTTCCTATTTAAGATTTCAAATTTGCTACCTACAGGGGGTGGGGGTGAGGGTGTAATTTAGTACTAACGAATTTCCCCCTCGAAGATATTCAAGTTTTGATTCGGCACATTTTTCTATAAAATGAGTATTTTTAGAGATATTTCAAATTCCAGGTTAAATGACTCACCCGGTATAATGTCCTTAAAACTATAAAAATTGCGGAACATTTCAATTTGCCTATTTTACCTCCTTATTCCAAATTGTCTTATAAACAAACGCTGCACTTCTTGTGTATCCTCAATGTTACATAATACACCCTTACAACTTCCGCTAGAGGTTCTCTAAACAAACTATTAACGCAGACACATTTTCTTTAGCTTTCGCTGCACTTCAAACAATTCTACATCGTACTTTAACTTCCTAATATTTTTTAACAGTTCCTCGAGTCTTCTGCGTCGCTCTTTCCTATCATTTATTGTTGGTACTGTCTTCGTCATTGCTTCTTTTTGAAGTGTTTCTCCCACCTTGTAAGGCTTTATATATATTATCAACTCCCCCTGTAAGGTCCACCCCCCCCCCCCCCCCCAAAGATAAGAATCATAGATTGCTTTTATTTATTTTTGGTTGTACTATAGAAATTTCTGTTACGTCGTCTGTAGGTGCAGTCTTTGGGATAATGAATGTTTTCGTTGACTCTTTTATTAATTCGCTCATTCATTAGTGACTCGGTGGGCTACAATCTCTCGCTAAATAGTAAGGCCGATTCTAACTCATAAAAGTCACTAGATCTAGTAACTTTCTGGCACCAGATCTAGTGAGTTTTGATGTACGCTCATTCATTAGTGACCGCTCGGTGGGTTAGAATCTCGCTACATAGTAAAGCCGATTCTAACTCACAAAAGGCACTAGATCTAGTAACTTTCTGTCACCAGATCTAGGGAGTTTTGAAAGTCGCCAACAGCGTTTGTACGCTCATTCATTAGTGACCGCTCGGTGGGTTAGAATCTCGCTACATAGTAAAGCCGATTCTAACTCACAAAAGGCACTAGATCTAGTAACTTGACCAGATCTAGTGGCTTTTAGCGTAGATCCCCCCCCCCCTCTCTCTCTCTCTCTCTCTCTCTCTCTCTCTCTCTCGTAAAAAAGTAAGGCCGATACTAACTAAAAAAGTCACTAGATCTGGTGGAAAAGTCACTAGATCTAGTGACTTTTTTGAGTTAGTATCGGCCCTATATTACTACTGACAGACATTCCACAAAATGTTAATAGATGTTTCCTCGGAAGACCAAATTTATAGTAATTACCCTTATTATTAGAGTGTATAGTGAAACCTGCTTAAACGGAAACTGACGGTACTTTGTAAAATGTCCGCCTTATACAGGTTTCCGCTTTGTCCGGTCTGATTGAACAATATGCACGTATAAAATAATACAAACTATGGTATGTAATTACATACAAATTCCAAAAAAATCAAACAACTTTGTACGTAACTATTTATGTACGTAGTACATCTCTTATTATATTACTAAAGAATCTGTTATAGCACTTTGCTGGCATTTCTGTAATGGGCAGATGTGAATTCCGGCGTGCATTTAACCTCAAAAGTGTAGCGTTCACGTTTTTAACTGCTTGAGGATTTACTGGTCCATCTATCTATCTACAGAAGGGCCAGTAGGGTATGGGATAGATGGACCTATGTTTTGTTGTTACACGATAATGCCCAAGGGCGTCATTTGCCCCCCCCCCCCCCAGAATATGGGGCTGGGCTGTGAGTTTATATGTTATAGGTAGGTGTATATTAATTTGTGTCTATCAGTCAAGTCTGGTCCTTGTGACCTTAGGTCTACTTACTAAGAACAGACAAGGCAGACAAGCCACCTCTATTTCCCTCTCCAACTTCTTCCGCACAATGCGCATTCTGTAGCTGCAATATAATTTAATAAGTGTAGTTTGAAGTGCAAACTGACCATTTTTTGTTTTATTATTATTAATTATTATTATTACGTCTTTTTCTTTTTCTGTATGTGTTTTTACCGCTACCAACACTCTGCAACAGGTTCACAGTATGTTTGTTTCTACAAATTTATTTTATTTAAATACATGTTTATTTAGATAGGTAATTAATTTTCTTTTTACTTTCCTGACAGCATAATGAAGAGGAAACTAGTCGCGCCTACAAAATCCATTAAAGACTTTTTCCCCTAAGAAGTGAACCTACAGAGAAGTCAGATGCTTCTTCAGTACCGATAGTAGCTACATTAGAGCAAGAAAAGGCCGGTGTGTCTTCTACTTTGGCCAGGCCCATAGCGGGACCCAGGCTTCTCTTCCTGTACCGATGTATTCTTTAAGCAAAAACCCATTCGAACCACCTGCCCAACCTGTAATTCACTTTTCTTACAGTAATGGCAGGCGGTTTTTCTCGCGCTACTACGAAAATCACCAGTGGATTGAGTACGCAGTAAATGAAGATTCTGCATATTGTTTCCCCTGTTGCTACTTCGTGACTGCAACCTCTGTAGAAAAGGGGAAACTGTTGGCAGTTGTACGTTTATTCACGAGTGTGAAAAGGACAGGGCAGAAGCCATGGGGATAAAAATTCAAATTGTGCTGTCAAATTTCATATTCTTGCTCCATGGTATGGATTTAATTTTGGGTATTGTTTACGCATTGTCTGAACAACTACAAGCTGAGTATAAAGGTATAACAGACGAAAAGCTATTTAAATCTAAAATAAAATGTGTGCTGACAAATAATCCATCTTACTCGGTAGAGGAATTCTTTGAATTTCTGAATCGCCCAATAAAATAAAGATACTTTTATTTATTATTTATTTATTATGTATTATTTATATACCTAGACTGTATTGTTGTGAATTGTACTTATGTGTTACTTGTTATTACGATTATACCGAAAGGTCAATAAACCACTACTACTACTTCAGCAAGCAGCGGTAGATTTTTTTGCCTGCCATTAAACTTGTACACAGTCTCGTCAAGAACTAGTCGCAGCGAGAACCGATATTCGTTTAAAAATAAAAAATAAAAGTAATCAGCGAGGGGAAGGAGGTAATAGATAAACCTTTCACAGATAATAGAGGCACTTTCCAAAGAACTTTTAATGCAGTTCAAGAAAAAATATATAATCATGTAAAGGCTTTGGACAGTCAGCTGATGCCTTTAAGCAGAGCCGAATTTTTGAAACTAATCTACCAATTCGCTGAGCAGCTAAAAATTCATCACCGCTTCAACAAAGAGAATAAAATTGCAGGAAAGGATTTTTATTATGACTTTATGTGGGGGCATCAAGATTTAAGTTTGAGGACAGCCTAGTCGACAAGTTTGCAGCGTGCAGTTGGGTTCAACAAAGATCAAGTTACTAGATACTTTGACAAGCTTACTGAGTTCATGGACAAACACAAGTTCAACCCTTCCAAGATATTTAATGCTGATGAAAACGGAGTATCATGTGTTCATAACAATTGTCTAAAGGTCATCTCTGTAAAAGGGAAAAATAGGTGGGGAAGTTGACCTCTGCAGAGAGAGGCAGGAATGTGACGATTTTGTTATCTATAAATGCAACAGGGGACCAGTTATTCCTCCGTTGTTTGTTTTCCCACGTGTCAGAATCGACAATGATTTAAAAAAATGCCCCGTTAGGATGTACTTTTGATGGACAAAAGAGTGGGTGGATCACAAAGGAGGGGTTCCTTAAATGGTTGCACTGTTTTGTTGATCGGGTTAAGCCTAATGAGAAAAACCCTATCTTGTTGATCTTAGATGGCCATGCAAGCCATAAGGACCTTGATGTTGTCCTTTATGTCAAGGAACATTATTTCCATATGGTAAATTGAAGAACGGAAAACAGCTAATTATTATAATTTTTTTGGCATTTAATTAAACGCCAACGTAAAGGTTATTTCAAAGTCATAATGTAGTGTAGGTATAACGTTTTGTTCATCACGTTATTATCTGACAACCATATTAACCGTTATATTAACAATTAATCTTAATCTTTAATTTTAATTCTAATTTTACTCTCAGCTCCAAAAATGAGTGTTATATGATGGGAGGTGGCTATTCCCTCCAACTTTTGTTAAACCACACTGTCCTGATTTTAGAATTAAATCTTGATTTAAAAATATGTACCTGTATATGATTAAGTTCACGTGATGAACGACACGTTATACCTACACTACATTATGACTTTTCAAACTTTACGTTGGCGTTTAATTAAATGCCAAAAAAATTACAATAATTAGCTGTTTTCCGTTCTTCAATTTACCTCGTTATCTAACCTACTACACACCTAAAAAGAATATATCGTTAGGATATAGCTGGTTTGGTCAACACTGCTTCTTCCAGAATCTGCAGTATGGAACTGGCACAATTTGCATTCAGTTGCACAGGAATATATCCACTAAATTCCAATATATTTACTGATTTGGATTTTGCAGCATCTTTATCTTGTAGTTCACCTGCCTTCAACCAAGCTGTTAATCAAACGCACGATCAGCATACACGTCAAACAGGAACTTCCACAAGTTGCGGTTTACCTAAGATGTTTAACCAACCAGATAATCAAATCGAAACGCCATCAACGTCAAGCATAACATCTTCTCCAAAACGTCTTTCACTGCCAGCTTCTGACATCTACATCTTATCAAGGACTGAAAGCACCTTAGAACAAATTTCACCTCTACCAAGCACGTCAAGTGTAAAGTTCCAAGTGAGTTAAGGTCGCAGTGAAAAATGTGAAATTCTGACTTCGACACCTTACAAAGACCAGCTTTTGGAAAAAGAGAAGTCTTGGAAAAGAAGAACCATGAAGCAGCAGAGAAAAAGAAATTGAAAGAAATGAAACAAAAAGACAAAGGCGTGACTAAGACATCAATGAAGAATATCGTGAATAAAAAGGAAACTTAAAAAGGTTCCAGATATTCCCATGAACGTGACAGTGATAGCCACATTGAAAAAAAGAAATTGGTAGCGCCCAATCAAATACCAGCAAAAAAATTCTTAAATTCGACAACAGACAAACACCATCTTCTTTTGTTACGATCTGCATTATCTGTGGAGAGTCCTTCGAGGAAGATTGGATTCAATGTAGGCTTGTAAAGGATGGGCGCATGAAAATTGTGCAAATCTTGACAGACAGAGCCATTTTTATTACTGTGACATTTGTAAAACTAAAAAATAAACAAAAACTCTCTTTTTGATAAAACTAGCAGGGTTTGTTTTTCATATGATAATCATAGGTATGGACTAATATGAATAATAGTCTTATGAATTTATATGTCCTTTATTTTATTTACCTAATATAAGTTGTACAACCTTTAAAAAGTGTATTCGTTAGCTATATTTTTAATTACAAACTGTTTTTACTTTACTTTTACTTCTGTCCGGTACCACACTCCACTTTTTAGAAGGTTAGTTTTTTACGATTTTTATTTTTTCCAAAAAATCATAATATTCCCTTTTTAAATCCAACAGCTTTCACCTAGCTTGTGTGTAACATATTGCACTTTTATATTATGCCCTTCACGATCGATTCTAGTTAACCTCAAAAAATAGGGCTTAAGAAAAGCTAAGGTGGCCGATACCAGACGACCTTCCCCTACTAGCTTTATTATTGTGTGTGCATTGTGCTCCACACAAATATAACAGTTGCTGGAGAGAAAATGGTCTCGCAAAGTTTGGTTTTTATTTTTCTTGACCGAGGCTCTCCAAGCCCTCAAGAAGAACACTGCAAACCAGACGTTTATACATCCTGTCTTCTAAACTCAATGTGCTACTTAAAGAAGTGGAAAGAATGTGGTTCATTACTTTTAGAAACGCGGCAGTTCCTTCCGAGTTAGGAATGTTTTTCAGGGGCTCAATTACCTTCGGATTACATATTTTTTTTACTGATAAGAAATTCATCTTATCCTCTTCCTTTTAAATCAGTCATTGTAAGTAAATGCTTATCTTATGAAGCAGTGTTTACCATTTCAACAAGGTGCTCTGAAGAGGCTGTTTTGTTTCCTATTTTCAACGCAATCTTTGGGTTCAATAACCTTACTCTTAGTTTGGTAATAATGTGCGTAAAATCTTGAAAATAAAACTCAATTGTTGCTTCTGCATCAATGGGATACCACGTCCAATTTAAACGTATATTCACATCAGCACTCAAACCTGACGATAGCTTCATTGCCTTTAAAAGGCGCCTATCTCCATCTGACGAGTCACCAACAATGGTAATCCCATATTTTTCTGCTTCAGTTTTCAAGAATTTCCATCTCAGTAAAACATCGTTATAGATAAATTTGTTAGCACTACCAAACATACTTAAGCAATATGATGGAGTTTCTGGAACAAGAGATTGGGCTATTATAACGTAGGCGTACGAAGCTTTAACGCTTGCTTCAAAGTACTGTTGTATGGTCGCTGTTGATGGCAATAAAGGCATTTTCAACACGTACGCCACCTTTTAATGGTAGTACGAATCGTACAACTTTGTTGGATATGGGATCATATTCAATTCTTCCACAGACATCTAAACGATTTTTGGAAGATTTCTCTTTTCTAGAAATGTGTTTAGTCCTGGTCCTTTTGTTTTCAACGAATCTTTGAAGTGTTGATATTGATGCCAAGCTAATTGACAAATTGTTGACAAAAGTATAGGAACAAAATCAAAACTCAACAAATGAGTGCCTACGAACATAGCTGAAATGAAAATGTTTCTGTGAATTATTATTTGGATGGGTCTACACTGTAAATCAACTTTATAGGATTATTGGGATCGATTTGCTCTTTATCCGAATTAAGTTTCGAAATTGACGTCAAGAAATCGTTTTGAAATACTATTGAAAGTGTGGCATTTTTCAAACAATGAAAAATGTCCTGGAGGCAGATTTTATAAAGTACAACTCAACTTATGGAAAATTTGTTAGGAGAAAGACGAACATTATTTACAGATAATTGGTGCACGAGTGTCTGATTACCAAGTTTTTGTCGTATTGTCTATAGGTGGCGTTATCATAAAAATGCAAATAACGTTCCATAACCTTAAAAAGGATCGATATTTACAAGGAATGCGTGTGAAATGGATCAATAATATCCAACAAATATTTATGCGCATGCCGGTCTTACAATTTTCAAAGCAATCATGAATTGCGCAACTTTTGTTTCCTTTTATAGCTTATCCACCCCCTTCTAAGTATTCTACACCTTCTTGAGTGATCGATTATGTAGAGACTCTTACAGGTTATCCGCTAATATACACTGACGAAAGAAATTAACGCATCGCTTTTTAAATCTTGGTTAAAATTGGCATAAAATATTTTCTTTCAATTTCAAACATTTATTTTAACATTTTTCTGTTTAACTAGAAAATTACAACAATAAAACACCAAAAGCAACAAAGAAACAATAAAAATCTAACAAAAAAAGCAAAAAAAAAAAAATTGAAAAAATTTAACATGTGGTTAAACGTCTCAATATTTTGTGTTTCCTCCTCTAGCATGAATAACTGCTTGACAGCGACGTCCCATACTGTTAATTAAATCTCTAATTTCCTCTTGGCTAAGATTTTCCCAAATTTCCTGCAATCTTTGCCCAAGCTCTGCTTGGTTACTTGGAGGTCGAGGTAGCGCTCTAAGACGTCGGCCCATCATGTCCCATATGTGTTCGATGGGATTCAGATCAGGACTTCTGGCTGGCCATTGCATTGTGTTGATTTCCACCTCTTGCAGATACTGTCGTACAACTTGGCCAGTATGTGGTTTTGCATTATCGTGCATAAAAAGGAAATCGTTTCCTCCAAAAGGGGCAAAAGGCATTACATGTGGTTCTAAAATGTTTGCAATATAAAACGCTGCCGTGATACTTCCTCTTGGTATCACCACCAACTCCGTACGAGCCTCCATAGTGATACCACCCCACACCATAACAGAGCCTCCACCAAACATAACAGTCGGGGCAATGTTACATTGTGCATAACGTTCACCTGGTCGTCTATAAACACGCATCCGTCGATCACTGGTATAAAGGCAAAATCTAGACTCGTCGCTGAACATAACATTAGCCCAATCAGCATTTAACCAGTTTACATGTTCATGAGCAAATGTTAATCTGGCTCTACGATGGTCTGCTGTTAGTTGTGGTCCTCTTGCCGCTGTTTTTGGAGTCAAATTAAAGCCACGTAGTCTGCTTCTAATGGTGACAGAGCTTACATGAACATTGTGGGTCTCTGCCAGCATATTTTGTAACCTAGGGGCTGTAATGAACCGTTCCCGTAAGGTTTGCAACATCAAAAAACGATCTTGGGCAGCAGTTGTGGCTCGTTTTCTTCCTTGCCCTGGTCTTCTTGAGTATTCGTGATTCTCCCGATACCTATTCAACACTCTGGATATGGTCGATTGATTCACGCCAAGACGCTGTGCGATGTAACGCCGACTCCGACCTTCTTCTGCAAGTGTTACCGCCCTCACAGCTTCTTCAACATTTAAATTGCGATTCTGACGTCTATTCATATTCCTGCTTCACCACTTACGACTTAATTTCAACAAGTACTCAAATAAAACGCACAAAACAACTGAACATGGACCTTTCTTGTTGACACAATATTGACAAAATTGCATTATTTTATTTTCTGACAGGATACCATGACAATAAAAACAAAACACAAACGGAGGAATAGCATGCTTGATACGCTTTTTATTTATAAAAATATACTCGGTCTAAATTAAATATTAATTCCGAGATATCGCAAAAATTGTAGGTGATGCGTTAATTTCTTTCGTCAGTGTATAAGGCCATGTAAATGTCACTGTTTTACTTAGCGATATTAAGCTAACTGAAATAAAATCTACACATTGATCTGTGCCTTAGGTTGAGATGACGATTTACGGTAATTACTTTTGTGTTTTTATTTTCTGTTAATGTGGTAACAGATTTAAACAATTTGGTTCCCGTTCCTTTAATTTAAAAACTATTAAGGACTTAGTGCATGAATTAAGGTCAACTTGTCAAATTTTTTTTACATTTAAAGTCCGGCCCATGAAGGGGAGTTGGCTATGGTCTTTTACACCATGCGGTCGGTATTCGAACCCGAGACCGCCAGGTGTAGTTTAGTGGTATACGAACGAGTACTATTTGAAGTGTATTTATGTAATTATTGTTGTTGATTCGAAAGTTTGAAGAAAAATTGCATTTTTTATGTCATGTCAGAGTTTAACGAAAATCTTGAATTTATAATAGGAGTTTTACTTTTTTATATTGTGATTTGTGTACATTAATTTTACTTATACCTACAGTACTATTTTATGTATATATTTGACTTAAAGTAGTTCAGTAAAGTTGTTGTTATTTAAAAACATAAATTGGAACACTGAAATACGTATACACTGTGTCCGTAAAGTATGGAACAAATTCATTTTTAGCTAAACAGACCATTTTAAGAAATAATCCTGAAACACGTCGATTTTTGATTTTAATTTACCGTATTTTAAAATAATAATCTAATATACAGGGTGAATTGCTTTCGAGTAATGACGTCACCGCCATTTTTTTTAAATGGAACATCCCCTGTTTGTTCAATTTTCGGGTTACTCTAGCTGAGCTGATTCCAAAAATGTATCACATTTTGATTCCAATTGGTACAGGGTGGACAAAAATAAATAGTTTTGTGTACCAAACTTGTTTGGAAACAGCTCATTTTTATTAATCTAAAAATGTAACAAACTACAGGGTGTTACCTTTAACCCTTAACAGCCCAGTAGTGTCCAACGGACACATTTTCAAATTTAGTTGTATTCATAATCGAAAGTACTGGTTCTCTTGCGACATGGCTTCATGTATTTAATCCTTTGCATGTTATTGTTCATATAACTCAGTAAAAGTTTTAAAAATAACATTGTATTATTTGTTTTAGACCTTTTTTCATAAATATAACGTAAAAACCCAGATGTGTCGGTTAGACACTTATAATATTTAAGTGGTTTATTGTGTCTAGACGTGATGTAGAAATGTCACAGCTTGCAATACTTATGCTGCATTTGCAGTATTATCGTAAAAACATTCATTTTGTCTGCGTTTGTTATCATTTGCAGACGTACTGTTGTTAGGTAGCAACTTTCTTGTGTAGGTGTAGACGTTATTGTTTTTTATTTAGCTTTGTGTTATATGTGCTTGTGAGAGGACAGGAATAGGTATAACCAGGAATAACAATTACTATTTTATTACAACAGGAAGTTCTAAGGTAAGAAGCAATAGCGTTATTTTTATTTGTACTTACACTACTCTTTGGATGTAGATTTTATAGTATTAAGTATCAGAATGGCTAAACGGAAATATCTAACTGACGAAGAACTTAGGCGTGCTTTAGAAGATAGTGATGATGGAAATTGTGTATTTAGTGACAGTGACGAAGAAGACGAGGATTTTGCTGTAGATAGTGCTTCTGAAGGTGAAAACGATTACACAGAATTTGCTTCGGAAGCCGATGATGATCAAGTATGTAGCGATCATGAAAACGAGGATGCATCAAATACTAGTAATTGTAATACTCCTATTATTGAATATGTGAGTAAAGACGGAACAAAATGGAATTCAGAACCGGAAAAAGCAGGAAAAACTCCATATCACAATATTATTCGTGGTAGTATTCATAAAGTGGTACTTCCTCCAGGGAAAATAATTCAAGACCCGATCGATAGCTTCAATTTATTCTTTGATAGAAGTGTACTCGAACGTATTGTACAGCATACCAATTCTGAAGCTCATAGAAGCCTGCAAAATAAATGGAAACCAATCGATTCGATTGAACTGCAAGCATTTTTAGGGATATGGCTAACCATCGGTGTCAATAAACAGAGTAATGTAGATTTTAGAGAGTACTGGAACCCAATATTTGGTAGCCCAATTATTCGTGCTACTATGGGTAAAAAAAGGTACGGGTCCATAACACGCTTCTTAGGCCAAGCGCAAAATGAGACGCAGCTTGGTGAGGTGGCGCAGCGTGAGTCATGGTGAGTTTTTGTGAACCTAAATAAAAATAGTCAATGCGCATATTACTTCGCAGCGTGACGTGACGCAGTTTTGGCTGAACGTGATCCTGCGGAACGCAGTGTAGTTGCCGCAGTTTTCGTTCTAAATATCACGGTGAGTGTTAAGAAACATGGAAGAAAAACTAATTGAGGACGTTCGGATTCGACCAGTTTTGTACGAGACGAGTCATGTAGACTACATGAGGACAAAATAATTGGCCGAAAATAATTGGTGAACTTTTCGTCGCGAAATTCTTTAGTAAATTCTCCATGAGTTTTTCTTCTTTTCATGTACAAGCTTCTCCATGACCTTTTATTAGCCGTCTGGGAGATACATAAGATACTATTTCGGACTCGAATCTTCGTCTGAATGAGATTCAGAACTATAGTCAATCGTAAGTGCAGTAACGCCTGCCATTTTTCAGTACTATGGTGTAGCCTTCTGCGAAGTGAAAACTGCTCGTATTTGCGCGGTAACCGCGTTCGCAGTTGTCTCCCGTGACTCACTTGCCGTGACTCGCGCTGCGTCACCTCACCAAGCGGCGTCTCATTTTGCGCCCGACCTTACGGTTTGACGATAAAACCACCAGGACAGAGCGCAAATCAAAAGACAAATTGGCTCCTGTCAGAGAATTGTGGGAAGATATAAATAGCAAACTAAATAAATTTTACCTACCAGGTGAGAATCTTACAATTGACGAACAATTAGTTCCTTTTCGTGGCCGAGTATCATTCAAGCAATACTTGCCTTCTAAACCTGATAAATACGGAATGAAGATGTGGTGGATTTGTGATAGTAAGACGAGCTATCCTCTATCTGGAATACCATATCTTGGAAAAGATGGTAATAACAGGGCAGAAAATTTGGGTTTTACTGTAGTCACTAAATTATGTGAACCATACCGTCGAACGAACAGAAACGTGACATTTGATAATTACTTCACGAGTCTGGAACTTACAAAATCGTTGTATGCTAACGGGCTAACAATAGTTGGTACTATGAAAAAAAACAAGCGATGCATACCTCAAGAGTTTCAGCCGAGTAGAAACCGCATCGTTGGTAATAACATGTTTGGGTTTTCCAAAAATATTACATTAGTTTCCTATGTACCGCGGAAATATCGAGCTGTCATTTTCCTTTCTACTATGCACCATACTAACAAAGTAGATAGTGAAAAAAATAAATCGGAAGTAAATTTATGCTATAATGAAACAAAAGGTGGCGTGGATACGCTTGATCAAATGGCGCATGAATACACTGTGCGACGTAAAACGAATAGGTGGCCAGTAGCATTTTTCCAGAATATTATTGATGTTGTTGGAATTGCGTCACTGGTAATATGGAAAAATTTGCACCCTACTTGGAATCAGCGAAAACTCTACTCTCAGAGAAAAATTTTTTTGAGAGAAATTGCAACCGAACTGGTAAAGCCTCATATTACAAGACGTGGGAAGAAAGGGCTAACTAAATACCATACCGCAGCAATAAAGGATATTGTGGAGACAAGTCAGCAGCCAGCAGTAGTTCAACCAGCAGAATTGCCTGCCAAAAGAAAAAAACGATGTCACATTTGTCCATCAAAAATATCTAGAACTTCCAAGCAGTGTTGCGACAAGTGCAATCTGACAGTATGCGGTGAACATTCCACTAAAAAAATAATCTGTGTCAAGTGTTTACCGCCTAAGTAAACAGTCAATTATAAATTGTTAAATCAAAAATGCAAGTGGAAATAAATCTAATAAAAACTTCTTTCGTTATTTACTTATAAACCAATGAAAAATTGAAAGTAAAAGACCTGTGTCTGTCGGACACTACTGGGTAGTTAAGGTTCAATCGCATAGTGGTTTGTTAAGGGTTAAACCAATTGCCGCTAGACAACAAGTATTTTTGACAATATTGTTAATTTAACTAATAAAGAATGTTATGTGTTACTTGAGCACACACAAAACTATTGTATTTTTGTCCACCCTGTACCAATTGGACTCAACATGTGATACATTTTTGGAATCAGCTCAGCTAGAGTAATCCGAAAATTGAAACAAAATGGGGATGTGCCATTTAAAAAAAATGGCGGTGACGTCATTACTCGAAAGAAATTCACCCTGTGTTTCAGGATTATTTCTTAAAATGGTCTGTTTAGCTAAAAATGAATTTGTTCCATACTTTACGGACACAGTATACCGGGTGAATGACACCACCCGCATCAGTATTTTATTTAGAGAACGGTGAGTCGTAGAGAGGTAGGGTAAAACAAGTGATTATAAAAGCCATAATAAAGAATCGAATGGTTATTTCTCGGAAAAGTCAGCATTCCTCCAGAATGTCTCGAACTCCAAAATTTTAAATGGCACCATAAGTCGAAGAAGGTATTGTTTAAAATATTGTTAAAAAAGAAGAAAGTTTTATAGGAAAAATTATTTTATTACTGCCACCAATTTTCGACTAAAGTTATTAAAGTCGTTAGCAAAAAATTGAAAAGTCGACTTTTAAAATCTGGTTACCAATGGTTGTGATTCGATTTGTAGTTTATAATGTTAAGGTTTGAGAAATTAATGATATTTAAATGTTAACAATTCAGGAGTGAGATCCAAAACATCGCTGACATTTTATTGAGACGATTTTTAGACACTATTCAAAAAAATGTAAGGGTTTTAAAATTCTAAATGAATCTGTGGAACGGTGGGACCACACCCGCCTATTACATTCACTTATAGAAAAATTAGATAAATGTACAAAGAAAGAATGAGAAACGAAAAGTGAATCAGGTCCAGGCTCCTACTATGAATTTATTTTTTCATCTCTTGAAAGAAACATGTGCAGTCTTATCCGTTCTTGAATCAGATCAAAATATGGTAAAGGAGTTGCAAGCATATATTCTGACCGATGAAGTAGTCACAAAACCGCTTTCTGAGCTCTGTTGCCGTTGCCGTTTTAGTTGGTGGTACATAGTCATCACTCCAATTATATAAGCCCTCCATTGATAAGGTGTCCTCAACTTTGAATCCGTCCCGATCTCTGACGAAATTATGCAAAACGCAACACACTCCAATAATACTCTCGCACAGAGGAGATCCACATCCAATGGCCGATGAAAGATTCTCCACTTGTTTGTGAGTATGCCAACCGCACACTCAATGTACCTCCGGGCTCTGCTGAGTCGGTAGTTGTAGATTCTTTTTTCATAGATAAACACTTTCCTGAATAAGGTCTCAGTAATTGTGTTGTCAATCCAAAACCTTCATCTCCGATAATCACAAAGGGCGTCGGTTCTTCGAACCCCTGGGACAATGATTGATCCTCTGAGATATTTAAGGATGCATCATCAAGTTTTTTTAAGCTACTTTCCTTGAAAACAGTCGAATCTGCAGATTTACCGTAAGCACCAACGTCCACAAAAATGAATTTGTAGTTCGCATCACACATAGCAAGCAGCAGAATTAAGAAATAGTTTTTCTAATTATAGTATAGTGATCCACTTCAGACTGGCTTGATTACTCGAACCTGTTTTCCATCAATGACTCCTACGCAATGTGGAAAGTTTGTTTTTTCGTAAAACTCAGCTGTTGTCCGGAGCCAAAACTCTTTTGTCAAATTTGGAAAGCAGATTTGTCTGAGGAAACAACAATACATGTATTTTGAACGTCTCCGTTTTCTAGATACTACTGTGAAAGCAACTACTACAAACATAAACGATGAAGATACTGTAAATGAAGGAGATCAAAGTGTAATGTCCGTTGATGGTGAACTTATCAAAACTAAATTTAAACCAAGTTTAAAGACAAAGGCCAAAAATGAAGTAGAGCTGATTGAATTGTTAATAGAAAAAATGACATCGAATAAATCTGATGAAACTTCTGATAATACCGATGACGACAAGTTCTTTCTTCTCTCAATGTCCGAAATAAAGCAGGTGCCTGCAAAGAGAAAATTGAAACTCAACCCCCCAATATTATCCCAGGAACACCGTGGCAACAGTATGCACCTCCTAATCAACCAAATATTAACCAACCTATGCATCAGCCCCCAATGAACCAGCATTCTATGCATCAGACCCCAATGAACGAACCTGTTTTGACTACATTCACTCCGCTTTCTATGTATACTTCTCCAATGAACCAGACAACCAACCATATTCAAGGACTCCATCAACGTCTGGATGTTAATGATATGTTACAATCATCATCAATAACGTCAATGATTTCAAATGAAGATAGCGATACTCAAATGAGTGAAATTTTACAGCTTTCTTTGACAAAATGAGTTGCATGAAACAGTTTGTTTACCCATAACTTAATTTATCAATCTTGTAAAACTAATTAATATTCATTTGTATTGAAACTTAAAATGTATTCCAAGAAACGTGTAATAACTTTTTGTTAACAATTATTGGTAGTATTAACATGAACAAATAACAATATTACTGTTGCAGAAGATCATGTTGTTTATTATTGTAACATGTAATTGGATTCAATGTAAGTTTCCATTTAAAGAGATTTAAAGATTAAATGACTAATGACTTACCTCAAAGTAACTACTAATTTTTCTTCTGGGGAAACGCATTTCCTCATTCTGGTCTTCTTCCCGGTAATATCCACTTTTATCATAGATAATTGTTCAAAGGACGATTTTGACATTCTAAGATAATTAACCCTGCAGAACTCACGTCATTCAGGGGAATGCGAGCACTCGTACGTGAGCATTTCTCTCACACTTGATATTTTTCCATATTAAAGCTTAGGATGTAAATAAAACCAGTATTGTTGAAATCAATATTTAATCTTGTTTAAACATTTTAGCTGCAAAATGGCCATTCAACAAAAAGCAATTCAATAAAAATACAACAAAAATAAATTTACTGCAATACTACCTATACGAATTTAAAACATAAAACAAAAATAATAAATTGTAGTAACTAGGGGCTAATTAAAAATAAAATAACAATATTATGTCTCAGAGTGCGCTTATTAGGACGAGGAGGATAAGCCAGCCAGCGAGTTGTGCCATCTTTACCAATATAATAATGTTCTCCATCCAATTGAGGTTCTATGTCAACTATCATATTATTGCTTTCGTCATCACTATCTGATTCTTCTCTGTATCCGTATTATGGTCTTTGTATTCACTATCATCGTCACTATCCTCCACTTCATAGCTATCTCCATTATCATCCAAATGTTATAGTTGATGGTCAAAGGTTGGTTGAGTAGCCATCCATGTTGATTGTGGATTTAATTCTGCAAATATGTCATTTTCACTGACATAAAACATTTAGTGTAAGACTAAATACTAATAAATGCAATACTCACATAAAAAGAACCAGAAAAACAAGTCAACGCTGTAGCTCGCGTATTGAGAGAAACGCTCAATAAGCACATTAAAACACCAACGCGAGAACTCGCGCCATGAGAGAAGCGCTCACGCGGACCGCAAATGATAGACAATAGGGTGGAACGATGTTATAATATGGGATTTTATTTTTATTTTTTATTTGGATCGGCTGGGATGCCAAAAGTTGCTAGAACTCATACAAAAAAAATTAACCAAAAATAAAAATGGCGTCATATTGCACACGTCACATGATCACAGAGAACGAAAATGTAACTTGCGTAACCTGAAACCATTATCGTATTTCGTTTAAATTTTTGTTGTAGGAGTTTCAAATCACTTAGCAACTATCGGCACCCCAGCCCACCACAACAAAGAAAAATTTTTTTTAAATATTTATTTTAATTTTTAAACATAAAATGTATTCTTGTGAATATAAACCTAACTAGTCAATAAAAAAATATTTATTTTGTTTTGTACTCTGATTTTGTATTAAAGGTCGGCAGCATGGCTCGAGACTTCAGAGTTGCGCGAATAAAACCATCTCTGGAATCCTCTCCACACACTGCGGCTGCTGCTTCAGTAACTAATTTTACTGTTCGCTCAACCGCCTGTGTGTGGCATGGAAAACCAGAAAAGGTCTGGATCGGTGGTACTCCTTTCATGATCATAGAATTTATGTCTTCTATGTGAAATGTCAGAGGGGGCTCAGTTACCTCAACCGTTTCCCATGCAATAAGATCAGTGTAATCGGAGGCTTCAAAATTTAAGTCGGGAACAACAAAGGATCTTATATCATTCTTCTTTGTTAATCTTGCTTTTAAGATCCGTTTGTATGCCAATGTTCGAATTACAGGGCGGTCATCATAAAGCATTGCCAACAAAATATTAATACTTCCACAAACCAACAGTTTTATTAATAAAATAATGATTATAATTTAAAGAAAAACCAACCGTGCAACTAGCCAAAAACTCAATTTAACACTGACAAACAAAGCCACACGGACGACACACAGCGTGTCAATCATAATATGAAGCGCGGAAGAACAACGAACTACATCATCTGGGAACTCAAACCTTATTTTACAAAAATTATATATTACTGGAAGGTTTTTTATAATCCATAATGACAATATAGATATTATTACCTGAATTAATAATCAGATACAATTTCATACTTTTAAAAACCGATAAAATTATAACTTTTTAATATGTTTTTTTTTTTGTTGAAATTTAAAATCGGCTGGCATGGCAAAAGGTGCCATTGTGTTTAAATGTAACGTAAAAAAAAATTTGGTAAAAAAAACTTACGACTTCATCTTGCACAATGGCTCTTTTAAACTGTGACGTCACTGGTCTTGTGCAACATGAAGCCATTAATATTTTTAGCTAATTTTTTTTACATTACTTTTATCCCAAAATGCAAGTTTTGGCACCCCAGCCATTTTCATTAAAGAAAAAAAGGCAGATCGTTCCATCCTAATGGACAAGTTCTCTCTCTAAATTGGCGGAGTTGAGTAATTGTTGGTAAGGTTGCATTCATATTTACTAAGACTCAAATAGCTTTGCAACAGATTGATGCTAATTACATTAGAATTAATCTATAAGTTCCTCTGGGTCCTTCAGGGAAAAGTGTTTGGTGACAAACTTATTTTTTAAAATAAATTAGCTTTTTCTGAACACATTTCTTCTGCAATCCTTGATTAATTCTCCGTCAGTGAATGGTTTGCCATGTTTGGATATTGAGTGAGCCATGCGGAAACTAGCACGAGTTGCGGCTTCTTGTTCAGTATTGACTTTTTTTGAACAAAAATTGTTGAGATTTCAATCCGCCATTCAATGATTTAAATTTTTCTGATCTTAAGTTTCTTGTAAATTTAGAGTAATTCTGAGAATGTATAGTCTCATATAATATTTTATATTGTATTCTTTGAAGACGGCTATCGTTACATTACAAATTAAACACGTTGCCTTATTATTTGACTCGATCACGAAAGTCCCATTGCTCTTTAAATGTTCTGCACTCTTGTAAATCCACACACATGGCACTTAACTTTTAATCACAATAATGCTTAGGTTTTGCACTAGCACGCACAGTACACGCAGTCAATCAATCAGCTATCTCTACCACACTGACATGTCCATGACCATTTGAGACCGTAAGGGGGGTGGGGGGGGGCACCACGTCAATGACAGGAAGGTTCCGGTAGACAGGTAATGATGCCGGAACGGTAAAACTAAAGGAAATTGCAAATAACTTTTCAGGATAACGGCAAACTCACTAGCTCACTTAAGTGTCAGAATGAACGACCAGTTCAGTCAACAACTACTCAAAACAGACCGATTGACAGACAGATTCCCTCTCATGGTCCTATTCAGGTTTTAAAACTTTTCACCCGTTGCAGTGTGGGTGGGTAATATCACAACAAGTGTGGGAAAGGAGAGGTCCCCTACAATTTTGTTGATTAAAATACTAAAGGGGCACTTACTCCTTCCATCTCACTACACCCCTCGGGCCGTTGTGGAGCAATCAGTCTGGCCCTTAGACTAAAGAGTTTGCTCTACTGAATGTTACATACGCTGACACGCGGACCCGGTGAAATAAGTAAAACAAGTATGTTAAGGGTATATAATTTATTTTTTCTACATAACATTGCATGTGATGGTTTAAAATTAAACTTATTCATTTAGAATATATTATTATTAAAGATAATTTTTGTAAAATGTATTTACATGATCAGGACAATCAAAACCATTACATGATTGACATTTTGTACGGCATTTCCTTCCACAGCCGGCACATCGTCCACGTTTTAAAGTTTCTTCGGTATCTCCACTTGTGCCAGCTACCGTATGCAGCATGCTTGTTTTAATTTTTCGTGGAATGTTACTGATCATTCGAACATTTCGACAATTTTTCCCAATTCCTTGAGAAAGAGGCGTATTTTATAAAATTTCTTTATATGTATTGTGTTGGGGATTGATATGCATGTACACTACATATGCGTTAATTGCTGCCAAATCTAGCATATTATAAAACAAGCAAATAGGCCACCTTCCGAGGTCCGTGAAGTTAGCGGCCTCATCAGAAGCACAAACGAAAAATTTGGTGCCATTCGTTAGTGCTTCGTTTGTGCTCCAACAAAATCGATTGCGAACCCAGACGTTTTCGAGAAAACGGCATTTTCTAGGAGGCCGCTAACTTCACGCCTCGTTGGAAGCACAAACGAAAAGTTTTGTGCCATTCGTTAGTGCTTCGTTTGTGCCTGTTTGTGCTCCAACAAAATCGATTGCAACCCCAGACGTTTTCGAGAAAACGGCATTTTCTAGGAGGCCGCTAACTTCACGCCTCGTTGGAAGCACAAAATTTTAGAAATTCTTTGTACAAATATCATAAAGATCAAGTTTGTCAATTTTCTTGGTAACTATACTTACAAAATATTAAAAATTACAGTAGTTATTTACGTTATAAGTCCGGGAAATAAGATTTTATAGTAACGAGTGAGATGTCTCTGGACGAGGCGACGAAGGAGCCGAGTCAAGAATTTCGAAACGAGTACTGTGGAAATATTTACCGGACGTATATCGTATAACGTTTTTTTTCATCCTGTGAGCAATTTTGTTTGAAAAAACTAAAAAATTTTTTAAATGTCACAACAATCATTAAGTCTGTGATTCACAATTTTGTTAGCAACGGTTTCCAGCAATTGTTTAATTTGTTGATATTGGAAAAAATGTCTCAAATAAATTGCGAAAACGAAGTTTCCGAGAAAATCTTGAAAAAAGTGGCCGAAGCTACTGAAAAATTAATTCCGGTTAAGTCGGCAAACCGTTATAAAAAAGAATTTGAATTATTTAATCAGTGGAAACAAATAAACCAAGTGAAAATAGTTAATGAGGATGTAATGTTGGCTTATATGTTAGATTTGGCAAGCATTTCCTCTGTATATATTGTATATTTAAGTATATTATTTGCAGTCTAAAAAAATCAGTAGCCCCTCTCTTTGTTAGTTTATGAAAACTTGGATATTTCTCGTTTCTCGAAAGTAATTGCTTTTTTAAAGAAGGAATCAGTGGGTTATATACCTACACAGGCCAAAACGTTGAGCAGGGATGAAATACGGAGGTTTCTAGAGCAAGCACCTAATGAGAAGTATCTTTTGACAAAAGCTGTGGCAATGATTGGTATTGTAGGTGGTTGTCGTCGGGAGGAGTTACATAACATGTCTCTTGATGATGTGGAAGAAACAGGTTCACAATTAGTGTTTACTATTCCTTATACTAAAACAAATCAGAGGAGAATATTTAGTGTTATTAATGAAGTGGAAGGGATAAACTTTTTGGAGCTATTCAGGAGGTATTTGGGGTTGAGACCAAAAAATATGAAGCATAAAATGCTTTTTGTTGGATACCGAAATGGTAAATGCATCGCACAAAGGGTTGGTATTCACACCATTGGAGTGATCCCTCGAAAAATCGCCGAATTTCTTACATTGAAAGATCCAGAAAAATATGCAGGTCACAGTTTTCGTCGAACTTCTGCGACGCTTCTTGCAAACGCTGGGGCGGATTTATCTGTTCTCAAAAGACATGGAGGCTGGAAAAGTGCGTCAATTGCTGAGAGGTATGTGGACGAGAGCATTGAACAGAAAATAAAAGTAGCAAGAATGATCCAAAGAGGAGAAAACTTTGTCGAGGTGCTGCAGTCTCAAGAAGAGGACAGGGAACGGATCCTTGGTCAGAAAACGTAGATAAGAAAAACAACTGAAAGAGGAGGAAATTTGATAGAGATGGTGCAACAGGAAAACAGAGAGATTTCAACAACTTTTCCAAATGAAAATAAAACTGTTCCTCTTCCAATTAACATTGAAGGAAAATCAAAGAATGTGACACAGGATGAAATAAACATCTATGTAAGTTTTACATTCCTATTTTGTGCTCCACACGAGTCACACCATAACCCTATGTTCAACATCAGAGGATAAGCAGGTTTTTATATGCTTCAACAAGCAAGACCCTGTACTCTCCGTCCTGCTACACCTTCCATCCAAACATAACATTACCCTACATCTGATTTTCCACCGTGAACACCGGCGTTATATACTCAAAGTGGCCATTTATAGAAGACTATGATTGTAGGTATAAATGGAAGAGGAAGCGTTTTTTGGAGGTCAAATGTTAAGCACTCATATATCTTATGGTCTCTGGTTTGTTTAAAATCTTCTCTTCTAAGCTCTTGAGCTGTTTCGGCTAGTTTTAAATGCTTCAAATGGTTTTTCTTAATTTCTTCATTTTGTTCTGCATCAGTTTCATTGTTCTGCTGGATTTTCAGGCTGTCACAGGTATTGCACCTGTCTTTTTGCAAAATCTTGAATTGCAAATTAAATTTAGTGTAAAATACCTTTTTATAGGTAGACAGGCCCACTGGGTGATGACATTCTGCGCAGTAGAGTTCGTACATTTTTGGAAGTGTCCGTGCGCCACGTGTATGATTGTGCTTTTAGTACTTCATCTAATTGTATGCTGGTGTACCAATTATCGGTATACAGTGTTATACCTTTAACTAGAGATCCAGCCATCAATTCGAGAACCACACTTGGTAGCTACTGACATGCCATCAACTTTTTCAGCTCCACAGTAAATTTTGGTGTGATAAGTATAATATCCTCCAGCAAGGCAAAGCTTGATGCCAAATTTGTGCCTCTTTCCTTTTATATATTGACGAAACTTTATTCGTCCACGGAAGAGCACGATTGTCTCGTCTATACAAATTTTTCCGTCAGGCACTATTACATTATTAAATTTTGCATTTAGCACATCGACCACAGATTGAATTTTATGCAGTCGGTCACCTAGTGGGCATAATTCATTGTCGGCAAAGTGCCACATGCGAAGTAAGATTTCAAATTTGTTATGCTTTGTTTCATTTGAATATCTATGAATAAGAATATTTTTTAGGTATCCTTCACGTCATACCACTAAACTAACTCCAAATTATATTGGTCAGGCCAGATTAACTGAGAGACATTTTCCACATGAAGTTCCCCGCAAAGCAGATGGGAAACTCCAATTGAGGAGATGCTTTGTTTGCTCTCACACGAAAAAGGGACAAAAGGATTGCAAATATATGTGCAAACATTGCGGTATGGGATTATGCGTAACACCATGTTTTGCAATCTACCACGAATTTCTGATATCTGTAATAAATAAATATGAATTTTCAAAGTCATAAATAAGTAATATTTTTCATTGTGATGAATATGTTAGTCAGCAGTCTGTCCACCACTGCACTGCCGTCTGTGTGGCGAACATAGCCTAGTAGCTGCCCTCAGGAAAGGGCTAGATGTGGAGAAAACAGAAAAAAGTCCTGCATTTACAGTATTCCCCCCTTTGACTAATAAGCTTTGTGAAGCTGTTTCATCATTTTATTACAAATGCCGTTTAAATTGTTTGAAATACCGTCTAAAAGTGGGTTTTGTTACTTTTGCCAGGCGTGCTGACGAAATAACCCCTTGCCTATTACAGTGTCTGACAAATGAGTGTGTAGGAAAAGAGGTAATATTTTACTCGGACAGCTGCGGAGGACAAAATAAAAATAAAATAGTCGTGTTATGTATCTACCCAATTAACAAACTCTCGACGTAAGGAGCATTACGCGTAAATTTCTTACAGTAGGTCGACTCAGACCGAGGCGCTCATTCAATGCACGCCACTATTGACTGCCAGAAGCGCGCCTCCTATTATTGGAGCGGCCAGAAGGCAAACCCTACATCGTAGAGGAGTTATCGGTCATACATGATCGAAGCATGTTCCCTACATTTTGGTTACTTCTTTCCACGCTACCCTGGCTTTCAGGGTGACGTGGCCTGCCATGAACTATTTTGCAATCAGGCCAGTAGCTGACAATTTCTTCTATTACCAAAATAGTATATTCCCGGCCGTTGTCACTTTGCAATATGTGCGGTGCTCCATACTCCAAAAATATTTTCACCAACTCAATAGCCACTTCCGCTGCACGTTTGGTATATAAAGGGTGAAGTCCTGGCAGTTGAGAATCCATTTATAATTTCCCTCAGGAGCAGATTGAAAATCTATCAAATCTATTTACCCGTGAACATTAAAATTTCTGTCATAATTTTGACAGTCATTTTAGTGACAAAATGTTGGCCATTTTGTAACTGAGTGACAAAATGAGAAGTTATCTCCATGGAAACAGACAAAATGAGAGGTTATCTCCATGGAAACAAACAAGGATGGCATTGATACTATCTAGCAGCAATAGGCTGACGTCAAATAATAACCAAGTAAAATAAATTCAAAATAAAAATGAAACGTAATGAAAATTTTTTTCTTTCATCAACTGAATTACAAAAAGTCTTCTATATAAACACCAACACCATGCAAAACACCAACCAACTTCACATCTAGTGCAAAAAACACGTTCATTTTGCAATTAGTTATATTTCGTCATACTTTTCCTATAGTTTCGCTCTGACCCACTTCACTTGTGGCTTCTTCTCGTCGTCAACTCATCCATGGAATACTGGACATTGTCCTTTTCATCCAAATAACGAAATATTTTATCCATCGCGGCACTCAGATAATCCTCCTGAGGCCTACCTGCTTTTTGGTCTGCTCGTCAAGAAAAATTGTTTATGGGACTCCTCGTGGTACATAGCATCTGCAGCGTACAGATTAGGGATGCTGCAGATGCGTGTGAAAACTTGTTTACCCCAATCATTATTCCGAGCCATGAGTCTGCTTGGCCAAGGTTTGGTCAAATTTAAGTGGACGTAGAAAACTTTCCGGCAGCCGTGAACAATATTTTCTCCACAAAGCAGACATTTCGTTGGAAAATTGGGATTTAGACGATCTTAAGCCAGTCCCAGAGCCTGAAGCTAGCGTTTTCGGCAAGCCACGTGAACCACACCAGTTGTTTTCCCTCAAAAATATTATGCTCTTCCGTCGCGTCTGCCAAGGCTGGCTCTTACTAGACCTTCCAATCCTTTTTCACACATACGGTGTAATGGTTTATTTATGTAAACTTTGCTGGTTTGGCCAATTTGGAGTGGCTGTATGATTGTTTGACTAGCAGCCAGGGGTTTACACACTTTTCTTTTTCGGGTAGCAATAATCGGAGACCTGTTCCTTTACGGTCTAATAAAACAGTTCCTGGTGATAATGTATTATATAATTAATCAGTAACAATAAATTAACAATTAATATGAAAATAAACTAAAGAATAAGCCTGGTGTGCAGGATGATTGAATGCGACCCAAATGTCGCTTCCTCACGTCGCTGTTTGACAGGTGATTTTGCAATTTAATATTAATCTGGTTAGTGAATAATTATGCTATTTAAATAAAATTCAATTAATAAATTAGTTGTATTATTTCGGTAAAAATCAGGTACGTCAATTACAAGTTAACGGTTTATTGAGTTTACAGGTTTTCAGGAATCAGGTTATATTTCGGGGTTATGGTATCAGGTTAATTCATATGTACATGTTATTCCCTTTGAGCGCAGCCTTACGGCTATACAGAAAGTGGGGCATAGTGGAATTTAAATTTTATTTTTAGAATAACTGGCGGCATCTAGGTTTATATGTTGTAATTTTAATATTAGTATTAATTAATTATTAGTATTACTGTAGGTAAACATGGGGCATAGTGGAAATCTTTAGCTGGGGTAAAGTGGAAAATTTTTCACTTTGCCCTAGCGATTTTATTCATTGTGAATTTCTTTACAGTATGGTTCGTGAGTATAAGAGGACATCTAAACAGCATTCTTGGACAGAACAATCGATGGCAAATCCCATAAATGACATTAGAAGTGGAATATGTCGATATGAGAAAGCTGCTGAAAAATATTATGTCCCTGTTGACACGCTTCACAGACGAGTTAAATCGGAAAAAAAAGCAGTTAATACATCAAAAAAGTTCTTAGGCCATTATAGGCCCATTTTTAATATAGAGCAAGAGCATGAATTGGCCAATTATACACTTTTAATGAAAAGTAAACTCTTTGGTTTGACTAGAAGAGATCTCAGAGCATTAGCATTTGAATATGCACAAAAAAATAGAATTTCCAACAATTTTGATGCTGAAACAGGCCTAGCGGGCTCCGATTGGGTCTATGGATTTTTAAAACGAAATCAAAATATTGTCCTACGTTTACCTGAAAACACCTCAGCATCGAGAGCAGCAGCTTTCAATAAGCCCAATGTGTCAAAGTTTTTCAAATTACTTGGAGAATTGATGGACAAGCATAGGTTTACACCGAGTCGTATTTATAACTGCGATGAAACTGGCATATCTACAGTGCCGCGTAATCCATCAAAAGTTTTTTCTCTAAAGGGAAAGAAACAAGTAGGGGTTCTTGCATCGGGTGAGAGGAGTTCTCGTGATTGCTGAAATCTGTTTCAACGCCTTGGGAGGGGCAAATAATAATTATGATCAAAAATCCGCTATGGCCGAACATATCCTAACCACTGGTCACTCATTTGATTCAAAAATTGACTTCCGGATTCTACATAAATGCAAGAAAGGCCCTTTACTTAACACTTAACAGTTTAGAAGCTTTCAAAATCTCCCGTCACAAACATCACTCTGGTTTACTAAATGAGATTGTAGATTTTCAATCCTTTATGATTAGTTCACTCTGTATGTAATGTTTCATAGTTCTTTTCAATTTTACCCTAGTCCCCTTTCGTTAAGGTTGGCTTGCCTGCGTGCAACAATTTCTTTCTGTCATTCCTTCTCGTATCGCACTTGTATTCAGTAACGTTTACCATAATTTAACCCTCATCCGTTTTAATGATGGCCCTTCAGACACATCCTTTGGTCTCTTTGTAGAGAACCCCTTTAAGTTTATTATTTATTAATTTCTGGTGATTCAACGTCCATATGTTTGGTTCGTTGACATATTTTACTTAACTTAAGTGTCTCCCCACAGCAGGGCCGTTGCAAGGGTACTAGGCGCCAGGGTGTAAGAGTTAAAACAGCGCCCCCTGCCCTCTCCAAAATAAATTAAATAAGACTAATATTTAATTTCATACATTTTTTTATGTAATATTTCCAAAAAGTGCATAAAAAATAGAAAGTATTTTCTTTAAATAGAGCATAATATAACATGTGTAAAATGGTTGCTTGTAAAACGTGATTTTATTCAAAGTAAAAGGAATTAAATTTCACGTACATTAACAAATAAGTGATGTTTATAAAAATCAGACACGTTTCCTAGAAACACTGTCACACAAAAAACAAAACACAAAATCCCTTATCAAGGTTGTAGTCAAACCTTACAACCTTACATATGTATGACATGTATGATTACGTATATAAAATATAAAACTAAAAAATAACGAAATGTGGTAGGTAATTAATAATTTTATAAAAAATGGACTTTTCTTGCTTTTCTTATACATTTCTTGTACATATTAAGTCAGAAATGTCCATTTCTGCAGCAAGTTTATTTTCTATACTAATATGTAGAGCCCGGAAAATATGAAAAATGCATATTCTTTGTTTTTAGCATATCTAGTTGTATGTCTTCAAATCTTTACGATTTGCACGATTACGAATCGATTGACACTAATTTTATATTGCATATTTTGCATATTTGTACTTTCCTTGCATTTTTTCGTAAAACTTGCCATTCTTGGCATATTTATGCATCTCGTACTCGTATAATCAATTTATAGCCTAAAAAATCTCATCCAAATAATAAAGGAATACGAACCGCGTCAGTATTGTTCGTAGAAATGCGTCAAAAAATGTAAAAGTGATGTTTTGGAATGTGTTGAATAGGTTTAAAATTTAAAAGTAAATACACGAAAAGCCCAAAGAATGAATTCATAATTCTGAAGTCTTGTCAACGTCAGCTTAAGTAACAAAACAAGAAACAGAAAGACCAAACAAGTACCCATTTAAATAAATAAATTGCAGTTATTTTGTACCTATTTTGTGTTGAAATTCAATGCTTTTGACTATTTTTTCAAGGAAATTAGTTGGCTAATTGTTTTTATGGATACTAGATGTAGATACTACCTGAAAATTTTTGCAATCAACGCGAAGGGTTTTACGTAGGTATCTATTTTTATCCTTGTATCTTTAGCTAAAGTGCCTACCTAGATTAAGAATGGTTGTTTAAAAATTATTTTAACCCTAAGCTTCAAGTTGTCGTAAATTAAATTAAATTTAAAGTATTGTTAAAAGTATTGCGATATTTTTTAAGTATAGACTATCGGTAACACAATAGTTTGTACAAGTATCGAGTATCGTCATAAATATTATTGTATTGTACATCTTTTAATTTTTTCTCCTTCCAGTAAGCATATTTTGCATATATTTCGGCATATTTTTTACACATTTTTGCATATTTTCGCTAAAAACAATGCATATATATGCGCATATTTTTAAAAATTTCTTTGCATATTTTCCGGGCTCTACTAATATGTAATAGATAAATTAGTAATTTTCTTATGACATAGTTTGGAAAAACTTCTTTCTCCAGATGCCACGGTAACGGGCGATGTTAAAAAAATTCTTAGGGCAATGGTTACATTTGGACAGAGCTCAACTAGGTCTATTGAAAATATATATTCTAAAGCTCCCAAAGCATTTGGATTAGGTTTGATGTAAGTTAAAAGAATTTCTAATTCATCAAACAAGTCTGGAGAATTAATATTAGAATTTTGTTCATCCTTATCTGATAACTTAATCTCCAAGTATCTACAATATTTTAATTTAGTTTCCTTATTGGTATTTAATAAAGAATAAATATCATTTAAAAAGTTAGAAGTATTATTATGACTATTCATTAAATCAAATCTTTCTTCTATTTTAGAAATCGCAATATCTAGAAGAGTGAAATAAAAATTAACTTTATAATGTTCTTCAGGTGAATTAATAATTTCGTCTTCGTCTGAATGTTCATACGTGAATTGTTTTATTCTTTTTCCGCGGCCTAACTACATCGCTTCCTGGATATGTAAGTTCACAATCTAAATCTTCAGCTAGTTTTTCTGGCTTCTTCTAACATTATTTTAAAACTATCATCTGCTCTACATTCTTGTAAGTAACCGTTGACTTGTTTAAGCATTGTTACTATTGTTGGTAACATTACATCTCACTTTTGCATTAATTTACTTATAATATTTAACTTACTTCGTATATTATACCAAACGACCAATGAACATACAAATTTATAACTCTTTATTTTTGATATTAAAGATATAGCTAAATTTCTTGTATTACTATCTCTAGATGAATCATTACATAAATTGTATAATGCATCACAAATTGAATCTAAATTGTATTTTAAAACTTTAACTGCATCCATTCTACTTTCCCATCTTGTATCTGACAGAGGTTTTACAGTTAATGAAGGGCATTCTTTGTTTAAAATTTGCCAACGATATGTTGAAGCCGAAAAAAAACATATGTTTCTTTATGAGTTTTGAATTATTAGAATCCGCGGTCGGCGCCCCGGAAGCCGTGGCGCCCGGGTGTTGGGCACCCCTAACATCCCCGCTTGGAACGGCCCTGCCCCTCAGGTAAGCTTGTTAGGTTACCTTATGTTTCTAATCTGTTTCATTTTACCTCTATACATATAACCAATAATGTAAAAAAATCGTCAACTGTAATTTTAAGGAATGTTGTAATGTATTTGTAATCTTCGAAACTAAGCTTGATAATGGAATTAGCTAATTCCGAAACATGTCGCTCATAGAACATCATTTTCATCGTTTTAAGTAATCGACTTTCGTCTTCATCTTTATTAAACTATTTTAAGGGGAAGGTTGTGCGTAATTTACATACCTATATTAATCCCCCCCTTCGTGAAGAATGGACTCCCCAAAGATTTCATACCCCACGCATTTTTGACCTTGACAAGTCAAGGACAAAGGTCAAACGAGCTCAAAGTATATCTACTGACAAGATATAAGAGGAGAGACTTGACGTATTCGTTTTCATTGCGATAACATGGAAACCAAAGAATTCTTATAGTTTCATGCACACATAAGAAATGTTTGTAAAATTGTGTTGGCAAGTCTTCCTTCTAAAACAAGTGCATAATAAAACTGGCTCTGACCATTCAATGGTCTACTTCTTGTAAACCTCTTGGCAACCGAAGAAACTCTGTTACAATACATGCTCTACAGTTTTTTGGAATGTTTGAAAAAGGTGATAAATTATCATCATTCATTGTAATATTTTTTCCCCTTTATCGACAATTGAATTACTTTTTCATCACCCCCAAAAATACAAGGTGCATGTAGTCTAATAGAGTTTACGTGACTAAGCCAATGCCTAATTTCAATAATGGAGTGTTTAATTTCTGGTTCTCTTCCCTTTTTTCAGCAAAACTTATATGATCTGTTCTTAAGTTTGTGCGATTGTCAAGAAAAGTCGTATTATTATTTATAAAAGGACCATTTTGTATACATTTATGACAGTCGCAATAATCAAAGGATTGTGCTGGTGCATCACAAAGAATATAACTAATATGAATATTGTAAAAGTTACACTATTCACAAAATCCCACCTCTCTTCAGTTATTAGACATTCTTCTACAAAATGGGATGAAACATTTCTATATTTTCTTTTCTTATGAACGTATAGTATACACGAGCAAAGAATGGATCAGATACTGACTCGTGAATCGTGATCAATTGATATTAAAATCGGCCATAGTTGACTGTTTGATGATTTAGTTAATGAGAGTCCACTTACATTAACAACGATCTTCAGTAATTTGCTGCCAGCTGTTACAATACCAGTTGCCATGCTTTAATTTGTGCAGTATGCAGTAGTGAGGTAAGGCCGATCCTAACCCAAACCGTCACTAGATCTAGTCATAGATAAAAAAATCGTTAGGTTAGGTTGGTAGGTTTATAGATTGGCAACACTATTGCATTTAGTGTAACTAAATTTTTCTTACATACGTCACCAATGGCGCTAGTAAAATTAATGCGGGAATTTTAAAAAGAAAGGTTACTATATTCACAAATTCTTATTTTTTTAAAATAATTCTGTAAATATTAATAATTTTAAAAAACCATATTATACGTTGAAAATACATAAGTTGTATAAAGTGGTTTTTTCCAAATTATTAATATGTACAAAATTATTTTTAAAAAATAATGACATGTAGTGCTTATAAGCGAAAAAAAAAAGAAAAAATACAATAATTATTAAATGCATTCTTTATTGTTATTATCTACAAATGACCATTCAACTTAATATCAATACAATAAGCCAAGAAATTGTTGAGAAGTTAATAATCTAAACAAAATTGATTAAACTAATTGTTTATTTGCATTAATGCGATCCTTCTTTTTTTTATTTTTTGCACATTTAATCATGGCCATTTCTTTAATTTTATCATTTATCTTTCTACAATCTAAACCTTTTAGTATTATATTTACATTTTTTACCCACCAATAAATCCAAAATTCAGAAAATAATTGTACAAATAATTGGTATAAATTATGATCAGTACACTCGTTATACAAATTACTTACATGTACATGTAATTTATTAAGTAAATTTTTTTGTATACCTTGCAAATGACATATGTTTGGTAAATAAGTATGAAAAACATCAGTACAGTCATTAAACAGTTTCATGAAGTTTGTTGTTGGTTTAAGCAACACGTTTCTTCTATATTCGCATGCAACAGTAAAATTATAATCAGATCCTTCAGTTATTAAAACCGTTTTACAAGTTTTACAATAATTAATTGACTTCAAAAGTTTTTTACCCATGGTACCCTGCGATATAAGAACCAATTTGCGATTGTCCCTTTTGAATAACTTCAACTCTACTAACATTTGGTATGTAAGGCACTGGTACGTTTTCGTTGTTTTGAGTTGTAGTTACAAATTCTTTTAAGGAATTTAAAGCTCCAGTGGTGTCATCAGCTTCACAATTAAAATTTAGAGAATTTGAAGACATAACATTATTAATAATAAGAGTTTTAAATGAATTAACAAATGAGGTGCACGATGGATTAATGTTTCTAGAACCATGGCTACGTATTGAACCGAAAAAATTCTCTAGAGGATCTTGGTTGAGATTACGAGTGCATAAAAAACTAAACCTCATCGTTTTCACTTTTACCCAAACGTACTTGAAACCTTATATCCAGTTTTTAATGGTAGGGGGAACATATTCACTCCCGTTGCTTTTGATCAATTTTACAGACTCGAGCACTTTTATAGCTTCATCCTAAAACTTAATATGATCTGTTTTCGATGTAACAGCACTTCTTAAAGATTTTGGATGTTCCATACTAACAGCAGCTCCATTTATACTGTCAAACAGATTATCACCGAACAGTAAAAAATCAGCTGTACCAAATGCTGTAGGTGGCAACAATTGTGGAGCTGCAAACATTAAAAATTAAATTATAATGTTCGCACAGAGCAAAATGAAATAAACTTACATAACCTGGCGAATCCTCTCATTGTTGATGAAACTCGATGTGAAAATACTTGGGCGGCAATCTTAACCTTCATTTTCTTGAGCTTTGATAAATAAATATGAGCATCCGTCAGTTTGTTTAACATTTTTGCATCCTGATCTCCTACATCCAATTCATACAAAAGTCTAATATCTTCCCAGGAACCCATTTCCTTTTTACCTTGCCAGTTGAATTTTACCGGATGGTTAATAAAATTATTTCTTAGACCTTTTAACAAGTGAGGCCCATCATATAACGGTATGATTTCCTTCTCCTTTATCACAAATCCCCAGTGTCTATTTTCTAAACCTCTAGATAGATAGTGCCGATTTGTATCTTCAAGTAATGAGTTAATTGCTTTGACATTGGTAGAGGCTTGATCACAAACTGTAGCAAGTACTGTTAGACCAATACGCTGAAGTGCGCTAATGATAGTTTTTAAATTTCTAGTTAAATCACTGCTGCTCATACATTTTCAGTGAAAAAGTAGGCAATGGGTTGCTTCCATTTTCTCCTAATACCCCTGGCTATAAAGACCATCACGTGGTCAGCAAATGATTGTTTTACTCCATCGCCAGCATTTTCAAACCCTTCGATAACATCTTTTTTTTTATTATAAAACAATCCCGGTTCTATTGCCATCTCGTCGAAGAGCAATGTACAACATCTATCTAATTCCACCATTTTTTTAACGCTTTTTCGTAAGCATTTGAGCATTGCTTCATTTATTCCGCAGTTAAAAGGAACTTTATTCAATAAAGAAGTTATAGTTTTCCTACTGGGTAAGGCAAATATTTTTTCTAAAAGGCGATAGCCTTTTGGGCTTTGTTTAAAGATACTGAGTGCAAATATTTTGTCATCAATAGTGTATCGTCGACCTTTCCCTTTTTTTTTGCAAGCGAAGTTGTGACATCAAAAAATTAAATGATGTTTTATTTAAGACGCTTTTTATAAATAATTCTGTTTTGGCAAACTCCATAGCTTTACTGATTTGCCTTTTATTAATGGCTTTCTCGATTTTTAAACGTTTCACGGTCTTCCTTAACTTAAATGCCATGTCATACAGTTTCTTCTGTTTTGGCGATAAATATTTCTTTCGCGTTACTCCTGCTATTTGTAGCAGTGAGCGTTTTTCCGGTACTTCTGGAACTAAGAAGATTTGTATATAATTATTGTCATAAATGTATTACAAAACACATTATACAATACAAAAATTTAAGTTAAATAATTGCGTACCTTCAGGAATTATATCAACTTCCATAATTTCATCGGACTGTGGAGTAGAAAAAGATGTCACGGTAATTTCTGGTCGAAATGTAGATGACGACGAAGCAAATGTTGATGGAAAGACAAACGATGATACGGGAGATGTTGATGGTACAGCACACAATGATGACACTACAGAGTCTTGAGAAGTACAACCTGTAACATAACATAATATTCGTTACAAATAAAAGAAAACTGCTCACAAATAAACAATTACAACTACATGCATACAATAATTATTATAATTCTATTACTTACGTATTACGTATATCATTTATGTTAGATATAAAATTTTTATTTTAAAATGTAATATATTCTTAGTATAAAATTATTGTATAAATCTGATTTAATTAACTGTGCTGTTACAAGTAAGAATGCGGATATAATATTCGTACACACCGTAGACTAAAAGAGTAGCTTTACTCCCTCATTTCGTGGACTAAAGTGCAACATTTATTTCCTCAGGGAATAAAAAAAATTACCTACCATGTGAAGCAGTCGTTGATGTTTGTAGTGTAGAACCATGTAGGTATAAATCAGGAACACTTCCATATTTTAAATTGGTTCGATTATGGTTCGAAATAAATTTTTCGTCCTCGGAAAAATGCTTATCACATATTTCATAACCTCTTCGAATTTTCGCCATGCCTCGAACTAATAGATCCTGCCGCCCAATAGCATTAATCCATGCCCTACATAACTATAAGGAAAAAGCAAACGTCAAGTATTTCATTGCAATCAATACAATAACTTACCGCTTCATCTTTCGGAAATGCATGCATTCGGCACGTTTTGCTTGGCGAAGCACATGTCTGCACACAACAAGAATACACCATCATAAAAGGGTAAAGTTTGAAAACTACACTAAAGAAAAGTCAGATAAATTACAATCTATCAATTTTTAAGTTCAATGACCTTTAACACTACACACTAAATAAAAGCTCGAAAACATTCACATTCAGTGGCCGATTACCCATTAGGCACGATAGGCACGTGCCTAGGGGCCGCAACGCAAACCATTGACGAAAATTGACGATTGAGAATCTTATTGTGTATGATGACAACAAATTCATCTGGTGAAAGGTCATTTAGTATCTTAAAACGAGTGAAAAACTATCTTCGCAACTCAACAACAGACTCTAGGTTATCCAGCTTAGCGGGTTTCGCAGCAAATGCTGAAATTTTGATCGCGATGGACTTTGATGATATTGTTAAAGAATGTTCGTCATTAAAAGCTCGAAAAGTGCATGTGTAAGTGATGGTTACATTTACATCAGTTTTATTCTCTAATATAAAAAGTTATCATTAACTTACTTTTTCCTTCTTAGTTTCAATGTGTTTCTTTTAAATTTATTTTTCTTTAATTTCATTAATGGTTAAACCTTTGTGTAGTCTGTAGCTCACAACACATTTGTTTTATTTGAATTGATTTAAACATTTGTTTTAGATTCTTTAACATTTTGTCCATATTGTTTAAATGATTAATGTTTGATTGGCACAATTATATCTTTTTTTATAAGAATATTTTATTGTCGTTCGGATCAATTTACTTTATGCGAACGATGATTTGTTCTTTATTGTATTTTGCTGAACTGATCTGAAACGGCCTGTAGGAAAGAATACACAAATTTTACCAGGCCAGGTTTTGCTTGTTTTAGTCGATTTTAATATCCATCATACAAGTTGTATAGTGGGAAAATATTAAATGAATTATAGGTCAAGATCATTTTAGATTCCAAGATTATAGGAGTTATATGAATTATCCTGAAGGTATGTTACAGCAAGCAATAGATGTTATTAATAATAAAGTTTTGTCAATACGGCAAGCATCTGTTAAATATAAAGTACCAAGAAAAACTTTGGGTGGTAAAGTATTCCAAAAACACACGGAGGGCAGTTGATTTTTTCCACGTATGAAGAGGAGACAATATTGAAACATAACATGTGCAGATTGGGGAATGCTTTTAGACGCTTTGGAAGTCACAATGCTTGTACACCAATATTTGTCAAAACTTGGACGTACTGTGCCCAAATTTAAAAATAATGTACCGGGTGAAGCATGGTACAACGTTTTTATTCGTCGTCACAAAGAAGAACTCACCATAAGAAAATGTCGGAATATAAAACGAGCTCGAGCGACTGTGGGCGCAGGGAAAATAATTACTTATTTTGATCACTTAGAACAGTCTCCAGCCGGATTCCTCCAAGTCATATTCTTAACTATGATGAGACGAACTTTTCGGACGACCCTGGTGTAAAAAAATGGTATGTCGTAGAAGTGTCAAGTATCCGGAACGAAACATGAATTCGTCTAAAGGTTGTATCTCCATAATGTTTGCCGTTTCGGCCGATGGCAACATTTTACCCTGTTATGTTGTATACAAAGCTGAACATTTGTGGACCACTTGGATTGAAGGTGGTCCACGTAACACAAGGTACGGAAGGGCAACATCGCAACATCTGGATGGTTTGATGCGGCTAACTTTCAAGAATGGTTTCAAAGCATTCATTGTCGTTCCATGGGCAAAGAAATTAGATGGACCAAAGTGTGTGATAGGGGATAATTTAAGTTCACATAGGTATAAGTTCCATATTATCAAAACATGCGAAGAACTTAATATAAGATTCGTATTGTTACCAGCAAATGCCACTCACTTATGTCGGGTATTAGATGTTGCGTTCTTTTGTGATGTCGCAGGAACTTCACGGAATTGTCGAAGGTAAATCTTCTTTAACAAGAGTAATAATCTCTACGTGGTAACATTTATTGTTTCTGGTTCTGAGGTTCGAGTTACAATACAATATATTAGGGTGTTATGATATAATGATATAATAATGTAATAATGTCGTCTTGACGGATTAACCTAGTATTTATTAACTATTTATTGTCTACTTATCATTATTGCAATATGTTCTAATTACTACATTCTAGTGCAACCATACTTTGCTTGCTTGTATGATATGTGTTGCACTAGTGGCATACTTAAACTATGTCAATTTCTTATGAAATAACTAACTTACCCTTTAGCACTACACTTTGAACCTGTGAAGAGAAAATTTTAACAGATTACAAGCAACGCAATCCTAAGAGTGCTTCTTTAGACAAATCTTTGTTTCCTAGATTGCTGAGAAAACTTTTGGATAAAATTTCGACAAATGCAACTGGTAATATTATTTCTGGATTTAGGACTTGTGGAATAGTGGCACTAAATCGAGAAGAAGTCTTAAGAAAGATACCTATGCAATAAGGTATTACCAAAAATTAATACTCTACTAATTGAATCGCCTCCAAATGCTGGTAAGAACTACTTTTTCGATTGTGTTATTCATTACTTTTTTAACTTTGGTCAAATAGGTAATTTCAGCAAGTACTGTAATTTTTCACTAATGGAATTCATCAATAAACGCATTTTATTATGGAATGAACTGCAGTGTGACAGCGGATCAATGGACACAATTAAAATGGTATTTGGGGGAGATTCGTGTAATGTTAAAGTAAAGTATGAAAACGATTGTATTATGCATAGAACTCCAATTATTGTATTAACTAATTCAGATATTTTCCCTAACGATTTAATATTTAGAAGTAGGATAATTAAGTATACATGGAGTAGTTGTAATTTTTTAAAAGAATGTATTAAAAACCATATCCTATAGCTTTTTATAAACTGTTAGAAGAATTGTAAAAATGTAGAAGATTATACACTAACACCTGATTATATTAATAATTTTATTTTATAAATATACATAATAACCATAATTAACGTTTTTTTCTGGTTTTATTATCTGATGTACTGGGTGCCACGTAATTGGCATCTAATACGATTTTTAGCTGTCGTGATGATGTCGTAAGGTACTGTAATTGCTTTGTAAATACGCGTAATCAGCGCTTATTTTGTCATGCTTTAGCCGAAGTACTGCATTTGCCGTCTCTTAAGGTCTGCATTTTTGGATTAGTTTCAAGTGCTTGTGAGGCCGAAGACGGTCCTGGAACTACTGGTGGAGGTGTAACACTGTCTACTGTGCCTGCATAGTAGCGTAATATTGATGGTATCTCCGAAGGTGAAGCATATGTTCCCTCTGGATGTAATCGTATCTTACTATTACGACCATGTTTAGTACCATATAAATATGTCAATGATATGTCGGTTGATACATCCGCTTCGAATGTTACCTCGTAATATAAAGCACTATTCTGAAAACTTGTTGCTTCACTAGAAGGATTTAGCGCAGGAATAGGCAGTGATCCAATATAAGCACATGGCTCTACTTTTGGTATATTATGTTGTCCAGTTAATTCAACCATTCGATATTTTTCAATTGGATCTGTATACTGTGTGATGTCTCTTCATAGACGTTGGGTTATCGTTCATTTAATAAGTCGTTGAAATGAAACACATCATATTACTCTAATAATCTACTTAAAAATGTATCATTGTGTGATACAATAAAACAATTACACTAAAACTATTTGTAATTAACTCGTAATTGAACTCTACTTAATTCTACGCTGCTCCGCCTTATATCTAATCCCCACTCATTGTTCTTATCCTACTTACTCCATTACACCTTCCCCCTTTTTTCTTTTGCCCTACGTTAAAAAAATTTTTCTTTCATATTCCTTAAATGTAAACAATATTTTTTTTCCGTCACTTCACTTTGTTTTATCACTGTTTCACCCTGTTTTTGTGCACTGTAACTAACTTATTGTTTATTTTTACAATAACATTTGGCGTTTTTTCCTCAATTACCTTATAGGGTCCGTTGTATACTGGTTGTAACTTGTTGGCTTCTTCGCTTTTTATAAACACCTTATCGTTAAACTTATACTTAATACTATTACAATTTTTATCTAATCTATGTTTCCTTTTGGTTTTCGACTTGATCAGGTTATTTTTAGCATCTTCCCATGCTGACTGTAATCGAAACTTTAATTCAATTTCATACAAATTTGTGTTGTATGCTTTAAGTTGCTTTGCCTATCCTGATTATCTTTTTAAAAATTTATCTATGTTCTTATTTAACTCTATGAGGTTTTCAAGACTACACATAATGTTACGTATTGCATTTATGATTGCCTGTGTCCTTCTTATCCTCTTGTTGTCACTCCTAACAGCTCCTGGTTTCTTCTTACCTCGTTCCTAATCTTTCTTTCCCAAGAGTTTCGACACTTTTTCAATAACATATACGTGATGATGAACCCCATTAGGACGACTATTATTATGACTCCGATTTCCAGCACTTCTTGTCTTATTCCGTTGGTCTTCGCGGTGTTGTTATTTCCTGATCCAGCAGCCTCCACAATTATATTCTCTCGTTTCTCTTGTGTATTGCCCATTTTTTCGGCAGGATCGCCATGTCATGTCTCTTCATAGACGTTGGGTTATCGTTGTCATTTAATAAGTCGTTAAAATGAGACACATCATATTACTCTAATAATCTACTTAATAATTACCTATCATTGTATGATACAACACTTACACTAAACTATTAGTAATTAGTTCGTAATTAAACTCTCCTTAATTCTACGCTGCTCCGCCTTATATCTAATCCCCACTCATTGTTCTAAACTTACATACTCCATTACAACTGGAATATACAGGGTATATCACGGAACCCGTTCATTAGAAGTTTCTGGGGTCCATTACTACTTATGAATTTGAAACTTTCAGGTTAAGGATAACCCATAGCCTTCTTTTGTTCTAAAATATTGTCGATGTTGTACAACTTCCGCAAAGGACCGGAAATCGCCATTCATCTTCTTATTTTAAATGGAACACCCTGTATATTATTGCATTTTTGGATTATGCAATCGATTCTGCGTTGCACTGTATTAGATTATCCTATACCTATCTTCAACTGTTTTTGAGGTATTATGATTTTTTTTTTAATTTGCGTTTTGCGGAGGGATGTGACCCTAAAATAGGACTTTCTTCAAGTAATATTCCTTTGCCACTGACTAACACATTACAAACGGAAGAGGAGCTACAAGACATTTTACAAAATTCTCTCAATGAATCCGAAAATGTCGATGATAATTTACGTCATTCTTCAGTTCAAGATCCCTACATTACTGTAGGGATAACCCAGAACAACACAGAGCGCACTGCAGAGTCTGAACACCAATGCGTTCCTGCAAATATTGTCCTACACGATAATAACTTTAGTCGAATATTACTTAACGCTCTTAGCAGGCCAATTTTTGTTTTCATTGAAAATTTACGGTTAATGTTAATTTCGGTGCGTAGAACACGAATTTGAAGTCTAAAATTGCACAAAAATAACTATGAACCCTCCAAATAAAAAAAATGGTAGTCAGCCAAAGGCGGGTTGGCCGGGGAATTGAAACTGAAAGAATTTAGTTGCGTTGTATTTTTATAGTGTTTTATTGAAATAGGACCCCATAAAAGTATTATAAATGTGAGTTGGCGTTACAAACGAATGTTCACCCCAGTATTCTTCTAAACTTGGGTATCTGTATACAGACATATAGATAAGCGTTTCGATGTACTGTCGGATATCTATATTGCTCACTTTGAATGTTGTGTTGACGTTCAATTGTCGTACACCCAGATTGGTATAATTGGCTATTTTTGTCAATAACTCGTCATTAAAAAAATAATTGAAGCACTCGAATGGTATATGCAGCTCATTGAACCTTTCGGGTAATCTTTCATTACCTCTAAATACCACTTCATTACGATGTGAAGCTGCAAATGTTTTTTTCGCCACACAATGTTCTGAAACTCTATTGATTGATTTAGGAATTATTTGATCAGGGTTACCAACAAATCCACCATCATTTGATGGAATATTTGGCCCACTTGCCTCTTCCACTGGTGATGGTGAACGTGGTCGTTTGACACGTCGATTTTTCACACGTGGATATTCAGTAACCATAGCTTCAGATGATGGTTCTGCTTGAGGTAATGTCTCTGTTTGAAATGATGTTCTGTATATGTTTCAGAAGATGGTCCTGCTTCAGGTGATATTTCTACTTCAATTTATCGTTCTTCAGTTGATTCGCCTGTTCGTTCTACTTCTATAAACTTACCAGTGACATTACAAGTAAGAAAATCGGCAGATGTAGATCTTTCCATGTGATCGACATACTCTTCTATTAGTTCCTCATCTTCACGTGATACTTCATAATCTATATCATTTACACTATCGTCGTCATCGAAGTCGCCGCTCGTATCTGCATCTGTATCATCGCTACTTGCTTCCATAATTTGAAGAATTTCAGCTTCTGATAATTTTTCGATATTCCACGTTTTCCTTCCAACATCATGATAATTCGGCAATCCCTTGTCTTTTTCGTTTGAAGACATTTCTATAACAATCAAACACAATCAGTAAATTCATCGGCAACGGTAAATTACAAATGTAAGAAGGCTATGTCAATCCCAGCCTACCCGCCTTTTGGCAGCCTGTTTTTGGGGGTAACTGATGACCACTACCTTTCAAAACATTCATGATGGACCTTATTTATAACAAAATACCAGTTATTTTATACTCACCAATAATTTTTTGATGTTGGAAAAATAACTAAAATATTTCTAACAGTTTGCGAAAGTTACACCTACACTACGAATAATTATTACGTACAACTTTCACCACTGTCTGTGTACAACAATACCAATACCAACAATGCTGACTTTTCCGAGAAATAATAATATCACCATTCGATTCTTCATTATGGCTTTTATAATCACTTTTTTACCCTACCTCTCTACGACTCGCCGTTCTCTAAATGAAATACTGATACGGGTGGTCTCATTCACCCGGTATAATAATACGGTAAATATTAAACTCAAATTACAGTATTTATCCTGTAATGAATTGTCTTTTCAGTAATTAATACTGCTGATATAATTATATCAGTCGGTTGACAACTCGAATTTTTAGTTCGTAAGCAAACCCTGTTACAATTTGTAAGCTGTGTAATGTTGGTTGCCTACGGTTACTATTGTTTATTTTCCCAAGGTAAATCTCAGTTGGAGACGGTAAATTCGGGTCGTTGATTAAATAAATCGTGGATTATAAATGTTTATAATGAAAATTATAACAAATAACTAAAATACAATGGTAATTAAAATAAATAAATAATAATCCTTGAATGCGGCCCAAAATCTTATGCGACCTTGTCAGATGGCATCTATTTTGACAGTTTGCTTTTCTGTAATAAATATTAATTTATGTACAATGATTATTTACAATTTATGCGGTTATTTAACGGAATCGGTTAATTCTGGTGGTTGTAATTATTACTCAGGACAGGTATGTAACAATTACAAGTTCAATTGAATAATTAGTCAGGTTTTCAGGTTAAGTTTAAAAAGACAGGTATCTGGTTTCTGGTATTAGGTTTTTCTATCGGAACTTATGAAAAAGTTAGAACGGTAAGGTATCAATGACCAATGAGCTCGGTTTACAACCAAACGTCAGTTTCAGGTAAACGGATATTCCAAGTCTCGGTTATACTACCGTAACACAGAATCTTAGGATCTGCTACACTAAGCTCGGTGTTTAACTACCGTACGTGAATGCACCAGGTAATACGGAGATTTATTAATATGCTCGGTGTTCAACTACCGTACATAAAAATACAGGGTCCCTCTGCTCGGTTATACGACCGTACAGAATCAAGTGAATTAAATCAGGAATAATCAGGGTTTTCTGCTCGGTTATCCTACCATACAGAAGCGGTTATATCGGGATAAACGGAATTCTCTGCTCGGTTATACTACCATACAGAAGCGGTTAAATCAGGATAAGCGGAATTCTCTGCTCGGTTATACTACCGCACAGAAACAGGTGAGTGTTAATTCAGAATGTAAGCAAGGATTCGGATTCTGATTTAGAGTTTCTTAATAATAACGGTGCTCTTCCTTATATTGGTTTTCTTTGTAGGTGGGAGTAATAGTGGGAGAGTTAGAGTGGGAATTCATGCGTGATAGTTCTTGGTAGCGACCCCTTCTGGCGAAAATTACCATTATTTGTGGAATTTCTCCAGAAGTTCTCAAACAAATAATATTATATAATTTCACATCATTACAATCCAAACCTTTTACCTTTTATAAATTGTTTTGCCGAATGGTGCCCAAAATTCTTTATCATTGCTTCATCGATGAATAAGTCACGATCGTCGAAAATCTCCACTGTTGAAATCGCTGGTTGAGAAGTTTAGCAATTACACAAAAATAATTTTTTTGAGAAGAGTACCTTTGGTTTCATTTATTATATGATCAAAAACTTTATCATTAAATAATGTTTCAAATGTTTCAACTGGTTCTTTTCCTTCAAGCTGCGAGGTTAGAATATTCCGGTAATCATTGTAACCTGTAGTAGAAGTCATCTTTATGCCACCAACATCATCACTCCATGTAGTTTCTTCTTTGCCTTGGTTTGATTTTTTCCTTTCTTCAAGCCCTTTTTTCCCGCAAATTTTCCAGTCGGAGATTATCTTCATGCTCACTTTGTGGGTCATCTATAGAATATTGAATCTCAATTTCTCCAGCTACATTCAGTAAGAAAATTGACGTTTTGAATTTCATTGTTTTGGTCCTCATTTATTTCTTCCTTTCATTTGGCTATCTACTAATTGGGATTGGAATTGTAACCACGTCTATCGGATCAACCGGTCGTAGATAAGGTAAATTATCTAAGGCACCAACTAATGTTTCATGTCTTGTTATTAAAACTAGTGGTTGGTAAGTATGGTTTGGAAATTTTCTTGACTATATGGCTCCATGTAATAATTCCTGTAAGTACCACAATACTGTGTCATCGATTTACCCATTGTACTCAAACGAGTACAGCAATGTTTATTGCACTTTTGATAACACAACAAGACATAAACTGATAATGAAATCTAGGTTACTTACCTTCTGTTTTTGTAGTGTACTGGTTGATATTCCCTTTTAACAAATAACAATGAAGGTATTTGTTAAAAGGGAATATCAACCAGTACACTACAAAAACACGTAGAAAATAATATATTGACAAATGTTTTTGGCGGCGACACGGTTCAACTTGTTAACATTTGCACTGTGTCGAAAAATTGCCCATTTAGTTAGATTTACCGTGAAAAAAAGCCCGCCAAATGTCAATCATACATTAGCAATATAGTGATCTATCTATCTGTTGGTAGGTAACATTTGAGGAATATTTACACTGTTCGATAATAGGAGGCTCTAAAATTTCAATAAAAATGTTGTACTAAAACAAGTACATGTATTGGGATAAAATGGTAGGTACGAGTATTTATCGTTAACTTTCTATTTGGAGTTTCCAATTTAAATTGCCACATAATGGTGGTTGATTAAGATTGCACTTGGACATTACAATTATCGCGTTGTTGACGCGATTTTGATATTTTTCATGAATAGAATATATTTACACACGGGGTACAAAAACATAAAGTACATGAACATAAATATAAAATTAAATACATGAAATGAAATAATAGATAATTAACGGAAATGAACAATTTACTCTAAACACGAACTAGAATGTAAAGTTATGGCGCGTAACACATTGTCTTCTGGTATCCAGCGAATGCAGGGGTTGTCTTGGAGTGCTCGCATAACGAGGCCTGCTGTCGAGCTCAAACGGTACCAATCTCCACGGCGGCCTCTTGATCGTCGTCGTCGGCAGCGGTGAGACAATGGTTGATACCGGCGATCGATGCGGGGTACTGGACTGTGACTGCTTATCCTAGCCGTGCTTGTATCAACGTCGGCGTCGGATAGTTGAGAGTTTAACCATTACCAGCGGTTTATCCTAGCCGTGCTTTAATCAACGTCGGCGTCGGATAGCTGACCCTGGTCCGTGCTATTATCAACGTCGGACAGGGTAGCTGACCCACTGCCCGTGCTATTATCACGTCGGACAGGGGCACTTGATCCTTTCGTGCTATTATCAACGTCGAATCACCGAGATTTTTCTTTGGAATTTTATATCAATGTGGTGGAAACGCTAAAGCACTATTTTCATTACGTAGAACAGATCAGTCAAGGAGGATGTTTTTACACGAGTTATGCTGGCAGTTAGCAGAACCATTTATTAGATCACGTCTACAGTCTAAGACTCTTCACAGACCCCTAAGCAGGAAGATCTACTGGGGATCCAAACAAATTCAGAAGAAGTGGCACCACTTTCGAAATATGTCAGGTGTGCCTTTTGTGACAGACAAAAAGACAGAAAAACGAAAATGTTATGTCGTCAATGTAGAAAAGCTATGTGTGACGAACACAGAGACCACCTTTGTGTTGACTGTGGCCTCGCTGCATGAGTAAAGTTGATCTGTGAATTATTTTTTTTAGTTATATATGTATCTGCTTACAATTTCTAATTAGTATTTGATTATTTTAGTTGTCTTACTCGTTGTATACTTGAATGTGGATTTTATTGCATTTTCATATATTTATGGACTCTGTAAATAAATGAAAATGGAAACTGTTTTATCTTTAATGGGGTTTTAGTTTATGAGCGAATAAACATTTTTAAAGTGTCTCCACACTTAAATTTACGGTTTCTTATGTGTGTCTGTGCAGGGTTAATTTAATTATTAAATACTCATATTGTCAATTTAGAAGTTTACTATTTCAGTTTTAGTTATACGCTCTTTTACAGATTTTCAACGGCCATTCATACACCTCACCATTACAATTGCGATTTTTATACAACGACGGTAGATATTATTATTATCATCTTATCACATTTTGTAGATTGTTCGTTCCAACTCGCCTGATGATGGCTAATACAGCCGAAATCGATTGCCTTTAGAAAATAGTTAATAAAAAAATTTTAGCTTGCACATATTTATAACTTAACATTTATATAACATTTTGTTGTACTAGTTTTTATTATGACTGACATATTGTAATATCCTGGAAACAGGATCGATGCAATAAAATCATTATTATTATTCAAAGAAAAGAAATTTTATTTGAATATTCAAGATCCAGGGATGCCAAGGAGACTACAAAAACGGAAGTCAAAGTTCTCTTGGGGTCACTATTTTTCATCGGAATAAAAAAAAGGGAGTCTTACAAATTGCCTACAGTTGTGGGATCAAGAAACAAGAAGGATTCTTTTGCGAGCGCTTTAAGTTTTCTGTTTTTGCTTTGTGCAAACAATGTGCATACTCGAGAGGATATGAGAAAAATCGACAAACTAGCTCCTATCTGTGATTTCCACCAAATGTTTGTTAGAAATTTGTTACAATCGATGAGATGTTACAAATCTTTTAGAGGACGATGTTACTTCGTCCAATACATTCCTAACCAACCTGACAAATATGGCATCAAAATGTATGCACTTTGCGATTCCAAAACCTTTTACACTTACAACTTCGACATTTACTGCGGAATGTAAGTACCAGGTCCATACGATCAATCAATCAATCAATCAATCAATCAAGTGAGAAAGAAACCATTCTTAATTTCCATAAAATGAACCATTCTTAATTTCTGTCAATTAGTTTGGCAACAGTTACCTACTAGATAGTAAATAATAAATTTACCTATTCTTTAACTGTAAAGTGATTTATTTTTTGTTCTTACAAATTATTTCCACTAAATTTAGTATGTACGGATTCGGAAAAACAAGATCTATTAAAATGGGGAAAAATATACAGGGTGTCCCATTAAAATTTAAAAAGTTGAGGGTATTTCCAGTGAAACCGGAAGTATAATAGTATAATATTATTATGCTTCGATTGTAACGGGGAAATGAACTACAGTAGCGTGCGAATTCATGTCATAATTTTCGCAATTTTTTTTGTACAGTTGGTACACCTGTATTATTCCTTATAGCGGCCATTTTTATTCTCAGTTCGGTAGTCAGTACGTAAACAAACATGATACGATACATTCGCATAGTATTTTGTTGGTTTTTTAAAGTATTTTGTGATTCTTGCAGTACTGTAAATTAACGTTATAATCGTTTTTAATTTTTAAAGTCCATTACTCCCAAAAAACGTGCAAAGATAGTTACACTGACAGAACACACATCTATGACTCAAAGAGAAATCGCCAAAGAGTGTAATGTTAGTTTAGGAGTTGTTAACAAGATTTTGAAGCAAAAGAGGGACACTGGAACCATTGATGTGAAAAGAACAGGGAAATGTGGAAGGAACAGGAAGACAACAGCGAGGAATGAAGCTTATTTATTAAGGGTAAGTAAATTAAATCCTAGAAAGACAAGCCAAGAACTTCAGCGAGGCTTTGTAACGGGGAAAATGAAACAAAAGGGGAAGGGAAAACAAAATCACTCTAAACCTACGGCTCCAGCTGCTCACGGTGGGAAGGGGCGAGTTCAATAAAAAAAAAACGTATAAAATTGAAAATTAGGCGCCACTAATTTTTCCTTGGCCTCCGCTCCAAAAATTAGAAAATAAACCCCTCGTTGTTGTGGGAAGGTTTAGGGTTACCATAAGGCAAATAGAATATTCTAACAATTTAATTTAACAAACAGAACCCCAAAATTATACATATAAATAATTGTAAATAATGATATAATGTGTAAATAGTTAAGTGATTAAGTTTATTACAACCGTATAGATATATGTATATAAAATTTTAAGATGTTATATTTTTTTGGATATAATCGGTTGATTTAAGGGCTAATATTATTAAATAATGTAAATACCTTTATTACAATCTCAATATTTCGATCTGTATTAAGATCTTCATCAGGATTACTACAATAATAAAAGTTAAAATATGATGTTATACAACTAAAACTTACTATTGGTAAATTAACAGTTAAAATTAATATAAGGAACAAACATTAAATTTTTGTCTGATAGATATAAATTAAAATTTGATGTATGATGTTGTTTGGTGTGAATGAAGGTAATGGCTTTTGTGAATAGTGTAAATGTGTGATTGAGATTATGTACATATGAGATGAGAATGGTAAAATAAACAAATATAATTGCGAGATCTCACATTACACTGGTCAAACCAATATCTGAAGTGAAAGAAAAATCATCAAATTAACCAGATAGTGATGTTAAGGTGTTTCCTGTTGGTTTACTTAACAACAACAAAAATGTTATAATAAATAATTGTAGTTACGGTATCCAGCTGGGTTTCTCACTGGAGTGCTGTTCCTTAGGGTCTGCTTGTGGTTTTTTTTCTACAGGTAAGGAGCCGGGGTTGCTTCAGGGAAGTAGTGGGAATGAGGATGTGTGGGAACGTGGAGGTTTCAGGGGTGAGGTAATCAGCAGGGGGATGTCTAGATGAGGTGAAGGTGGTGATGTCAGACGGGTGAAAATGGGCCGGCTTGATGGATGATGGTACGAAGAACGACGAGTTGAGGATTGATGAGATGTACGTTAATAACACGTAGACAACAAAAGAAGAATCAGGACATAAAAAGCCCTAAAAGGGGGACAAAATAATAAAACTGGAAACCCAAATCATAGGTAATACTCACAAGTTGGTGGTGGCCTTTAAGTAGAGGCAATATATATATATTCTTGTTTATAATAGATACTGGAGTTTTTCTATGTCTTTATTGCAGAACTGAATTCGACCTGTGTGCCCAAAAATTTCTCCAAGACAGTGATGTCAATCAAGATATTCAAATATCACTAAGGACTGCAGCTACCAAACACTCCATTGGGACTGGACAAGGTTTTGTGAGATGCACCTGTACCAAAAACTGTGGTACAAATAGGTGCCAGTGTAAAAAAAGCAAGATTTTGTGCAATTCAAAATGCCACCACAGCACACCTTGTAAAAATAAATAAAGATTAAACATTTTATATGTTCATGTCTTGTGTTGTGTGATATTTTTTTAAATTTTAAGCATTCTAATACGGGCACTATAATTTACTTGAATAATAATTCCAAATTAATTCGGCCTAGGCCAAACTAGTTAATACTAAAGTATTTAGGCCAAACTAGATTGTCCTGGACTAAACTAGTATGTCCTGACGCGCTTAGGATGAACCGGTTTGGCCTAGGACAAACTAGTTTGGCCTGAAATCGGGTTCGGCCGGTAACATATATATTGTTTGTAGATGAAAATCTGTGGCCTGTGGCCTTTCCAATAAAATATAATCAAATATCGTTTCTTTTAATTTCCAAAACGGAACCGTAGTGTGCCCCTTTCCATACAACTAAATCCCATAAATAAGGGTCGCAGTAGGATATTCACTAAATCCGGCAGCGAATTAACACAGAAAGTTGAGGTAAAATCTCAAATTAAATTGGATGAAGTCGGGTTACCAAAACTAGAGCACCTCAAAAACACACAAACCGATTCGTAATGAACGTCTTTTTCCAAAAAATGGAAACCCGGAAGTGATAAAAATGAAAAATTGTTACCAATTTTTGGGGAAAAATGGGAAAGAATTAATCCTAGACCGGAGCTTAAAAAAACGGCGGGAAGAAAAAGTACATGAACACATCGAGAGAGGACGCTCACAACAAGTGCATAGACGGTACCTGAAATGGAAATCTGAACAGAAACCAAGGGAATGATGATAATGCGATGATGCGTAATGAGCGATCTTTAATAATAATAATAATAATAATAATAGGATTTATTGTCCAACAGCCAATTAGCCAATTACAGGACAACATAAAAAAAATACGATACAAAAATACATAATAACAGAAAAGTAACTAACTCCATTTAACTAAAAAAAAAAAATAACCCACATACTAACTAAAAATAAAAGTAACTGTTAACTATTCATATTCTCTAAAATGATCATTACATGTCTGTAGTAACGATATAAGGTTACAATGGAAAATATCAACATTACTACAAATTTCATTATAATAACCGCACATAGCCAAGACTGGAGATTTTTTTAATATATTGGTTTTAGCAAATTGCGTATAAAAAGTAGAATTGTTGATCTACCAACTAAACGATCTTAAACCTTGATGATAACATAATGGGATGAATGATATGACTGACTTGCAGCGAGAAGAAAAAAAAAATCAAATGAATCACCAACAAAAATGTAGAGGTAAGAGGGTTACGTACGCCCCTGGAATATACCGAAATAAACAAACCGCCAAAACTAAGCTCAAAACCAAAACAAAACATTTTTATGAAGGTTTCATAAAATCTTAACAAAAAAAAAAGCAAAAGAAATGAATTTAACTATTTAATAAAAGGAAAACAAATAAATTATTACAAGACAAATACGGTACGTAACAGCTTAGCACAGGCTGGAGTTATTATTCATGACTCCACAGTACGAAAACGACTAATAGAAGGTGACCACCAAAGAAACAGTTATTGACTTCTGCCATGATGAAAAAACGTTATCTCTGGGCGATAAAATATGCAAGCTGGACTGTCGAAAATGTCATAAACTTATTGATTCCATGCCAAAACGTGTACAACAGTTATTGAAAGCCAAGGGAGGACATATTTCGTATTAAAACTTGTAAAAATTGTGTAAGTTCTTTCAATACATTCCTTTAAAACAAATAAATACAGTTTTTTCTCATTTACATTGCTGTTCACATTCAATAGTGTAGGTATTCGGAACTCCGCCGCGAACATAGTGTTTGAATATTTGAAACAGTGTCACATGCATTAAACCTTAACACGTTAGCTGCGTAACGGAAATTAGGTACACTGTCTTTGACTGCATTACATATCCCCGGGGTACTGCAGTTGAACTCCGCCGCTGTGCGTTACAAACCTCCGGCCATATGTAGTTTTTTAATTTTAATTTTTGCAACATTTACTTGTTTATTTTGAAAATCTAGTATGCGCGTATTGAAGTTGGTTATTGTGATAGCTTTGATTCGAAGCCGCACAGAATTATGGCGATTAGATTTCTTTCAAATTTTAAAAGACGGAAAATAGTTAAAAATACAATTTATTCGTGCCATAAAAAGTATTTATTTCTTTATTTCATTTCCAACCAATTTATTTGGTTTTCCAGTACAATCTTGACAGTAACTAATTATACGACGCACTTTCTTATCTGTTTCTCGCTTTGTCATTGTTTCTCGAAGTTTCGTGTAGCATTCACGGCAAACCTTCCTTTTTTTCTCCCTGGACCGTCTGGTTTTACGAACGTGTGCGTCTTTCTCTTCGGTTTAGCGGTTGTAAGATTATCTTCCTGTTTAACTTCTTCTTCTTCTATTGGTATTAATACTAGTGATTCTACCAGTTGTCGACGAAAAGTAGTGATACTTAGTTTTGTATTTGATATGGTATCATATATTATCCAAAAATTCACGACAGCAGTTCCTAGTAGCAATTCAAATACAAGCTTCCTACAATGTGGTTAATGTTGTCAAACAGGAAAACATTAAGGGCCGGTCTTTCTGTCTCCAGATAAAATCCCTGTTAGCGATCCATCGGAATTAGTTATCCGACAAATAAATCTGCCAGATAACTTTTACCCGTCTTTCCAAGTGCTCTATTCCGATGGTTATTTATCTGACAGTTTGTACCATTTTTGATACTTTCTGAATGCAGCCCTAAGTGGCTAATTTCAGGTAAGTGTTGTAAGAGGGACCCGTAGCTTACCCAAATCTACAGTGACTCTATTACAAACAGTGGCGACAAGCGATGTATCGATTTTTATTGACCGTGGTGTATTTTGCATCTTAATGGCGGCCTGACTGTGTTTACCTTTGATCAGCGTGTGATTTTTATTTGGATTTAGAACGTTGCTAGGATACCGTTGAGTTCATAGAAACCCGCCCAAAATTTTGCCTCCTAATGGCGGATGGGTGGAGCTAATCGCTGCTTGTCGTCAATGTTTGTAATAGAGTCACTGTACCCAAATCGAGAAGGTAGGAAGAGATGCATTTTTATTGTCAAATCTGTTTATACACGTGCAAGATTATATTTTCACTAGTTCACTTTTATCATAGGTTAGATAGTATTCATCGTTAAGTGCGTTTATAGGTGATTGGATCCATCGTTGAAATTGTTGTTGTTACTCGAAATTGGGGGATTATACAAGTTAAATGTGAAACAGAAACTCTAAACCTTCCCCATAAAATTATTTATTAGTTGGTAAATTGGTAATAATATCGACGTGAAGCGAAGATTAAATGATTAAGGATAAAAAGAGACGTGACATGTTTCGGCCGTAGCTATCATCAGACGTTAAATCTAAAAGCGGGATTAACGTGTAAGTTTTCACAAAGGTAAAATATCCCACCAGGGGAGATGGTACTTACATTGGATGAGATCAATACATTAATGGTTCTCCACTATCGACAGTTACATGATGAATCAAAATTATTAAAACTTATTAAAATATAAACTGCATTATGTTAAATGTGAGGTTACATTGAAAGTTTATGCTAAAATATAAGTTGGGTTAGAAAAGTTAGAAAATGCAGACGTAAATGAAACAATTTGTTAAAGTAATGTTTGAACAATCAATTGATAAACAATCCAAGAGTGATACATTTAAATTGTCAAACAAATCCCAACAGAAAGAATATCATTTATTTTTCAATATGTTTACACTGTATGTAGTAGTGAAACTGAATCGTTATTGACTTCCTTTGTTTCGGTTTTGTATTGATATTAAATGGAACTATGTATGTTAGTTTGATAAAAAAGTATACCAAAAATGTAAATGTAAAATATCATTAATAATAATAATATCATTAAGTTTTTTCAATATATATTTGTTTTGAAAAGGTTAGTGTAAAAATGGAAATAAAGTTGCAGTTTAAAAATCAGAACTCCCTTTGAAGATCATTGATGAATTACAGAATTTTGAAAATAAATGTGAGAGTATTGTTTTAGTTTTATTTTGATGGTGAAGATTAAACTAATATGACATTACTTACAGTTGTACTTCATAAGTTTTATCCGAGGATATTTCGCAAAAGGGATGTTCTCCTTTTTACATTTTTCAGTGTAAAGCCGATGCATAGCGGCTATGTTCAAGTTACCTTCAATGTAGGGGAGAGAGAGGCACAATGATGCAGTTTTTGCTTATTATTTTTTTATGATGAAGATAATTATATTTTCAAAATTCCAGTATAGCAAGTGCATGCAGCAGAGTTTTTTCTACGATATAATTTTTATGAAAACAAATTTCAGCAACAGTGTGTAATTCGGGCAATTTTTTTTAGAGGTCTGCATCTGTATCATACTGCCTCACCCATGGGGTAGATCGATACACATAGTGGGGCAGTTTGGTACATATGGCAAAGTAGGTAATTCATAAATTATATTTATTACAGAAAATCTTAGAAAAACGATATAAAAATATAAAAAACGCAAAGTAACACATAAAAAAGGTATTAGTGCTATTATTACTTAATAATTAATTTTATGGAATTAAAATTTACAGGAAAGTAAAATAATGACATAGTATGACGAGATGTGCTTCCGGTATTTAATGGTCCAGGAACTTTCATGACAATATCTTGTCGTTCTATCAAGCTTATGTCGTCGATAAGAGGAAAAACAAATTTATTTCTCATTTCCGTTCTCCTTAAACATTTGACTTCCATTTCTTGCTCCGTTATCACTTGTTCTATGCGTCCCACATAATGAACCAAGGTTTTCTTTGAACAAAACTTGACAAGTATGAAGTCTCCTACGTGAAGTTCATCACTGTCACAAAGTAAAGGTAACTCTTCGTCGCTAACATCATCCACAGAATCAGATATTACGGATTTTTCGACGCTTTCGTTCTCAGAATCGGAAGTTTTATCTTTATCTTTATTTTTTTGATACAGTTTTTTTGTAACCGCTAATTTTTGTTTCTTATAGTTTCTGGTTGCTGTCAATTCTTCTATTCTATTTTTTTTAGGTGTACTAGTGTAGATTCTGGATTTTCCAGTTCTTTTACGCACTGATGTTCTTGGTTTTGCTTTTGGAAAGGGCCTTACTAGTTCGGGAGTTGGGTGCAAAGATTCAGGTTTTGAAGTTGAAGGTGAACTAGCTTCAATTTCAAAATTTGATGTTGAAGGCAAATTAGCAGTATGAGCTTCCGTATTATCTTGCTCTAATGCGCTTGTAGGTGTGTTGCTTGTAGTATCTGTTCATGAAAAAGAAATGTATTAAATGTATAGGTAATAAATATTTTATTTTTATAAATCTCATTTATACCTACCTTCAACAGAATTGACCAAAGTGTCAGGTATTTCCAGATCCGTCACAAAACTCGACAAAAATTCTTCCTCACTAAAAGCCAATTCATTGATCGGCCATATGCCTGGCTTCTCAAATCCTCTAAGTATATTTTTTGGTATAAACGAATTTAGGTAGGCTTTATTTGCCAAGGAAGGTATCTCGTAGATGGTAATCGTCTTTCCAGGATTCATCGACATCCAGTCATTAAAAGCTGCTTTACAATTAGCTTTAAATGAACTATAAACAGTCACATCGAGGGGTTGAAGTTTGTGTGAGGTATGTGGGGGAAAGGAAACTAATATAATTCCATTGTCTCTTGAATATGTTATAGCCTCGATGGTACAATGAGATTCGCGGTTGTCCAACAATATTAAAATTGGATGCTCCTTGGAACAACTTGTGTGTTTTTGAATGTGTTTTAAAACATCAGAAAATAGGGAACCCGTCATCCAACCTGATTTGGACGTAAAGCTAACGATCCAGTTGGAGCTCCATTTAAAAAATAATTTTTTATTCGTGTCTTGGAAATATAAATACAGGAGGAATTGTTGATCCTGTTGCAGATATTATTCCACAAAATGTGACTAACTAACCGCGTTCTGCAGATACCACTTGTCCAACCTGTTTTTTTCCTAAGGACAAAAATTATTAGACCTACCTAAATCAACAGCTATCTACCTAATCTAAAATACCATCTTACCTGTTTGAGCAATAACCTTTGGCGTATCTAAAACGGTCGTAATGCCAGTTTCATCGACATTTATTATCCTATCAGGTGTAAATCCATATTTTTCTATTACACTTAGATAATTTTTAAAAAACTCCTCCACATTATGTTTATTGAAGGCTGTGGCCCTCCCCAAACTAGTGTCTTCTGGCCTTCTTAAACTAAGACTCGGGTGCCTTTTCATATATGACTGTATCCAAAATAATCCAGCCATCTTAGTATCTGTCCAACTTTGTGGAAACACGCAATTAGGTATCTGACACGCATATTGATAAGCAAGAACTCCTGCTTGTCGAAAGGTAAGGCCGTACTGTATTTGTGAAGAATTAATTAAATATTTTTCCAGTAAATTTTCTTGTTCAATTGGCGACTGGTATATTTAGACTGAAATTTTGAAAGTGTAACTTCCTCGGTTTCAAATGCCGAATCGGAATCTGAATTCAATTCACTGGCTGGATTTTTTCTGAATTTTTCAATTCTATGCTGTAATGTTGCTGCTTTTATGGCCGGTTTCTAGAACGACGGATATCTACTGAGTACGAGATATCTCTTCAATAACTACTAAAACCAGTTTCTCGAACGATCGATAGCAGTTATCGAAAGGATAAAGTGCTTCACTAGATATCTGGTTAAAAAGGACAAGATATCTTAACGATAAGTGTTAGCGCACGCGCGTTGTATTTTATTTGAATGTGTTGTGATCGCGAATGTGTTTGTCGGTTAATGTTAATGGTTATTTTATTTTTATTTTTACGTTTATACCTACTTGTAATACAAAATATAAAGTTCACAATATATACTTACGTAATATAATCAGTATAATGAATTACTCAAGTTCATCTGATTCATCAGACGCTGAAATTTTAGAAGTGTTGGAAGTTATTCCTAGACCACGAGAATTTAGGAACCGTTTAAATACATTTGAAATGTATAATGACGGTGAATTTAAGGATAGATTCAGATTTTCGAAACAATTAGTTAATCAATTACTAAACTTGATTCCTGGAGATGTGGCACCTACAACGAACAGAAGTCATTCTCTGACGGCACTAGAGCAAATACTGATTGCATTAAGATTTTATGCTACAGGCTCCTTCCAGATTTTAATTGGAGATGATGCTAATGTGCATAAATCTACAGTATGCAAAATCATTCCAAGAATAACCCACCAAATTGCCAGTTTGCGTCCTAATTACATTAATATGCCACAAAATCCCCACGCAGTCCAAGATATCAAAACTGGCTTTTTTAATATACGAGGTTTTCCTAATGTCATTGGATGCATTGACGGGACCCACATTCCTATACTGTCACCAGGTGGTGATAATGCTGAAATATATAGAAACAGGAAGGGATACTTCCATAAATGTGCAGGCCATTTGTGACTCCACACTCAAAATAAGGGACATAGTGGCACGCTGGCCAGGATCGGTACACGATAGTACAATTTTCAACACCTCATACATTCGAGCTCAACTGGAAGCTGGAGAGTTTCCAAATAGTTACCTATTAGGCGACAGCGCTTATCCTAATCGCCAGTATCTATTAACACCATTGCTCAATGCAGCGAATGAGGCTGAGCGCAACTACAATGCAGCACACATACACACCAGGAACACTGTGGAACGTACATTTGGTGTCTGGAAGAGACGGTTCCCCTGTCTCAGCCAAGGACTAAGGCTGAAAATCGATACAGCACTTACAGTTATAGTTGCAACTGCTGTATTACATAACATCGCCATTAGTGTAAACGAGGATGTTGTTATGAACGAAAACTACATAGAAGAAAATGAAGACGAAGTAAATGTAAACCAAAATGGATTGAATTTGGAAGGGAATGCATGCATGCAATACCTGATTGACAACATATTCGGGTATGATAATTGAATTTTGTTCACTAATTTGATTTATTTAAATTTCTTCTAATTCTAGCTTCTTAATCTCCAACTCTTTTTCTTTAATCGCTTCTTCCTTTTCTAATATTTTTAATTTTTTGTGAACAATATCTTCAGCATACGAATCCTTTTTATTTTTTATTTTAATAATCCTTTCGGTAAGGGACTCTAAGTGTGATTTTTTTTTTAGATGACCAGCACGTCTTTGCTGATGGAGTCGCTTCTTCTCCATCTATTTCATTCATGTTTACAGGCATCTGCCTCACCGATGAAAGTGTTAACTGACTTTCATTGTCACTTCTTCTGCTGTTATCAACAACAGTTGGAGGACAAGAAGCTATGTGTATTGGTTGACCTGCATCATTGTTGTTCCGATCGTTCCTTATACAACTGCTACCGCCCATATTTGAAGTCGATGGAGCATCATTTTCGGCTGCATCATCATTTTCATAATATATTTCAATATTATTAAGTTGAAGTTCATCTATAAGTAATTACAATGATTAAAGATCATAATTATGTTCATTTGCTTTAATTTTAATTTAAGTAGTACCTTCAACTAATATTGTTAATTATAGTGATGTAATGTTTACCAATACATTAATTATTTTATTTACTACATCATTCATAAAAACTTTTCGTACCTGTATCCAAATAATGTGCCGAAGTCATGTACATTTTTCAATGGCTGAAATTGAGGTTTCAACATTGACACAATTTTTTCGTCGATGATATCTGTTTTAGGGGTGTACGTTCCTCCCCCTGTCCGGTATCGCTCCATCTAGAATTGATTTGATGACGTTTTAATTACTTGAGTATGAAATAACCTACCTTATCATCGGCAATATTTTTTCTAGCTTTTTTCTTCATGCCGTCGTACAATGCATGTAGTTGTTTAGCCGCAGATTGGTTACTAGCATTAAATTTACTGGCCACCTCCTCCCAAGCGTCTTTCTTCATTTTCACGTTAGTGGCATCCGTTTTTATAACTTGTACATATCGGGACGCGATGTCTGTGAGCAAGTGTTTATCAAACGATGTAAAATTTTTTGCGCGCTTCACATCTTCCATATTTACACCTCTCAATTGTTTATTTTACTATGAATGATTTTTACTATTAATGATTTGAATTAAAAAACTAAATAAAACATTAAACACCTACTAAAAAAGAACTAAATTAAATTTACAATATTTAGGTTAAGGTTAACTTAAATGTGTTGTTGATGTAAAGTAAAATGTTACGTATGAAGTTAGTTCGAAATGATATCTGTTTTAGGGGTGTACGTTCCTCCCCCTGTCCGGTATCGCTCCATCTAGAATTGATTTGATGACGTTTTAATTACTTGAGTATGAAATAACCTTCCTTATCATCGGCAATATTTTTTCTAGCTTTTTTCTTCATGCCGTCGTACAATGCATGTAGTTGTTTAGCCGTTCGTTTGCCAGATTGGTTACTAGCATTAAATTTACTGGCCACCTCCTCCCAAGCGTCTTTCTTCATTTTCACGTTAGTGGCATCCGTTTTTATAACTTGTACATATCGGGACGCGATGTCTGTGAGCAAGTGTTTATCAAACGATGTAAAATTTTTTGCGCGCTTCACATCTTCCATATTTACACCTCTCAATTGTTTATTTTACTATGAATGATTTTTACTATTAATGATTTGAATTAAAAAACTAAATAAAACATTAAACACCTACTAAAAAAGAACTAAATTAAATTTACAATATTTAGGTTAAGGTTAACTTAAATGTGTTGTTGACGTAAAGTAAAATGTTACGTATGAAGTTAGTTCGAAATGAAATCCACCTAGCGTTAAACGATGTAACTGTTTTATCTCTTCATAGTTATCCAAAGATTCTTACCAAACGGATAACTGTCCAGAAACTGTTTACCCGTTTATCCGTTGGATAACTTTATCGAACCGATAACAATCGAATAGATATCTACAGCTTCTAGAAACCGGGCATTAGTCCGTGATTGTTAGCAGCAACTCTAATAGATTTATTTTTATTTAAAACTTCTCTGATTGCTTTTCTAACGTTACTCTCATTTATTGAGGCACGATTTGTTGTTTTTTTAAAAGTGCGTACCATTTTTTAAGCTAAAATAATAATATAAATGTACCTATAGATGTGCCAACAAAATTAAAACATTCAAGAGGCACATTGATACATTTAGAGGCACATTGATACGGTGTATCATTGTGCCTCACCAGGAAATGCATCAATCTGCCTCATGGTGAAATTTTGCATATCGCGGTACCTACACATGCCCGCGTAAAATATTTTAGGTTATATTACTATTGGATGTTTAGTTAACACCCTACAGAACATTTTCATACGAAATAACTTGAATTAATTCCTATATTTATGTTATGTTACATGCTCTAAGTTGTCATATAATATAAATAATACAGGGTTAGTAAAAAGTCCCGGAACGGTCGAATAACTTTGTTATTTGAAAATCATGATTTCTGAAATTTGGTATGGGGGTATAGTTAATATAAATGCATTTTATGCAATACAGTTTTTATTTTTTTCACTTCCGGTGTAATCGGAAATACGTCCAACTTTTTTTTTTAAATGGAATCCCCAGATTTTTTTAACACTTTTGAATGCAAAATAAAAAACTACGTTCAGGAAGTATTAACATGTTTAATTTTATTCACAACAAAACAGTTAAAAAATTAAAAAAGTGTCCTAATACAGAAAAATCAAGATACCTGTCTAACAGGTTGCGATTACAATAATTGTTCAAAATGCTCTCCATTTACAATTTGACAAAAATGTAAACGGTCAGTAAAATTTCTTATTGAATTTTGTATTTGTTCTGGAGTGATGCGATTGGCTTCTTGAACTATTCTCTCTTTCAATTGTTCAAGATTATGGGGACGATTTTTGTACACTTGACATTTCAAGTGACCCCAAAAGAAAAAATCTAATGGCGAGAGATCTGGCGAACGTGCTGGCCATTCGATTGCTCCTCTACGTCCGATCCATCGTTCCGGAAAAATTTCATTCAAATAATCGCGGACATTATGGGCAAAATGGGGGGAGCTCCATCTTGTTGAAACCAAAAATGTGCACCTATGTTTGCATTTGGAAAGACGGCCGCAAGTGCTGGAACAACCTCATTTCGCAATAAATTTAAGTAGACGTTGCCAGTTAAATTTCCTCTTATAAAAAATGGTCCTATGATGTTGTTTCCAACAAGACCAGCCCAGACATTCACCTTTTGAGGACGCTGCGTATGGACTTCTTCAATCCAATGCGGATTTTCAATTCAATTCAAATTGTCAAATGTGACGGCAAAAAGAATGCAAACACTAAAGTTTGTCCCACGAGAGCTCGAGTGTGACTCATACCTAAAAACTATCCGAACGATATAAATTAAGACGTTTGTCTTAGCTATCTTCCATACGGCATTTTAATCTTCTAACCTCAAATGTACCAAAATATAAATTTAGTCTACTCTTATTTACCTAAACTATTCATGTTAACGGTAAATTTGATCGCGTTCGTTCTCAAAATATTTGAGTACGTTTATTAGCATAATCTACGATTGACTTTTTAACGATTTATTGCTAAGCGACATTATAAAGCAAATATAGGTTAACAATAACAATAAATTTGACAGCTAACAGCTGACACTACGATACATACGCAACGTACGTTTACGTAATTTACAATGCCAATGTTAGAAGATATATTTTTTATATTCGCTCTCTTTTCCATTAGGTACTTTTTGTAAGTATGACAAAGACAACCTAATAATTTGCGTTAATTCACACACCAATAACTAATGAGTCACACTCGAGCTCTCGTGGGACAAACTATAAACAACAACTTTTTTCAAAGGTATCTTGATTTTTCTGTATTAGGACACTTTTTTAATTTTTTAACTGTTTTGTTGTGAATAAAATTAAACATGTTAATACTTCCTGAACGTAGTTTTTTATTTTGCATTCAAAAGTGTTAAAAAAATCTGGGGGTTCCATTTAAAAAAAAAGTTGGACGTATTTCCGATTACACCGGAAGTGAAAAAAATAAAAACTATATTGCATAAAATGCATTTATATTAACTATACCCCCATACCAAATTTCAGAAATCATAATTTTCAAATAACAAAGTTATTCGACCGTTCCGGGACTTTTTACTAACCCTGTATATAAATATTCACATGAAGGACCACTATCTGCTTATAATGATGTAACTTATAACTACTGCATTGCACAAACATGAATTACACACAGGAAATTAAGTATGTTGGTGCCATCTACTGATTAAGAGGACAGACACACACGACTATTTTAGCGCCTAATTTTGAAGTTGTATCAATGTGCCCCTTGTATCAATGTACCTCTCTCTCCTCTACGCATTTTTTGAAACAGATTTGAAATTGAACTATTAGAAGTAAAGCATGAAAGAAATGCTTGATGCATTGGAAGAACATCTCCGATATCTGCAATGAAAATAGAAATAGTTGAAACACAACTAATTTGCTTTCAAACATTTATTGTCCTTGATGAGGCCCTATATAAATATTATAGGTATAATAATTTACAGTTTTGGCGTCATTGTTCTTATTTTCATAATTTCGCCTCCTCCACCCTCCCCAATCTCTTCTTCTGTAATCTACTTGCCTGTTTCTTCTCTCCTCTTTTCTTCGTTCACTTGTCTGTCGTTCCCTTCTTTCGCTTCTTTCTCGATCTGTTCTTTTTTCACTCCTCCGTTGCTCACTTCTCCCTCGTTTTTCTTTACCTTCACTCGGTGTTCGGTTGCTTCTCTCTTGCTCTTCCCTTCTTTTGTCTTCTTTTCGTTCATTGTTTCTTACTCGATCGTTTTGTTGTATTTCACTCTGTTCGTTTTCCTCCTGCATAAAAAATAGATTTACTAAAGAATATGTAGGTACCTATTTAAAAATGTTAATGTAATTAGGTAGTACGTTGTAAGTGTGTGTATACTGATTGGAATAGAATGTCAGTTTTTTTACATTTATATAAGTAATTTGCAACTTCTACAATCTAAAATGCTACCTAGTAACTGAGCATATTCTGCAATAAAGATTGAGGAAGTGTTTAATTAATGTCAAATGTAGACAAATACTTACATTTTTTTTTGTTTTATTTTTCTCCATTGTATCCGGTAGCATTTTTCCGATCCCTATGTGGTTACCGCTACAAGGAGCGCTAATCGTATAGGACTTGTTAAATTATAATCGACGTTACGTTTCCTATTAGGCCAGCGCACAAAAATGAAATAACGGCGTTCATTATGCTTATTTTTTACACCAGGGGGTGATTACAGTTCGTACAATTTAGATATTATGAAAACTGCATGACTTTTCACATTGGGTTGGTTTGTAGTACTTAATTAATAAAACGCCTTACAAAGTTAAATAACTTTTATTAAATAACAAGTTATTGATTATCTCAATGACTTTTAGCATTCGGTTGATTTCCCAAAATGTTAGAGATGATAGACCTTTTCTTCTTTGTTCCTTTTCTACGTAATTTTTCGGCATTGGATGGTCTGTCTGCTTGTATTGTTTTAGAGCCTGCATGTAGCCTCTCTCTGCACGACGTGCAATCGAAGTTGGTTGTACTTTGATTCGGCGTCCTTGTTTTTTTCTTGCTACAGCGGAACAAATATCATAAAATCCCTATTCATGTTCAATATTATTAATTTTAGCATTCAGTTCTTTTATGTTTTTAAGCATATGTTTGGATGGATGGGCTTGTGCAAATTGGTGCAATTTTTTGAAGTTTTCTTCTAATATCTTTAGTTCTTCACTATATTCTGCGATGATATTTTCATTTATACAACTTTCCCCTAATACTTGTGTATGCTCCTGAGACGACTGGACATTGGAGTTAAAGGCTCGCAAATGATTGTAGGTATAAACTGCATAGGCTCATTAAAATCATTCTGCTCTTCTGGTACTGAATCGGAATTCAAATCCATATTCATAAAAAAAGAACTGTTAACATTATTCCCCATTGCTAAAGTAGCAAGTTCAACGCGGTCTTGAAACAACAAATGAGGTGTCGTGATCAAATTGACACCTGATTTATAAACTGCACAAAGGTGCTTGCAAAATTGACCCCCTGCTCCTGCAGGGCAATCACACTGCTCTACCTCAACGTCGACTTGTACATGAACTTATTGTCTTGTGAAGATGAGGCCATAAACAGTGTATCAGTTTTTTTTATTACTTCTAATAGATTAGATGTATAACAAAACTTTTTAAAATAGAATGTGTCAGTTCACTTTTTAAAATGTCAATAAATGTTCAAAACCGATTCGAAAGTCATCTCCAATGACTCGTTTGTTCATTATCTGACGAATTTGTTAAATGAGGCATATCTTCGTCAAATATAAATCGATTTTCGCCATTCGCACGCCACATGATAAGAAATTTTATCCTTAAATATACAACATTTAAGTACATGGCAATTTTGAATTACATGCCGCTGCAAAAATCAGAAAATATTCAAAAATGTCAGATTTTCCCCCCTCAGGGGGCCCAAATATTATTTTATTTCAAATTTAATGGCTATAATCGAATTCTACGGAAAAAATGAATGGAAGTTGATGTGCGGCTCGACAAATTTATTTTACGTCGAAGAAAGTCAAAAAATCCTTTGAAAATTTGAAAAACTTGTCGTTTTCTGAAAAATCCACAGTCGACGTCTTTAGAGATAATTTGATGAAACCAAAGGCCATATAAGTCGTAGTCCTTTAAAAGATCTATCTTTTAAGGAAAAAAAATCGACAAAATTCCATCGGGAAGTGACTCATTTCGGCCCTTCTTTTCCAATTTTTGAAGTTCAACTTTGACAACTCGTTTTAAACACCCCGTATTAGTTATCGTCTTGTTAATAGCATTTTTGGAAAGCCACGTTAATTGACTTTGTACTACCAAAAGGTCTTTTGTTTAACTCTCTTACATTCGAAGATACGAATTATTTAATGACAAAGTGCAATTTTTTTGGTTTCGAAAAGTGTCTATATCTCCAAAAGGGTGCAATTTATGAAAAAACGTAATAAGAAATTTAGAATCGTCGTCCGAAAATCTATACGAAAATGTTTTTGTTTGGTGAATTTTCGACAATTTTTATGCCTCGAAAAAAAATGGCAAGGAAATAAGGAAAATTTTCAAAAAAATGAAATCGATCTTTTTTTAAAAAAACGATTAGAATATGTCAGTTTACTTTTTAAAATGTCGATAAATGTTCAAAACCGATTCGAAATCCATCTACAATGACTTGTTTGTTCGATATCTGACGAATTTGTTAAATGAGGCATATCTTGGTCAAATATAAATCGATTTTCACCATTCGTGCGGCAAAGGAAAGGAAATTGCGACCATTTTCTCATTTAATTTATCTACGCCGACACGCACGACGATTTGAAATTTTCCAATGCGGAACGCCGGACGTCCGCGGTAAATTGTTATACCTCGTCGTCGCGGGGGACGCGGGACGCAATTTTTTGCGAAAAATTCGTTTTCCCCGGCCTAAATTAGCTTGAAACGACGTATCGCATGTACGTGCTTGGTTCACGAATGCCGTAACGTGAGGATGATCGAAATAATGGGTGCGAAACGTCGCGGCCTATTTCGTTAGGTGTGCCATCGCCAATAAAGACTACGTACCAAATTTCGATGCCCCGCACCCACCGTGGACATTTTTGACCTATTTAGGTCACCCGAAGGGGCGGGAGGGCGATAGGTGACTTTCGGCCTCCGAATTAGTTTTCTGCGATTAAAAATAACGTAAAACGGTGGGCCGCAGACGTACTCAACGAAAAATGGCTTTTAGTGGATTGCGAAATGCGAAGAGAGCGATGTGTACATCGTTTATTTTATTTGTTGAAGTTATTTTTAATAGGGGGGTGAAAGGAAGGGGTAGTTACTCGATTATGTGAGGGATGCGTGTAAAATGCATACCGTATTCCTCTACATTGGTAAAAATTATATGAAAACGATATGCGGCACGACATAGTCATAAAATGGTAAATAGGGGGGTGGTGGGGGTGGAGGTGTTCATTTTTCGAACTCCACGTGTTTGGAGATTCGCAAACTTTGTTCGAATTCAAAAATTCGCATCCTCTTATTGCTTACCACTCGTGTAGAATGCGAATTCGAGTATGACTCGTTTGGACCCCTGAAGATGGTCGAAGGAATTCGTTTGAAACGTCGCTAACTTTACTTTAAAACTATTCGTCTAAGTTTTCGACAAACTCGACTCATCCACTAAAACATCATTTTGCGTACTTGATACATAAATATCTATTACCGGACTCATTTTTACTTTCCGACCTAGAACGGTCAATTGTTCTGCCCGTTTTAAAAAAAATATTGTAAGTAATAGTAGTTTACGTAACAAGTTCCGAAAGTGATCTTTTACTGGACAAGTAGGCAAATTACAGGATGAGCCGCAGGCGAGTCCTGCAAGCCTGCGAGTCCAGTAAAAGCACTTTTGGGACGTATTACGTACAATATTTTTTTTAAAACGGGCAGAACAATTGACCGTTCTAGGCCGGAAAGTAAAAATGAGTCCGGTAAAACCTTTTACCGGACTATCACAATAACTTTCTGGCTCGGTCCGACAAAATGAGATTTTCTGACCTAAAAATAAACCGGAAAGTACTACTTTCTGGCCGATTTTTAAAAAAATATATTTTAGTAATTTGTTTTTTCATGATTCTATTTATAATTACAACAAATTAGGAAAATATTGAACAAGCTGTCTTTGTATACTATTGTCAGCATTAGCATTAGCAGCAGCAGGTGGATTATTTTGTATTACATTAATATCATTGAACTTCAGTGGAACTTCGTCTTCATCAGGAGACAACTCTTCATGTTCCATACTTGCCACATTGTCAAGTACTGCGCTTGCTACAATTTTATTATAACACTAATTATAACACTAAAGGTATAAGTTCCATTTTGGGTTTACCGTGCCTTCCATCCACAAAACTTCTAGGGATTTCTCTCGACTCTCATCTCTGTTGGACATCGCACATTGACAATGTTTGCTCAAAACTCAGTAGGTGCTGTTATACGCTCACAATTCTAAAAAGTGTATGTAGTACGGAGGTGCTACTGCTGATATACCACAGTTATTTTCATTCACATGTTAGATATAACATAATCACTTGGGGATTAACAGCGCACAAAGAATACTTAAGTTGCAAAAACGTGCGATACGCATAATTTTGAGCTTAACTAAAAGACAATCCTGCAGAGAGCATTTTAAGAACCTCAAAATTCTAACTGTAATAAATACCTACATTCTAGAAATATGTACATACGCCTATGCTCACTTGAACAAGTATCATACCCCTCACCACACATATAATACCAGACATCAAAAACTATTACCCACCATCCCTCATAAGTCATCGTTATTTGAAAAAAACATGTCTCACACTAGTAGAAAAATTTTTAACTCTCTACCTACAAATATGAAAGAAATAGACTCCAAAAAACGCTTCAAAATGAATCTAAGACAATTACTAACTGACAACTCCTTTTACTCTTTTGAAGAATATTTTAATTTTGTTAAGTCATATAAGCAAATAGCCTTGTAAAGTAACATATAACCATTATGCATTTTATGTACTTTGTGACAATTATTTTATTGCTTTCTATGTTGTGCATGGAGAGCTGTAACATATGAAATAAATATTATTATTATTATTATTATTATAGCCTGTGTCAATGGAATACGACAACGCATGCCCACAGACAGAATTGGGAACCATCGGTCTTTTCCATACACCAAGTGCTCTTTCAATTACATTTCGGGTATGAATTTGGGCTGCATTAAACAAGTTTTGAGCAGGAGTTTGTGGATTAGGTAATGGTGTAATTAAATACGTTCGAACAGCATATCCACCGTCTCCTACAATTACAGCATTGCCTAATTCTCCATTCTCACAACGTGCTCTAAGACCTGAAGGATCAAAAATGTTACTATCTTGCGACGCACCAGGCCAACGAGCAACAATATCATAAACTTTAGGAGCATCACACACAACCTGCACATTTAAAGAAAAGTATCCTTTACGGTTTCGATAATTTTCTGCTAAATTTCCTCCTAAAATCAAAATACAGTTCAGTAGGTACTCATTTCTGTAGTTGGAAAGCTATTCACTACCGGGTGACTGAATACGAATGTGGGTACAGTCTACTGCTCCAATAGTCAGTGGGAAACGAGCCAATCTATAGAAATCCTCGATAAAATATTCCTCTCGACTTCATTATTTGGCAATGCAATATACTGTGGGCGTAGGTTTGCAATTGCATTTGTTACCCTGGAAATTATCTTTCCAGCTGTAGCTTTACTTACACCGGCAAAGTCGGCTGCAACTATGTATAACGAACCGCTTGCATAAAACCGTAGCGTTAGAAGTAACTGGTCCATCGGGTTAACGCAATTATTACTAAAAAGTTTCGTTATTAGTCTTTATTTTCAATAATTATTATTAATATAAAATTACCGGTTAATTATTTTGCAATATACACTGTGTTAGGACGGAGAAGGTGAAGGGTTCTTAAAAACGAGAATCCTACACCTGAAACAACAATTTTGATTTCAAAATTTGAAGAAGAGACAGTAGCATTTTTTAACACACCTTCTGAGTATCTGAAAAAGTGGTCCATTTTATTTGATAAATATGAAATGTTCGATTGGATGACGTTATCTGAAATCCCAGAGTGGGAAAACACTTTTTAGAAGCTGAACTTGCCTCGGAAGAATGGAAGTCGATCAATTGGGTGGAAGAGAAATGGATTTACTTTTTAAAGAAACTGAAAATCACGAAAGAAAATGCCAACTGTTAAAATTATGCAAGTATTTGTTTGCAATCCCTGCACACAATGCCGCAGTGGAACGAGTTTTTTCGTTAATGTGGGCCAGTGGGCTGATGAACGAAATCGTCTGTTCCCAGAGACTGTGGAGTCGATTTTACAGTGTTAAGTTAATTATGACATGACTTGCGGAGAGTTCTACACATATGTTAAAGAGAACAAAGAATTGTTGAAAAAAGCAAAATCTTCTGAAAAGTATGGCCAACCAAGACTACTTCTGCAATAAATTTAACATATATTTATTATGTAGGTAACCTTAATAAATAAACAAATATTTTATCTAAAATAAAGCATTATAATTTTGATCACAAAATTGAGCATTTTTATACACCGCAACCTAGAGTTCCTAAACATCCCGACGAGACCCTAAGTAAGTGGAAACGTAGTAACTAAAGTTACTGCTACCGTTCCCCGAAATCAAAATTATAAAATATTTTTTGACAACTGGTTCAACAGTTCTAACCTACAAGTTTATCTTACACAAATTGCTGTTATAGATGAAATAAAAGTCTCTTACTTGTGTTTGTTGGTATGATAATAACTATGCTGTCAACTTATGTACGTTGCTCCCCTAGAACATCTCCAAGACGCTTTATTTTAGAGAAGATCGTGAACACCGAAGAATTACCTGTCCTATTAAATGGATGAAGTTCTCCATTGATGTAGCTTGGTATTTATAGAAATAAAGATAAAGACTTTGTCAAGCTAAAATTTATTTATTTATTTTTTCTTTGGCGATCGATTGTACAAAGTCTTTATCTTTATTTCTATAAATAACAAGTGACATTTATTTGTTGAAATCGATCGCCAAAGAAAAAATAAATTTTAGCTTGACAAAGTCTTTATCTTTATTTCCCTGTCCTAATTCAATTGATTTTATAATATGCATTGGGGGGGGGGGGGGGGGGGGGGGCTGACGTACTGTAACGAATATAATTATGGTATTATTTAGTTTGAGAAAGGTCCATCAAACATGTTTTTTTCATTTTATTTGAACTGCGGCCCTGGATATAATATGAATGAACGAAATTCATATGATATTGGCTACCACATTTTTAACCTCACGTTAAAGCAACAATAAAAATAAATTCCTGCAGTTTCTATGCAAAACATTTGTCAGAAATTAAACGGTGTTTGTGATTACGTGGATCCGTTATAAGAGGATTTGCTTTACTCCTGTAATGTTGATTGTGTTGCACATACCTGAAGGAGAAAAGTTACATTCGTCACATTATTATTTGTTGAACGTGCCTACCTGAATTCGAAAAATTAGATTCGTCAGACCATAAAATAAATTTGAAATTATCTCGACTTTCATTACAAAAATTTAGTAACCAAAAACAATACTCTCCTTGCTGCATCTCCCGCTGTTAAAGTGTGCACCCTTTTCAGTTTATAGGGATGGAGTTTATGTTTTTGCAGAATCGTTTGAATTGTGCTCTTTGTCACATCTAACTCTACAGTAGCATCTCTGATCGATTTTCTAGGAAATGCTTCACAATACGCCAGCACATTCGTTTCCGTTTCTTCATCAATTGTAAACAGCTTGCGTCTTCTTGTTTTCTGAAAAGTAGCTTCATGTTTCTGAATTGTCTGTATAATTTCAGTACATTTGGGGCTTGATGATTCGGAAATCTATTCTGGTAATGCCGTGGGGCACTTACAGAATTCTTTACATGTGACATTTTTGTAAATTAGTGAAAGGCATTTTACAGCTGTCACAAATGAAAATATTGAGAAACAAATTGGCAGATTTAATTTATCTGACGTATCATCCATAGCATACTTACATTTTGGAACATTAAATGTTTAAGTGCTTATTATTTGTTTGTGTTTAGTTTAGGGTGGTTATGTATTAACAATGTTTTGTTCAAAAAAAAGATTAAATTGTTGCTAAAATTTGAGAATTGTAATAAATTCATAAATGTAGCTAACTTACATACATATCAACTAAAATATACGATAAACAATATAAACTTAACTATTTACATAACACTAACAAATTAAAAAAAAGAAAAAAAATTGAGAAATTGTGATGATTTACAAATGCAACTATCTTATAGGTAGGTATATAACTCCACTACACATAGCAATTTACCGTTAATTATTGAAACCATACCTTACATAATAAAAGTTTAAACTCTCAGCATACATTTAATTGATTAGCAACTGCGGTCTTTATGGGTGCCACAGTTAAATGCTGAAAATGGGAGGAAATTATCCTTCGCAGCTGCACATTTAGCATTGGATGGTAATTTTATACATTTAAAATGAGTTGCAAATACTCGTTTCAATTCAGACATCATACTTGGGGTCCAACGTGTCCACACTGTCTTTTTAACATGAAAATACCTAATGTAGCAGTTAAATTTCCACTGCTTTCAGGGGTTGAGTCAGATGAGGTTTTCGTTTTGTACAGACCAACTCATTCTGGAGCCATGTCTTAACTGAAGTAGAAGAGCGTTACTTTAGAGCAGTAATATAACGAAGTTTTTGACATATATTGGCAATTGATGGAAACTTGTTTGATAATAAGTACTTTCCAAAATGTTCAGCTGCTGCTTTTCTTTCTTCAGGTGTCCAAGATCGTTTTGGATCACACACACACGTTCCAAACCTGTCAAAAGAAAAAATATATCAATGAAGCGAAACAGTATATACAATACATACCACTAATATGTTTGCTTTTCTTTTTGCGCGATACACTATAATCATCAGAAGAACTTTCATTAAACTGGGAACCTGCACTGTTATGATTAAGTTGTAAGCTATCCGAAGAATGCACTAAAATATCCTTTTCACTGGCTTCACCAACTTCCGTAGATAAAACATGTTCATTATTAAATTCTGGCCCCGCCAAAGAATTCGTTACAGAAATGTGAGACTGCAAGTCTCTTCATGACTACGTGAACTTGAATTATTTCTGTATCATCATCTAAATCTTCCGATTCATCTCTTGTTATTGATTGAGGTAACAGTTGAGTATGCGGGTCCATACCAATTTCGGGAATAAATTTTAGGAATGATAGGGAAGGGGGGTCCCTTACAGGAAAAATTAAAAAAAAGTTGTCCCAGAAAACGACCCTTTTGTTTTAAAAGAAATTATTTTGTTATGCATTTAATTGTAGAGTTACAGTCTACTATTCAATAGGTGGCGTTATAGGTATGAATTTGTAATTAAAAAATACATATGAAAAGGACAGTAACGTATTACTCAACACGTAATCGATAAGTCAAGAAATTGTAGAATAATCAAAAGAGAGTGGATATCTATTTATTATATACCTTAATCAGTGTTGTCTGTTCCTAAATTGAAAGAACGTATTATTAACATGTGGGTTGCCATATGTAAACGCACTTGGGTATTGCACGTAATTAATTTAAAATAGTAAAGGAGTCAGATAAAAACGACATCGGGAATCATCTTCTCAACCTATGACACAGATCAATGTGCAGAATTTATTCCCGTTAGCTTAATATCACTCGCTCGAGAATTGCTTCTAAATAAGTAAAACATGGATTTATACAGGGTGAATGAGACCACCCATATCAGTCTTTTATTTAAAGAACGGTGAGTCGTAGAGAGGTGGGGTAAAAAAAGTGATTATAAAAGGTATAATAAAGAATCGAATGGTGATATCATTATTTCTCGGAAAAGTCAGCATTCCTCCAGAAGGCCTCCAACTCCAAAATTTTAAATGGTACCATAAGTCAAAAAAGGTATTGTTTGAAAGATTGTTAAAAAAGAAGAAAGTTTTATAGGAAAAATTATTTTATTACTGCCACCCCTTTTCAGTAATATTCGACTAAAGTTATTAAATTTGAAATTCACTGTTAACAAGAAACATTGAAAAGTCGACTTTTAAAATCTAGTTACCAATGTTACATGTGTTCTTCCCTTTCAAGAAGTACTTATTAGAGCCACTGATAGTGTACCTAGAAGAGCTCAACAGTGCTTAGCAGTAAATGGAAGACATTTTGAACACATGTAACATTGGTAACTAGATTTTAAAAGTCGACTTTTCAATTTTTTTTGTTAACAATGAATTTCAAATTTAACAACGTTAGTCGAATATTATTTAAAAGGGGTGGCAGTAATAAAATAATTTTTCCTATAACACTTTCTTCTTTTTTAACAATCTTTCAAACAATACCTTTTTCGACTTATGGTGCCATTTAAAATTTTGGAGTTGGAGGCCTTCTGGAGGAATGCTGACTTTTCCGAGAAATAATGATATCACCATTCGATTCTTTATTATGCCTTTTATAATCACTTTTTTTACCCCACCTCTCTACGACTCACCGTTCTTTAAATAAAAGACTGATACGGGTGGTCTCATTCACCCTGTATACTAGCGGATAACCTATAAGAACCGCTGTACATAATCGATAACTAAAGAACTTGTAGAACACTCAAAAAGGAGTGGATAACCTATAAAAATGAAAGGGAAAGAAGAGTTAACAACAGTCGCACAATTTATGGTTGCTTTGAAAAAAGAACAATACAAATTACAAATTCGTAAATGCGCAGAGAAAGAAGTTCTTTGCCGAATTTCTTTAAATTTGAGTCAAGTTGAGTATAGTTATACTTAAAAATTTTTGATTGTCTATCTGGTGGCATTCTATTTTAATAAAGGTTTCTGGGTAATTTAAAAAGAAGCTTAAACACGACACGATGTTAAAGGACGCAGTATCAATAAAGACTGTATTTTAGGTGCACACTGCAGGTAGAAATAATACAATGGGAAATATTCCAAAGTAAGGAAAATGTTATTATTGTAACGGGCTTAATTATTAAAGAGTTTTCACTTTGTACACAACATTCCTTTCCCTTTCAAACAATACCTATTATATGCATTACAAATAATCTTAGAAATTTCCCAGAAAAATGTATATAAAATTTAAAAATTAAGAAATACTTTCATTACAAAAAACTTGCAAAAAAATTGACAGAAAAGGTAGGTAGGTACTAAATAGGCAAAAATCTAAAAAAGAACCAAAAAAGGCAAAATAAAGTTTGCATTTTTGGAAAGTGCATACTCTAAAACGGATTTTAAATGGAGCCTGCCTTAAGTTTTTCCCTTTATAAAAAAAGGCATTTTGCCTAACTATCCTAGCTTTATTTATGTATATATAGCTAAGATTATATCAAACATGAAATAACACAGTAATGTGGATATTACGATGAAAAAAAACATAATACTTACCGTTAACGAAATATAACAAATTTACAGGCGTCGGACTATCATACCGAATATGTAAACAACTGTATAATTATCAACTTTAAAATAAGTTTTCGCAGAGATAACACCCAAATTGTTAATAAACACACCGATTACTGGTTCCTTGGTCACATACTGTGATTTTCGAAATCAAACCAGCATCCAATACCTTTCCAATCGCTATGTTAATTAATTGCAGCATTTCATGAGATTTTATACCGGATCAACTGGGGAAGTACCCAATAGCCATCTTCCATGGTGAATATAGACCGCGAATCATGTGCATAATTAGCTTCTACTGACTTTCGTCCTATTGGACCAATATCTTCGAAACCTTCTATAACGTCAAAGTCCTTGGAATATTCAAATTTATTTTTAATAGCCATTTCATCAAACAAAATAGAACAACGTTTTTCTAGATAACAAGAATCTACAAACTTATTTTTCATTACTTCTAAACACTTTAATAAATTGAAGCCGTGTTTACATTTGGGCTAGGAAGAATAACCTTTTGATTGATCGTAGAAAATTATAAACCGAAGACGATTTGTAAAACAGCATAATGCTCAGTTTTTTCTGCTAGTGTGCATAGTGTATGGGTCTTCTCTTGTTTTTCAATAAAGTGAAGCAAATTGAAATTTACTGAAAATGCTATCAACTGTATTTAATTCCTTTTGTTTGTTAACAATTTTACGCGGTCTTGAAACACGAACTTTTTGTGTTCTTAGTTTTCTTTGAGTAGAAGCTAATCTCATAAACAGCTTTTCGTTATGAAGAGTTTCCTGGACAGGCGACCAAAATTGTTTTTGTTTAGAAACATTTGGACTTTGCATTCGTATAATCTCTTTCTGACAATTTCTTAGTGGGTGTTTTAGGAGAAGGAAGTTTGTTTGGCGAGGTGATTAATGACGACAGTGTCAGAGACTAAGATTATGTACGTGATAGCAGCTTTGACTCCCACGATTCACATGAATTAGAATCACCAACAATTAAAACTAGACAAAAAGACGAATCAACTGAAGAACCTCTACTACCAGAATCAAGAGACGAAGTTTTAAATAATGGAATTGCAAGGTATTTGTACCGATGAGTACCAAGAACAAAGAAGCGAGAATTTGGAAAAGAAATGCCGCAAATAAAAAAGAAATACCAATGAATGGAAACGCCACATCAAATAACGGAAGCATAATTGTGCTGTACAATAAACCAATTCCAAAAACAAACTTATATCAAAGAGAAAGCTTTAAAACACCTTGCAACGAAAGATGTCGCTATAAATGCTATTCAGTGATTTCAGAAGAAGAAAGAGAGCATTTTAAAGTCATTCTGGGAAATTGAGGAGAATACAAGGAGCGACAGTATATTTTGTCCAACATAGAAAATGTGGATCCAAAATACAGATATCCAGCAAAAAATGGTAATAGGTTGCATAACGAAGCCTATTTTCTCAGAAAAAATTTAGAAAAAATCCGTCATGGCAACCGACACATTGGCGACACGATGATAGGTACAATTATAAAAATGCGTGACTCAAACTTGATTGTGATACCGAATGAGTGAGGAAAGCAGAGGAAAGAAATCCAATTAATTCAATCCCAAGGGTAGAATCGTATTACTTAAGAAACCAGACCAAACGAGATATTTTGAAGGTTCTCTAAACATTTCAACGGGCGATTCTTTAATACTGATAACAGTTTGAATTTCCCGTAAAACAAAATATTTTTTCCACTACTAGCTGTGAAGTTGACAATTATTGCGTATCCTAGACAACTGAGAAGTTTAATTTCTCTACCTAGTGGTCAATAATCTATTATATTATTCACCTAGGTTAATAATGGGAATTTGCGCATTCCTGTGCTACCTACTTGATTTTTACAAGAAATTTTTTTATTTTTAATTTGTGTCTTAAATTTGACTAGAGTGGAAAAAATTGTATATACACCACGGTGGTGAAGCCATTTATACACAGTGTTGTGCATTATCTAGATAAATCATCTAGATAAAATTTTGTTATCTATCATCTTATCTAAGATGACACTATAATCAATTATCTATCATCTTATCTTAGATGAAAAAACAGGTTATCTATAGGTATTAGATAACAGATAATATTTCGTGTCGGTAGTTAAAGCACACAAGATACCTTACTTTCAGGAACTTTGTTTTATTTAGGTCGGCACGGCAACGGTGTGGCACTGTTGTGACTGCCATGACGGTCCGGGTGTTTGTTCAGTAGTGGCAGTGGTTAACATAACCACACTTCTTAGATTCCGGATTTCAGATTTTTTGGTTTAAATATGGAGAAATTCCTAGTCGGACCTCCGTCGAAGTCGAGAAAACGTGTCAATGTGGACGTGGTCGACTTTGTGGACAATAATAACGAGCCGCCGAATCCAAAAATTTTAAAAACACCCTCCCATCATGAGGCACATGGAAGCCTTGTTGATGGCAAGAATACGGAAACACAATCAGAATCCTACATATTTAATGGAACATTTTTTAAAATAATCCACTCTGAAAAGCAAAGCATCAAGGCTCAATGTATGCACTGCCCTAAAGTAATTTCGGGTTTCAGAAATTCAACCGGGAACTTTCTAAGCCACGTTAAAGTAATACAATAAATCCGTTATTACTATGACTAATTTAAAATAACTATTATGGGATATATTTTTAGAGACTACATCAGCCTTTACTGGGTTTGCTCAAGAAAGTCAAAGAGGAACGGCAGTTACAACAATCAGGTATGCTTACGACGAAGACAAAGAAATGTGAAGCATCGGGTTTGGAGACTTCTGCTCATTATGTTCAAGCTACATTATTTGCTCCCATTCCTCTAACAAAGACAAAGGTGTTTATAGGTCTTTTGTATTATTCTTTACAATTTTCAACAAAAAATGTAAATCTGTGTCGTTTCATTGATAAGAATTACATAGTAGGTTCCCGTACCACTAATTAATGGTTACAGAGTATACATAATAACATAACCTATACCTTTAGTCTGAAAAATAATTTTAATAATAAATTTTAGGTTGTACAATTGGTCTTTGACTACATAGCTGCTGAGATGCGCCCTCTTTCAACGGTTGAAAAGCCCACCTTTAAGGCTTTAATTGAAGGACTTGCCAATAATAAAAGCGTTAGGACACCTGATAGGCGTACAATCGCCGTCAAAAAAGAAGCCCATGTCCTGAGGCGATATTAAAAGTTTGGACATCCTTGGATATACGGGGATATTATATTCACATCATACAATAGCACAGAGTAACAATAGTAATTACCAACCGGTATAATGTCTAACAATAGCCGCAATTTCTCAGGTCGTTTGAAAATAATATAATTGATTATTATCGGGAATCATATTTTTATTGTACATTTTTAAACTTTCAACAATCCTCGATATAAATTAAAGAAATTGAGATCTGAAACGAAATGAGATAGTCATTATCGAATACTGCTTAATTACAGGGTAATTAAATATATACATTGTTTTGTAAACCCTTAATTTTTTCATTTTTATGTAATTTACATGTTTTCTTTAAATCTCATAATGCTTCTGGGATATTAAAAACCAAAAAAATGAAATAAATACAGTAGGTATGTGCAGTATTTCATTTTCCCTACAACAATTTGAAATATATTTTTTCCCATTTTATTGATAAATTATAAAACTGTAGTAATTATTTTTTACATTTTTTTCGTTTTTTAATATTCCAGAACCATTATGAGATTTAAAGAAAACGTAATTTAAATAAAATGAAAAATTAATGGTTTAGAAAACAATTTATACATTTAATTACCTCTTGATTAAGCAGTATTCGATAATGACAAACTCATTTGCTTTTAGATCTCAATTTCTTTAATTTATATCGAGGAATGTTGCGGCTATTGTTAAACATTATACCTGTTTGTAATTACTATTGTATAATGCGAATACAATATCCCCATATACCCAAGGATGTCCAAACTTTTAATATCGCTTCGGGGCATGGGCTTCTTTTTTGACGGCGATTGTACCATTACCAAAGAATTGGAATTGCGATACCTTGACCACAAAACGGACTTAATCAAGCAAATTAAAAAGCAAGCATACGTATGTATAACAGCAGACTTATGGCCTAGTAATAACAGAAGTTACATGGGAATGACACATCACTATATTTTGGAGGACAAATTTGTAAGAAAATCGCATTTATTATGTTGCAAACGATTTATGGGAAAAATTGTTTATTCATCGATTGCTACTTGTATTACATCTGTCTTAAATGATTTTCAAATTGAAATTCCTAAAGTTTCGCATATCGTAACAGATAATGCGTCAAATTTTGTTAAAGCATTTGAGGTTTATGGGAATGGCACACATGCACTTGAGAATGAAGCACCAAATTTGAAAGACGAAAACATTACCCCTGTTTGTAATGACTCTCATGATGAATATGATGATGAAGATGATGATGGTTGTAGTGGGGATGCAGGAACTTGTGAAGGTATGCCCATCTTTTTTATTTTTTAGTAATAAAAATGGCTATTATTTAAGATGTACAAATCGTCAATTTGGAACCAATTCTTGGCCTTCCTTATCATTGTGATGACCTGGAATCATCAGATGGTGATGCAGAAGAAATTATCTTGCCAAGTCATATAAGGTGTGCTGTACACACCTTAAACTTAGTCGCAACGGCTGATGCCAACAAAGCCTTGTTGGATAAATTCACTGACTATAAGATTTATCGCTCTACATTTGGGAAACTTCAGGCTTTTTGGAATTTAACGAGCAGGAGTACTGTTGCTTCAGACCTAACATATGAACTGTGCAAGTGTAAATTTCCTGTGCCTATTATGACACGATGGAATTCATATTATGATGCAACAAACAACATTTTGCAACAAAAGGATAAACTAGGCGAATTATTCTCAAAATTAAAACTCCCAAAACTGAAGAGTGCAGAATGGATTTTTATTGAGGAGTACTGCAGAGTGACGGAACCACTCGCTTGTGCATTAGATAAATTACAAGGCGAAATAGAGTGTTTCCTTGGGTTTGTTGCTCCTACTTTATTTGTTCTACGTATCAGGTTGATGGAACTTTCTTCTCTTGTCTACTGCACTGCTTTGAAATTGGCGATAATGGCAGGGATTGAAGAGATTCCAACACCTGTTCGATATGGAAAATCACCCAACTGATAGTAAAGCTTTCGTTTTGTCGGCGATGAGTCACCCGAAATTCAAAACCAAGTGGATTCCTGAGAGACTTGTAAATTATTGTAAGGAAATGTTCATCGCTGAATTTACTCTTTTGATCTCGAACACTACGAATAAAGATAGTGAATCGGACACAGATGACAGCGATGTTTTTTTCTATAAATCACTAGCTCACAATAATAATGAAAACACGATCAGAAAACTTGATAATTCTGAGGTGGAAATGTATTTCAATTGTAAAAAGAAAGAGTTAACAATGTTAGAGTCGTTTTCAACGGTTAAAAAAATGTTTTTGAAGTACAACACAACCCTACCATCCTCAGCACCAGTCGAACGATTATTTAGCTCGGGAGCTCAAATCCTGATACCACGCCGAAATAAACTTAATGACAAACATTTTGAAATGCTCTTAACTTGCAGAAGCAACCTTAGAAAATAAATTATTACTTCCTAGTTATCGAACCAATATGGTAGTTATTTTTGTATGTACATATTTCTGTGTAATCCAATAAAAGGTAATTGCTATTTTTGTTTTATTTTTAAGATCTCTTGTAAACTACATGACTACATATATTTAGTATGAATGTACAGGTATGGAGCTACATAAATTATAAATATTGCTGCTAAATCCAGTACTTACCACCTGAACCACATTGAACCTGGCATAAATTTTTCTTAAATTATCTGTTGAATTATCTAGATAATTTATAGGTAATCTATTATCTTTATCTAGATTATTATTTGCAAGATCATCTTTTATAGTCCGGTCAATTTAGCCGAAAAAATGGGGGTACCCTTACATAAATTCCCAACAAGCTGAAAATTTGCATGAACGTTAGGGACACCATTATAATGAAATTTTGAAAAGTCCCCATCAATCCCATGTGTGCAAAAAATTTTATTCAAGGTCAAAGTTCGCAAAAATGGGTTTTTTGGATTTTTCAGCGAGACGGTTAGTTTTATGATAAAAATATCTCAGACAAAAATTGTAGACCATGCAATTATCTACAAAAATTGACCTTGCACTTTTTTTCATAACATTAACCATTTCAGAGAAAAAGGGGTTCTAAAATTTACTTTAGTTGTATTCTCCATAATAAGCATGACTACGCTGTACTATGTACATCATTGGACTGGACACATAATATAAGTAAAACTATTAGTCTGCATGACTAATACATTAATAATAAATGATAATTTTGAGAATATGAACTGAAAAGAAACCGAGTCCCTCATTTTATGTGAAAACAAAATCAAGTATCAAAAGGCGCGAATTCTTATAGAATTCTAATTTCAACCAACTTCAAATCTGTATCTAATTATGGCATATACTATATACAATATATATGTATATAACTAACCCCCCCCCCACCATCTCAGACATGAGCACCCCGGATTCTGCACAAATGAGTCATTGTTTTTCTTTTCACCCTTAAGGAAAATGGAAGCGGAGAGGGTGACGGACAATTTGCAAAACACGAAAAAATGTTGGCGGACAAAAAGTAAAAAAAGATCGTTTTTCCCCCTTTCCACCCCCAAAAAAGGGGCTGCAGTTGGGGGTGAAATTTGCAATTTGCGAATAGTTTTTTATGGAGAATCCAAAAGTGTAATAAAAAATAGGTGTTCCCATTTAAGTTTTCAAAACTCACCCCCGCTCCACCGCGCAGGGGGTGAGGGTGATATTTACGTATCATGACTCAATAGGTTTCAAAAAATAAAGGAATCGTGTTTTTTTTCTTTTTCAACTTGGATGTGACGTTCTCGAGATATTAAAGGGTGTATATTTTGACTTTAATGGCGTCCCGACGGCGAAAAAATTAACCAAAGATTTGGAATCAGTAAAGAATTTCCTATAAGTTGACACCACTTCCAGCTTTCTAAACCCTGTAACATCGACCAACGCACAGGCACAGCATCAGCAATGCTCCGGAGGGGTAAAACCACAGTGTTTAAATTGTTTGAAAAAATAAATTTTATTACATGTGCTTTCGAAAGATATTAACTCTACTAAAGAAACTCTAATCAGTAATCATCAACGGAATTCGCTTTCTTCTTTCTGTATATGGAGCTTCAGAAAGAATTCCTTGGGTAGACAAGTTATGTTACCATCTTTTACAAAACATACACGTAATAAAAAACGTGTGCAATTAGCTTGCCTTCCTCCAACCGCGGCTTCTACTCACCAACAGGTTCAAGTGTGGCTTGTTAATCAACTGGACCCAGAAGAATGGGGTTGGAAGCTAATTAATAATGTATTGAAACCAATCCACACTCACTTCCACCTGCACCAGAAACCTCATTACTTAATACTATTTTTTACAACTGCAAAAAGGGGTGTAATTCGAAATGCGGCTGCAGAAAGTAGGCTTATCTTGTTCACCAGCACGCACCACTTGTCAATGCGAGTCGTGTTGAAGTATTAAACCTCCAATAGAAGAAGATCCTTACATCAACGATGAAATAACTGATGTATCGCTGTTAGAACAATTTACGTCAACTCAGGAAGATGAGGAAGAAGAAGAAATAGAAGAAGAAGGAGATAGAGGAAGAGACGAAGAAACAGATGATGACGATGATGATGAATAAGACGACCTGACATTCCATTAAATTTTACTGAGATAGACCGTGGACTAGGGCTACCGGAGAAATCACGTTAAAAAAAACTAAAGTAAATTTTAGAATCGCTTTTTCTCTGAAATGGTTAATGTTATGAAAAAAAGTATAATGGCATTTTTTATAGATAATTGCATGTTCTACAATTTTTGTCTGAAATATTTTTATCATAAAACTAACCGTTTCGCTGAAAAATCTAAAAAACCCATTTTTGCGAACTTTGACCTTGAATAAAATTTTTTGCACACATGGGATTGATGGGAACTTTTCACAATTTCATTATAATGGTGTCTCTAACGTTCATGCAAATTTTCAGCTTGTTGGGAATTTATGCAAGGGTGAATGTCTAAATTGACTGGGCTATTATCTGTATCTAGATAACATTTTTCATTATTATCTGTTATCTAGATAAAAAAACAGTTATCTGTGCACAACACTGTTTATAGACCTCGCACCTTATTCCGCTCGGGGCGAAGCCTCGCGAAATAATCTTGGTCTTGGTGCTCGGTCAATAATAACAGTCTTCACCACCTTGGTGTATAATATACTATAATAGGTTGGTAATAAAAGATTATCATTTACTTAATTCCAGTGGTGTATGTAGTATCGGTATAAATTAATAAGCAATTTGTTTTTAATTAACAAATAAATCTCCCAGTTTACAACAAATTTTACTTTTACACTAAGCACAGTTACGATAATAACATTTTATTGAATAAAGTATAAAAATTGCTCAAAATGTACACCGGTATATTCACGAAACAATAAATTCCATTCTACGCTCTCATATTGTCGAACAGATAAAATTTTAACCGAGTTAAATTTGGAAAACGCGGAGTAATAATCCTCTGCTAATTAGACGATTTTTAAATCGATCAACAATTCGTTTATGGTTAGCAAACACTCGATATGGAAATTAAAACGAGGTGCTGTTCCATAAACTGGTCTCTACAGCACCACGTTCCATCTTGATTACGTGTAGCACTTCGAATATGAGCATTCAAAATAAACGCGATTTTACCTGGTGTAAGGGTCATCTTCAAGAAGGTTTTTAACCTACAAATGATGTAAACATTATCTCATCACTGACTTTAATAAATTCTATTTTTTTTCACCACAATATGGACAATTTTTTGATATTTATATCTTAGTACTGACGGTAGTCATTTGGGCTAAAGTTCATATCTATATCAATATTTTTAATAAGAATTTCAGCGTAGTATACTATATAGACTCTACAGTTCCAGACATCTTTTTGAAGAGGATAATTAAAGTGTTTTATTTCTAAATTTAAGATTTCTGTAGCTTGTTGAACAGGTGCTATTATCCTTGCACAAGTAATACCTTACCTTTTAACTACAATTCACCAAAAGATCAAAAAAATAAACATTTTCTTCCATGCTTCATGGTGTACCAATCTTACGACAAAGTTCGGTATATGGCTTATTTCAAGAGATATCAAAAAATGTTGTTAAGAAAAATAATAGACGTCTTGAAGGACCATATTTCTAAATTATGTTGAACTATACAGGGTTGCATAACTGCGTTACAAACCAAACATATGATTTTTTAAATGAGAGCCCCTACATATTATGTCAAATTCGGATTGCCCACATTTTTTCGAATCTTTTGAAATAAGGTTTTGCTACGTTATACAGAGTCCTTTAAAAGTTATGGACACGTTTATGTTAAAATCGTAGCTAAATCAACGCCCTCTAGCTTACTGTACGTTACAGAAAAAGACTATTTCTTGGCTAATCGAGTTTTGTAATATGATGTAATATATCCTGTGTTTAATTGCATAAACAGAATCTTTGATTATGTAGCTTTAACTTTTGTTAAGCATTCCCTATACCCAAAGTTTATAAAAACAGAGTTATTTTGTAATATTAATTGTAAACTATAATTATTAATCTATTATGTTAAAGCAAGCGTTGAATTTGACAAAAAATCATAGTAAATAATGAATACTGATATGATTTAAAGTGGAGAAACTAATTATTTATACTAAATAAAACAAGACATCTAAAGTACAATCCTAACCGTAATGTGAAACTAAATGTTACAAAATAACTCTGTTTTTGGTAGTGTCTTGTTGTATTTAGTATAAATAATTAGTTTGTCTACTTTAAATCATATCAGTATTTATTATTTATGACTTTTTGTCAAATTCAACGCTTGCTTTAACATAATAGATTAATAATTATAGTTTACAATCAATATTACAAAATAACTCTGTTTTTATAAACTTTGGGTATAGGAATGCTTAACAAAAGTTAAAGCTACATAATCAAAGATTCTATTTATGCAATTAAACACAGGGTGTTCCATTTAAAAGAAGAAAGAAATTGAAAGGTTTGAGTTTCGATCCACCCTGTAGACAAAAGAGAAAATAATTGAAATGTAATCGAATGAGGAGATATTACATCATATTACGAAACTCGATTAGCCAAGAAATTGTCTTTTTCTGTAACGTACAGTAAGCTAGATGGCGTTGATTTAGCTACAATTTTAACATAAACGTGTCCATAACTTTTAAAGGACTCTGTATAACGTAGCAACACCTTCTTTCAAAAGATTCGAAAAAATGTGGGCAATCCGAATTTGGCATAATATGCAGGGGCTCTCATTTAAAAAATCATATGTTTGGTTTGTAACGGAGTTATACAACACCCTGTATAGTCCAACATAATTTTGAAATATGGTCCTTCAAGACATGTATTATTTTTCTTAACAACATTTTTTGATATCTCTTGAAATAAGCCATATACCGAACTTTGTCATAAGATTAGTACACCCTGTATAAAGTAACATCCAATGAGAAGAAATTAAAATTTTTTTATTTCCGGTGTTCCATTTTTTAATTCCTTTAATAAAAGCATCCACCATATGACATGAAAAAGTTTGAAACGGAGTATCATGAGATATTACTTTTAATAAATAATTATCTATTAAAAAATTTGGTTACCACATTGTGGCAGTATTATTTAAAGTAAAAATATCTGAAAAATAAAGTTTTTCTGTATGAAATACTGCCGCTGTGATGTAATCTTGAGAAATCGTGCGATATTCAATAGGGGACTGTTGCTATAGTACTTATGTGTCTATTTTTGTTTTACCTTGTATTGCACTATATTTGATAGTTACTAATTTGCCTTTTTTAAATTTCTAGACGAATGTAGTTTAATAGTTTTTTTCCTCGTTATATTTTGTATTGCATTGTCTTTTGCTGAACAAGAATTTCTAAGATATTTTGTAATTAGTCTTTGTTTAAAATATGAACGAACATTGTCGTTTTGACCAACTTTCTTCAAAAACAGCGAGGACTGTTTCCTAGAAGCACATCCTTTTGTTTTTATTAAGTACTTTTTTTCTTCTCTCTAACAACCTATTCTTTAGCAGTCCAAAAAAGTTTTCCACTGGAACATTACTGGTTCTATTTGCAAACAGGGACGTCTACAGAATGTAACGATGTAGCAAGTTTTTCGTTATAAAATTCGTTTGTAAAATGTCTCATTACGTTTTACTACCTCTGCCTTAACGAAGTCTACAATACTTTTAAAACGTATATAAAACGGGTTGCTGTTTAATTTGTACATTTTCTTGTTCGGCACACGGCACACAGAGTTTGTGTGTATTACTTTTAATAAATTATTTTAGCGTTTCACCTCATTGGAACCGTGTTTTTCGAATAAAAGTTAAAAAAATACTTTCCAATAGTTGAAATCGTTCGGTGTTTCTAAATGCTGCTATAATTTCTTTACAACTGAGCTATAGGTTTTTTAAAGTACAAATTGTCAATATCCCTAAAAATAAGATTCATAAATAATGAGCACAACATAATTTAATTATCACTATGTTTCCTAAATTGATTAATTTGTCTGAAAACGAATTATATAATAATTCTACATCATTTTTTAAAGTTACACAATTCCAACTTTCACAAATCGTATGTATTATTGCAAGACTAATATCGACTGTGACAGTATTTACAAAAATACTTAAATTCTAAAAGCCATGTTGCACTAGTTCCTGTATGATGTTTAGAAGAAATTATCTCTAATACGGGTGTTTGTGTTCTAAGTTGAGCAATTCCAGCGTAATACAAAATTTTTTGTAATTTGGATAAGGTTTTCCCGTTGCGTCTATACATACATATACAGGGTGTTTTTTTGGGAGCTTTAGTTAGACGTTTCTGGGAAAGTTGTATAGGTAGGTTTCTGAAAATGTGTACTTAGGGGTTACTCTGAAAGCCGAATCGATCTAAAATATTTTCAAAATGGCAGCACTTCCGGAAATGCCGGAAGTAGCTACCAACTTCGTTATTTTAAATAGCAGCCCCTATTTTTTATTGCATTTTTGGATTCTGCGTGAAATTTCATAACCGTTGATACTAACATGTCAATATCTACAAGTTATGCTTTTTAAGTTATTTTCATTTATTTAAAAAAAATGGCGGATGCAGACGGTACTTTAAGAATTCATTACTTGAAAACGGTTGTAGCTATGGTAACCGAGTTTTCACCAGCGCTTAAAGGAAGAATAGGGCTTTCTTTTAGTGTACTTAAAAAAAGTCATGTTGCGTACGTCACCTATGAGGTTCCAAATTTAAGAAAATTCAAAGACTGAAAACTCAGATTTTTTAAATGAAATGACCATTTTTTACTATTGCATTTGATAGAGAATAAAAATGGGCATATTTTGATATTATATGTTCCTATCCCTATCTTTAATAGTTTCTGACTTATTCTCATTTCATCGCATTGATACCATTTTTTTCGAATTTTTTGTAGTAGTTTGTAGTAGTTTTGTAGATACTAAACCGTCACCTGTAATGGGTTAACATACGTTTTTCAATAATCGAACGAAATGGGTCGCAATGGTTTTACATATTAAGATTTTTGGAATCTAATTGTTATTTATGGTGAAATGAACAGAATCGCGTCACAAGCCTGAGGAACCAGGAATATTTTTTGGGGAACATTACTTGGTCAGACGAGGTCAACTTTAGGAAAAATTTAATCGCCATAATTCGCGTTGCTGGTGCCATTAAAATTCTTGTTTGAATGGAGATGTACACTTTCAAGAGTGCTGGAGTTTTATTGTACTTTGTGCATTTAAAAATAACAATATTTTGTGTTTCCACATTTATCCAGAAAATTTGAATACAGAACGTTATTTGAAAATTTTACGCAATATTGTTGTTCCTGCAACAGAAGAGCTGCCTCTGCAAGAATATGCTCAATACTGAATCACAAGTCATACAATACTCCACACGAGAACATTTACGAAAAAGAGTTTGTGTTTGGAACATGAAGGCGCTCATTTTGAGCATGTGTTGAAAAAGACAAGGTTTTAAATTGATTTGAAACTAACAGGTGACGGATTGATTGGTTTAAAATTCGTTTGCCATAAAGTCATGGCCAACTACTAAAAAATCCGAAAAAAATGGTATCATATGAAATGAGAATAAGTCAGAAACTATTAAAGATAGGGATAGGAACATGTAATACCAAAATATGCCCATTTTTAGTCTCTATCAAATGCAATAGTAAGAAAATGGTCATTTCATTTAAAAAAACTGAGTTTTCAGCCTTTGAATTTTCTTAAATTTGGAGCCTCATAGGTGACGTCATACGCAACATAACTTTTTTTTAAGTACACCAAAAGAAAGCCCTATTCTTCCTCTATGCGCCGGTGAAAACTCGGTTGCGATACCTACAACCGTTTTCAAGTAATGAATTCTTAAAGTACCGTCTGCATCCGCCATTTTTTTTTAATAAATGGAAATAACTTAAAAACCATAACTTGTAGATATTGACATGTTGATATCAAAAGTTATGAAATTTCACGTAGAATCCAAAAATGCAATAAAAAATAGGGGTTGCTATTTAAAATAACGAAGTTGGTAGCTACTTCCGGCATTTCCGGAAGTGCTGCCATTTTGAAAATATTTTACATCGATTCGGCTTTTTGAGTAACCCCTAAGTACAAATTTTCAAAAATCTACCTATAAAACTTCCCCAGAAGCGTCTAACTAAAGCTCCCAAAAAAAACACCCTGTATAAATTTATGTTATCCCTAATAAAAGATGTTTGCAAAATACTTTGAATTAGTATTTTAAATGGCACTGATATTTGGTAAATATAATTTGCATCAGAAACATATCTAACACAAAAAAATCAAACTACAAAATTGGTGATTGTGAAGAAGGTTATTCAACAAATTCGATACACTTCATACACTTATCATAATATTTGTTTATTTGGAACACTAATTTTTTTGATAGAATAATAATAATTAGGTTAGGATGTACCTGGTTTACCATAAGTGTTTTAAAATAAACGATCTTAATCTAATTCACAAAAGTAGGTAAGTACTTACTTGTGTGTCAATTTTTGCTTAACCTAATAATAACATTGTATTAAATACTCAAGTTTTACCATATGATTTTAAACATAATTTTACTTACTTTTATTGTAAGTTATATAGAGGTTACATTTTTTCCCCCTTAAGCTGTATTGGTTAATGTTGTGAAGGTTGGAAGAGAATAAAACAGCTATATTTGAATGGTATTTTATTTTGATGGGAGAAGAATTCTTCTTCCTCCACTCTTTTTTAATACCTTCCTTTGAAGTTAGGTGAATACAAAAATGATTTGTTTTTTACGTTTCACCCATAAAATTTGGGCTTATTCCAAAAAATAAGTCTGAAACAAAAATTGAAAATAATGTTGTGATGTAAAAATTCATGGTAAAGGTCAGATAATCATCACAAAGGGGGTAAAGATTGAAATAAATATGTAAAACAAACTCGCAACCTCCCATGAGACAGTGAAATTTAATGAAATCAAAATTAGATGTTATTTTTTTTGTATTAAGTACCGGAGTACTGAAGTACTAGCATAGGTAAAACTATACAGGGTGGACCATTGAAAAGGTAACACGCCTGTTTTGGGACACTTAGACGAGTTTCTTAAAAAAACGCTCGGACACGTCGATTTTCTATTTTTGGGGGACAACTTTTGATGTCAAATTTGACTTTGTCACGTCAACCCGCTAGCCCCAGCAACCCCTAACTCAAGAATTGAAATAGGGAAAGGGAGTCGAGCGACCCTCATTTGAAGCGTCTTTTAATTCTCTATTCGACAGTACAAATGAAAATTAGTTTTATTCAATTTTTTTTTCGCCCCGATGAAAAGCACCCTCCAGATTAACTAAGGTGGGGGTGTTGTTTAGGAAAAATCCTGAAACACACTACCTTAGACCTTTTGAACGGCAAATTTTGATGTCAAATTTGACCTTATCAGGTCAATCCCCTAACCCCAGCAACCCCTAACTCAAGAATTTAAATAGGGAAAGGGTGTCGAGCGACCCTCATTTGAAACGTCTTTTAATTCTCTATTCGACAGTATGACCGAAATTAGTTTTATTCGATTTTTTCCACCCCCATGAAAAGCACCCCCTAGATTAACTAAGGTGAGGGTGTTGTTTAGGAAAAATCCTGAAATGTGCCGTTCAAACGGTCAAAGGTGGCGTGTTTCAGGATTTTTCCTAAACAGCACCTACACCTTAGTTAATCTAGAGGGTGCTTTCATGGGGGTGAAAAAAAAAGTTGAGTAGATCTAATTTTCATTTGTACTGTCGAAGAGAGAATTAAAAGACGCTTCAAATGGGGGGTCGCTCGACTCCCTTTCCCTATTTAAATTCTTGAGTTAGGGGTTGCTGGGGCTAGGGGGTTGACCTCACAAAGTCAAATTTGACATCAAAATGTGCCGTTCAAAAAGCCAAAGGTGGCGTGTTTCAAGATTTTTCCTAAACAACACCCCCACCATAGATAATCTAGAGGGTGCTTTTCATGGGGGTGAAAAAAATTGAATAAAACTAATTTTCATTCATACTGTCAAATAGAGAATTAAAAGACGTTTTAAATGAGGGGTCGCTCGACTCCTTTTCCCTATTAAATTCTTGAGTTAGGGGTTGCTGGGGCTAGGGGGTTGACGTGACAAAGTCAAATTTGACATCAAAAGTTGTCCCCCAAAAATAGAAAATCGACGTGTCTGAGTGTTTTTTTAAGAAACTGGTCTAAGTGTCCCAAAACAGCCGTGTTACCTTTTCAATGGCCCACCCTGTATAGTAGTTAATTGACTTAAATGATTAACTGTAAACAACCTCGTTGTTACATATTAACGTAGGAGAACCAAAATTAATCAGAAGAGATAATAAATTGGAAAAAACCACCTCGTTGTTTAATGTTTAACCTTAAACGTAGCTGAAAACCAACAAAATTAAAATTGACTTAATGAAGTAAACGCAACATGTTTCGAGGCTAACTGATCTCATTAATACAGAGTCCATCATAAATGAATCTCTAAAATTAACATAATTAATTAACCTAACATGTGGTTAAAAACACACTCACCTGAGTGGAAAACTTTGAAATGTACAAAATATAAAAAGTTAAGTTAAACAAACATTAAAATAATTAAACTTAAACATAAACTAAAGCCTGAAGGGCCAGAGTTTAAAACAATTAATTAAACATTATTAAAAACGGTAGAAAAATGTGACCATTTAGTAAAATGGTTAATATAAAATTTGTAGCGAGGCAAAACAATGACAAACTAGAATAAATGGAAATTACAAATACGGGGAGAGTCAGAAAGGATAAAAATAGTATATTATACACTAAGGTAGAGAAGACTATGATTATTGACCGACCGCCAAATAATCTCGCGAGGTGCGAAGCACCAGGGAAATAAGGCGGGAGGTCAACAATGGTCTTCTCTACCGTGGTGTATATACTATTTTTTTCACTACTAGGTATTTATTTACACTAATATGAAGAAATTAAACACCTTACAACCTCCCCTTAATATATAATAATCGAAGTGAATACGAAGTTATACGATTAGATGCGACATGTTGCGGGAAACAGCTGATCCTATTTTCAAGCGAATTACATAATGTCATATGTTAAAATGCAAAAAGTTTTAAGTAAAATTAACAACATTGGAAATCGTCAACATTAAAATTTACACTTACCTAGAACAATAAATTCGCTTGAAAACGGGATCAGCTGTTTGCCGCAACATGTCGCATCTAATCGCATAACTTCGTATTCACTTCGATTATTAGTTATTAAGGGGAGTATTATGTTTATGTTAGTGATTTCCAAGGATTCAAGCACGTTAAGAAGGAAGCCTTTGCTGCAAAGGTGAAGGATTTGATAGTCGAGATGAGGATTGAAATTGTGGCCTGTAGACTAGATGTGATCGACGGAGGCTGATATATGGGTAAGATTGTTGGTTTAAATGGCGTTGTAGTGTTCCTTGAAACGTGTAGAAAAGGATCTACCCGTTTGACATATTATGTAAAAGGAAGGGCATGATTGACAAGATAATTGGTAAATGCCCGATTATTCCAAGATGTGAATAGGATCTTCGTTATGGACCAAAGTGGTGCTCAGGGTATGGGGGTTGGAGAAAGAAATGTGTGTTATAATTCTTGAAAATGTTCTTCAATTTGTAGGAGAGGTTTGGGACAAACCTGAGGGAACGGTAAACTGAAAGGTTGGAAGGAGTTTGTTGAGGAATGAAATTGGTGGGACTGAGGGATCTATTAATTTTGGTAAGAAGGGTGTTGACCAAATCGATGGAGTGTAGCCGTTATAAGCTATTTGTTGAATGATGTTAAATGCATTACTGAAATTGATAGGTGACATAGGGATAGCGACCATTCTTCTGAAGAGGGAGTTGAGGCCTGCAATTTTATGAGAAAAAGGGTGAATCGAGTCAAACGGAATCAAAGAGTCAGTTGTGGTTGGTTTCCGGTAAATGCTGAAGTCTATATGATGAATACTTTTGGTTAAAACGACGTCCAGGAAGGCCAATTGATTGTTGTTTTCTTTATCAACAGTGAGCTTGATATTCTGGTGAATGTGATTCAAAAAATTGAGGAAAACGGTAAGTTTAAGGTCATCCGCAGTGTGGATACAAAATAATGTCATCAACTTGTCTACCCCAAAATATAATGTGATCCTTAAAAAATTTTGAATAATGTGGGAGGTTTCCAGGTTGTTCATAAATATCTCAGATAGGATGGGGGAAAGGTTGGACCCCATGGCTAAACCTTCCGTTGGGAGTAAAAATTATTGTTGAAGAGGAAAAAAATTTGTTTAACGCTAAGATCGAGTAAACTGAGGAAGCAATTAATTTGAGAATCGGGTAATTCGTAGGAATGAAGATCATCAGCAACGATATTGATGCACTCTTTTGGGGGAATACTAGGGAACAAGTTGGTGACGTCAAAGGACACCAACAAAAATTCTGAGGAAGCTTGATGGACTTAAGGTTTTTGCTGAGATCAACCGAATTCTTAACCGAGAAATTGGGTAAGAGGATCATGTGTCGAAACATGTCGCGTTTTTTATTCATTAAGTGAATTTTAATTTTTTGGTTTTCACCTACGTTTAAGGTTAAACAACTAAGTGGTTTTTTCCATTTATCTCTTCTGAGTAATTTAGCTTCACCTACGTTAATATGTTACAACGAGGTTGTTTCCAGTTAATCATTTAAATTAATTAACTACTAGTTTTGCCTATGTTAGTACTTCAGTACTCCGGTACTTAATACAAAAAAATAACACTTTCATTTCATCTTTTCATCTAATTTTGACTTCATTAAATTTCATTGTCTAAGGGGAGGTTGAGAGTTTGATTTATTTATTTCATTGTGATGTAATTAATAAAAAATTTAGATAATGAAAGTTTTACAAGTAACATTTTAGCTGTGTATTGTAAGCGGTTAGTTTTTTTCCTCGTTATATTTTGTATTGCATTTTGCTAAACAAGAATTTCTAAGATATTTTTTATTAGTCTTTGTTTAAAATATGTACGAAAATTTTTTCGTCGTTTTGACCAACTTTCTTCAAAAACACCGAGGACTTTTTCCTAAAAAGTAAGACTTCAAATTACAATTCTTTCTTGTAACATCCACTTTTTAATCTTGTTTTAAAATTGTTTTACTATATTTTTTAGCTGATTAAAGATGTGAGGCCCTTGACTTTTTACCCATTTTCTTATTTCGGTTGTTTATTACATATACCTATGGTTTCTCTTTGCGTTAACCCTAGTATCGTGATTGTGATTTATGTTATTAAATTGGTATATCAGTTGTAAACATAGATTTCTCTGATAGATAGCTTGCATTTTTGTTTCATGATTTTGAGCAAGTAATATTTCATCCGCCGCTAATATTTTACGTTACCTATACTGAAGGGCGCTCATCTGTTTTAATTCCCTCTTTACTATGATACCATCGTGGCCGTCTGTCTTATGATTAAAAAATTTCAAAAAGTACACTTAAATGTGTGATAATCCCTGTATACAGAATACATACATGTAAATTACAGCAGTTTGAAGTAACTTATTAATTCGTTTTGAACGGTTCTAGGCAAGTTCACCGTCTGAAAATTCATCGACGGAAAGTTCACCGACAACAATTCACCGACTGGAACCAGCTGCAACAGCCATACTGTAATGTTAAAGAATGAAACTCCCCTTAACCAAAATTTTTTTTAATTAACACTGCGACATGTTTCGGAACCCAACTGAGTCCATTATCAACAAAAATTATATAAACGTTAAGTCAATACATATAAAATGAAGGCTGAAAACAAAAAATAAGTGAAAAGGTGGAGTATTTTTTATAACACTCACCTAAAGGGAAAGAAATTACTGATTAAATTATATTAAATTAAATTAATAATTGGTTGATTGGGAATAAAACACACAACCTTCCCCTACACTAAACGTTTACTTGTAGAATGTTAAACTTGCGATTTGTTGATTATGCCGGGTGATTTTTTGAAAACGACCCGCCTGAGATATTTCAGGAACCAAAAGGAAATTAAAAATATCCGAAAACACGTCCACTTATATGTCAAGGGGGAAACGGGTTTGACTTATGATTCACACTTTTGACGTTAACCCTGCGCCCCCACGAATACCTCCCAGTAAATTTTAAATGGAATGACCCATCGCGTGGTATCTCAAATGAAAGCTTATTTTATAAGGATTATGGTGATGTGTCCTTGCGCATTTTTTTTGAGAAATTTTACACTAGGGTAAGAATAATAAGTCTTTAAGCATCTAAGTAGCCGTTGAAAATAACATTTTAACAAAACTGAAAAAAGAACATTCACAGGAACTGCTCAAAATGAGCACCCTTGGCCTCCATGCAGTAGTAGCCGGTTTTCAAATTCTTTCCTTACTTTCTGAAAAGTTTCTCGTGGAATGTTTCGGCACTCGTTGATAATTCTTTGACGCAAGTCATTTAAATCTATGGGTTTAGTCTTATAAACTACTGACTTTAAAATGACCCGAAAGGAAAAAGTCAAGACTTGTGAGGGGTCCGGTGATCGTGGAGGCCATTCTATTGTTTCACGTCTACCGATCCAGTGATTTGGAAATCTCCGGTTATGCCAGTTACGACCACTCGCAGCATAGTGCGTGGAGCACCATCCTGCTGGAAGAACAATTGATATTCGTCAAGTATTTAATTACCTTCTTCATAAGGCTGGTTTCCACTTCTTCAGTTATTAGAGGATCGATGATGTTCTCCAACATATTCAAGTAGACGTCACCATTTAGCGTTTCATTAATGAATATATCCAACTAGTATTCCTGCCCAAACATTAATCTTTTGAGGTCTCTGAGTATGGTCCTCTCTTATCATATGCGGATTTTCGTCGCTCCAATATCATACATTCTGCTTGTTCACGTACCCATTTAAGTGAAAAGTGCACTCATCACTGAAGCAAATGTTTCTTACTAAATTTGGATTCGCCATAATCATTTTGGTCATAGTTCCGCAAAATTGTAGTAGTCGGTCACAATCGCACAATCAGTCACTGAAATCTTGGTTATCGCTATTTTTTCTGTATTGCTTTCTTTGTCTGTATCGCTGTCTTCAACGAACGGTCAAAGAAGAGTTTATTGTCAGCGACAGAGAATAAAACACTGCAACATACCTATTATATTTCTCACTATTTCAATAGTAATTCATTTTAAAACTCACAAATTATTAACTGCACACAAATGACACCTACAATAAATTCTATTTTGACCGTTAGATGATTAAAAAAGAGACAGCAAAGCCCACTATGGAAAAATTGAATAGAAATATCAAAGCCTACTACCACGAGATCTTAATTTTGTTGCTTTTATTATTTATGTTGACCAAACATAAACATGTTATACATGGTTGAAAAGCATTTCAAATGAGGATTTTGATAAAGTAAAAATCCAATATGGCGTTCATAACGAAAATGAAAGTTGACTTTGGCCGTGCGCAACTTAGTAGGCCTAGAAATTTGTTGATTTCCAGCATTTTCTCTTTGCCACATTTATCGTTAGATTTTTATTTCACTGTTCTATCTCAAATAGTTTCTGAGTTATGGCCGGCCTCCTTTCGTAGTTGTACACCCTGTACATTAGGGTGGAACGAAAAAACTTTTTTTCTCCAAGTAGTGTGACATAGTTTTTAAAATATGCGTATGAGTAAACAAAAAAAAGTGGCAAAAGTTGCCTGACCGATTTTAATATTTAGGGGTTCCTCAAGGCCCTTAAAATTTCTGAATTTTACGGATTTTCGATAAAATTGCCATAATAAATATATTATTAAAAAAATCTTTTTTTAAGCTGTCATAGCGGAAAATATATACATTTAGTAACTTAAAATAGCATATTAAAAAAACTTTTCTCTACTACCAGGACTTCAGGTTCCTCAAACTTATCTAATTTTGCAAAAATTACTTATTAAATCCTAAAATGACCCGCCACTGATAGCGGGGCTATGGCGCAGCGGCAGCACGCAGCATGTCATAACATGTATTAACTTATTCGAGTGTCGACTGCGAGGCTTAGTTGTGTGTGAACCTCACAAATATTAACGTCGTCGTAAGGTGTGAAAATAATAATGACAACTAGAAGTAGATGCAAGTGTATTGTTTTTGGATATCCAAAGTTATTAAGTGGTAGAGTTTTGCCAACGTTTAACGATGTTATGTGTCATTATTTGTTTGTGCAACATGACTTAAAGGAAAGGTATGCCGGAAAGGATCCTTCTGTTTGTGAGATTCTAAAACAAACAGTGCCAAAAATTGAAGAAATTTGGCTCAAAGCTTCAATTCCTGTAGTGAGTAAAAACCGAATATGGGACAAAATCAAAAAGTTTCATCAACGTTACAAACTTATTCAGAGAAATTTAAAAAGCAGGCAGGATACTCAAACGATTGAACTAAAATTAGACTCATTTAAAGAAGAGGCCTCTAAGTTATTTGATATAGCCGCTTGCAAGTGTGAGTTTCAAACATGTAAGTGTGAAAAATCAAAAAAAGTACCCCAAAGAGAACAAGCCTTTCTTGCTGACCAAAGAACTAAGAGAGTAATGGCTATTGGAACAGTAGACATAAAAGTCACCACGAAAATTGCAAACACTATGAATAGGAAAAATTGTTCCTTTAAAACAAAAGACCCGAAACCTAGTTGCAGTTACTCAGATGTGCCGGAGAAAATTTTAGAATTTAGTACTAGTGGTGAAGACACTGAAGACAGTGAAGAGGAGGAAGTTGAATCTGATAGCAGTATTGTTAAATCTCTACGTAAGTTTACTTAATCTGTATTTAAAAAAATTATAGCGATTTTATTGTTTAGGTAAAACAAAATCAAAAACGACAACCACCTCAAATTCAAGATTGAAATCGGTAGCATCTGCCCTTAGCCAAAAAGAGGAAGAAGATCTTCCTGATAAAAGCACAGATCGAGGTCCAGATGATGTTTCAGGTAATTTTAATTTATACTTTTTCTAAAACTGCAAAAACATGAAAACCAATTTCTCCTTTTTAGACAAAACAAATCCAGAAAACAAAATTTTATCACAAATGAGGGTTAAATTGCCATCTGTGGCACTTGCCTGTGACAGAACCGGGGTGTCAGATCGTGCAGCAGCTATAATAGTTAATGCTGTTTTGGAAGATGCGGGTGTTTTATCTAAAGCAAATGCCACAATGACAATAGATAGAATGAAAATTAGAAGAGCGCGAAAAGCACAACGAGAACTTTGTATGGCCAAAACCACGAAAAAACCTGCTATTATAGGATTATTCTTTGACGGCAGAAAGGACCAAACACTAATTTATGAAACTACTACAAATAAACGCCGGCGTATTACAGAAGAACATATCTCTTGTAACTGAACCAGGTTCTCAATATATAGGACACGTCGTTCCAGAAAGTGGTTCAGCATCAAATATAAAAGCATCAATTCTACTTTTTTTACAACAAAATTTTAATTTAAACGGCTTAATTGCTGTTGGAGCAGACGGAACGGCAGTAAATACAGGAGCAAAAAACGGGGTAATTCGTTTGTTAGAGAAAGAACTCAATCGTCCCCTGCAATGGCTTATCTGCTTATTTCACTTTAATGAGCTTCCCCTGCGACATCTAATTAAAGAAATTGATGGCGAAACTTCAGGTCCCCGCGGACACAAAGGTCCAATTGGGCAAAAACTAGAATCCTGCGAAAATCTTCCAGTAGAAAATTTTAAAAGAATAAAATCAGATCTACCACAGCTGGATGGCAACAGATCTGATTTAAGTACAGATCAGCAGTATTTGTTAGACATAGTGCAATCGGTTGAAACTGGAAATGTATCTGCTTCTTTGGCCTCAAGAAATCCAGGGAAACTGTCACATGCTAGATGGCTTACAACAGCTAACCGAATTATGAGGCTTTACGTAGCAACTAAAGTTCCAGATGAAAATCTTTGCCTGTTGACAACTTACATATCCAAAGTCTATGCCCCATTCTGGTTTAGAGTGAAACTTCAGCCATCATGTTATGACGGATCAAGACACTTATTCAAGTTAATCCAATCATGTAGCATACTACCTGAAAAGGTTCAAAAAATTATTTATCCCGTTATCCAACGTAATGGATTTTTCGCTCATCCGGAGAACATATTGTTGTCAATGCTTACGGATGAAGATCCGCTTTACAAGCAACTTGCTATACGACGTATTCTAAAGGCGAGGAGTAAAGGTAGACAAACGATACGGGACTTTAATATCCCTACGATACGTTTTGATGCCAAGCATTATTCGGACATGATTTCTTGGATCGAAGTAAGTACTACTGAACCACCAATGACAATTAATATGCATATGAACCTCGATTTAATATCTAATCTAAGTCCTTCTGATTTTCCATTATTACCTTGTAATACTCAAGCAGTAGAACGCTGCGTTCGCCTGGTAACTGAAGCATCAGCTGCGGTGTGTGGCCAGAGTAATCGGGATGGGTTTATTAAAAATAGGGTTCAGTCAAGACAAGTGTTGCCATATTTTGAAAAAAAATCTGACTACTTTAAAAATAGAAATGAGTAATGTTAATTAGTTTAGTTACCTACATGTTTTAGAGTTATTTTTATGTTTTTTATTATTCCGAACTTAAGGTTAATAAAATTATAATTTAACTAAAATCCGTCTTTTTCTTCCATTTTGCTATATTTAATGGCATGTGAGGAACCTTAAAATGTTAACATTTTAATTTGAGATTTGGTAGGTTATTTTCTACAACCTTAAGCAGCAAATTAATATATATGTCATGATCATCTTACAAAAATTAAAAAAATAATAAAAATTAGTTAAAGAGGCTCAAAGTTCATATATTATCAAATATGGCATCCCTTTGAGGAACCTCAAGATATAAAGTCACCAGGTTTGTTTTTCGTATACTTGACTTTGATAGTAAGAAGCATATTTTTTCAACTATGACACAACGCTATTCAACTTTTTTGTTTTTTCGTTCATTTTCGTTCCACCCTACTGTACATGATCCTAATCGTAAACAATTGCAGTTGATCGAACAGTTCATCGGATAGTTCCTCAACAACTCCAAGTTGCTGTATTATCTCGAAGTATGTCACATTATTTGGCTTCAGAATGCGCTTCATTGCTGCGACCTTTCCCATGCTGAAGAAACCTTTTACCTTATCACAACCGGTAAATGTGTAGACTCCAAGAGCAGCACATGCTTTGTCTTGGTCTGAGAACAACAAGCGACAGTTGTTGTAGAATTCCGCAGCATTTCCCGGTTCCTTCTTGTACATGTGCATATCCTGCTCGGTTAGCTGACTCGCTGACTGATGTATGAGGCAACAAGCTATACATCTATATCCTCGAAATCAAGAACAACTGGATGGGATTTGCCTAACTGTGCTGCTTGGTAGAACGCTCTGGTATCAGCTTCACATGACCACGGTGCTTCGAACCGTGGATCGCATTCGTCGGATGTAACATCATAGCAGAGAAGATCCTTGGTGTAATGCCAGTCAGAATTGTGCTCATAGGATTGCCACTCATTCAGAAGGAACTCTTGCAGACGGTGTTTGTCAGGTTTCGACAGAAATGAACGCCACACACTCCCTACAGGCATTTTCTGATCAGCATGCCATTCCAACCGGAATGGGACAAGTCAGCGCCGCCGACTCATCGCGGCCATCTCATCGCCGAGCCATCTCATCGCCGAGCTATCTCAGCGCCGGCCAACTCATCGCCGATTTTATTTTCGATAAATTCAGCACATTCTTACCCTCGTTCTTACCTATCCTCTTTTACTTGTTTGTATAAATACCAATACCGATCATCAAGATATTACATTAACATATGACATTAACATTCCCTTAAATCTTAATCAATTGATAATCAGCTTTACAGAGCTTTAAATCGATAATGATAGCGTTAATAGACAATGAATAATACTTACGTGATATTAACATTCATATTACATAAAAAGTTTGGAAATAAAAGTAATGCTAAACTTAAACGTAGATTGCCATTAAAGTGCCTAGGTTATTTGCAGTTTTAGTATATATTTTTTAAATTGATACAAAATGGCAACACTAAACAATATTTGGAAGTAAAAAAAATGCTATACTTAAACATAGATTGCCACTACGCGGCTTTTTGTATGCTATGTTGTTCCACTACTAACAATTTTTAATTTTAAAGAGATGGGTCGGCGATGAGTTGGCCGGCGATGAGTTGGCCGGCGATGAGATGGCTCGGCGATGAGATGGCGGCGCTGACTTGTCCTAGACCCATTCCAACATCTATTACGCCATGGTAAAGTCGTGGCGGTATTACTGGCTGGAGCATCATCATTGTCATCAATTTTGACTTGACTGGCTTATGGAACACACACTCGGCTGTAAAAAGGGATAAGTACGACGACTTGCTTCTTTGCAGTGTGGTCCACCATCCTCAGTTCTTTTTTGCAGAAGAAAGAAAAAAGTAGTGCGCAAATAAATTTTACAATTACAAATTAAACCTAAAATTTAATTAAAAAACTTAAAAATGTCCTCGTATATTTATTTGTTTCATCGTTTTCAAATGTAATCACTTATAAAACACAGGGTAGTTCGATACCTATCCAACGGTACCTTAAACATGAAAATCGCGCCAAGTAGTTTGGGAGATATTTGTATTTCATCGTATCGCGAAGGCAAGCTTCCATTTTGGCTTCCAAACGCCAAAAATTTAGAAGTGGACCATTTGTGTGCCCAAAAATAATCTTTAACCACCCACCACTGCAAGGGCACCATCTGTCACTATTACAGTACACTTACTAAATCTTCCAAATTAACAATCGAATTCTTCATTGCTTCAAATATATCTTTTTTACTGCCATGAAGGGAACACAAAAAATTTAATAGCTCTACTTTTTTGAAAAATCATCTTGAGTCATAGGTACAAATATTAATTGACTGACATCACTTGGGTCCGTACCCTCATCAAAGCATATTGAAAAATAGGAACAATTTTTAAACACCCTCACACAGTGATTTTTCTACTTGTCCACCAATATCGACTATCCTTCTTTGCATTGTTTGGTTTGAAAGAGGAACTTATTTGAATGGCACATTTCTTCACTAAATTACCGTCAACAAAAAATCGTTTTCTTTTGCAAGTTCAAGAGATACGACATAAGAAGCATGTAACGCAGATGTCTGTGTTTCTGAGACTTTATTGAAAGCACCAGTTTGATGTTTTAACTTTTTTTAAGTCCGCAATTAACACTATTTTTGATGCTTCTTGATATTTCTTATATTTTGCGACATGTAATTTCTTTTTATATTATATTCTTTGGGCACTGACACTATTTCCATACATACTAAACATTGCAATTTTCCATTATTCTTTTAGTCCAGTCGACGAACTGCTGAAATCGAAATTTTCAATTACCCCTGCAAACCGGATATTTATATTTAGGTAGTACTCCAGGTATTAAATCCAAATTTGCAGGGAAAAAAACGCCCAGGAAAGGTGAAAAACTGATAAAAAGATGTGGAAATTCCTGTGTATTTTGTTTTTTTCGCCATTATTTAAACAACGGTAAGTTATATCGAAAAATTTTCAGGGTTAAAAGTTGTAGAGCGGAAGATTCTACGTTGGAATAAATCATTGTACGGTATTTCCGACGTAACAACGAATTTCCCGAACTGACGTCTTAAAAGCGTACTACCACCGACGACTCCAAAGCGGCAACGGCGCTACCCTACTGGACATTCGATCCTTTTCGAAGAACGGTTCTTTTTCGCTTCTGTAAACAGTCGCGTATAACGTATAGAAAAGGATAGAACAATGTTCGGTTGCCGCTTTGGAATTCTTTGTAACTTCAACGGTGGTCAAATCGCAACTATTGCCATACAACGTCTGTTATACGTGAACAATATTTTTCCTTTTTTGCAATTAATATTTTAGTAAGGGAGCCTTCGTTGTTGTGCTGCTTCATAGTTGGAGCTGGCAGCTTCCTCGGAACCCTCTTGGGGTTGTTCGGCTTGTAGGGCCGACAGCCTTCTGAAAAGACTGATGGACAGTTCGGCTAACCCCCTGATTTTACGCTTTGCCGCGGTATATCTTCGGGGCCGGATTACGCTGTGGTATAGGGCCTTGTTGGCGGTTTTCGTTTCCGTTGTCAGACACGACAGTGTAGGTTTTACTTTGGCAAGAACTTCTCTCCTCTGTAATGAAATTGGTAAATGAATTACATGCAACGCACATGGGGACTTTAAAAATGAAGAGTATGACGCACTATTATTTTTGGTGACATAACCTGACATTAAAAATACGATAAAATTATGCAATTATTGGTTATGCATAAAAAAGCATCGCCGAAACCAAAGTTGTACCCGTGGAGCTGGCAAGACTCTCCTCGGGAGAGATTGCATATTGATTTTATGGGACCGTTCATAGGTAAACAATTTTTTCCCATGATTACAATTACGAGCTTATCCACAATTCAAGTATTGCGAACCACATTTGCGAGATTCGGTCTCTCTAATTTAATAATTTCCGATAACGGAACACAATTTGAGTCTCATGAATATAAATTTTTTTTAATGAAAAATGAAAATCTCCGCTGCCGTTATGGGATAAGACACCGCCGCAGTTATGGGATAAGACACAACATTTGAGTCCTGCTTTGCGACAACCACACATTTTTCCGCGCCTTATTTTGCATTTTCACGAAATTGTCTTCAGCAAAAAATCTGGTGCTAGATCGGCAATTGTAGCGACAGGTTCTAGTCCACGATTACTTTTCTTCCAACCTCACTCCGTAGCGTCGGTTTCCATCCACATTTGCACCTGCAGGTATAACCTGTATGTATGTTGCTCCGCTGCTGTCGAGGTAGGTGGAAGCGTCGCAAAATTGAATCTGCTCCTCGTGACTGATTTTGTGAAGTTCTTGAATGTCAGATCGTTTAGTGTTCTAACATTTTCATGGAGTTGAGTGTTGGTTGGACGCGTAGTGATGATGGTGAGACACGAGCCCAAAATCGCGTGGGTCAACTTTTGCACATAAATATATATTTTCTAACGGTACATAATGTGCTAGATTTATATATTGTAACATATTTAAGTTGGTATTTTTCAAATAATCCTCTCTCAAGTAAAAGCTTAATAATAATTTGTAGGCAGCTTTCATTTTTGAGTATAACAAATGTATTTGTGGCCTCCCTGATTGAAATTCAATATTCAAGTCTGTAAATATGGGAAGAACAAATTCTAAAAATTGCAAATAGAATTTATTTGCAGGATTATGTAATAATTCATACATTTCTGCAGCTCCGGAAACACCATCACTTGTTTCACATGTCAAATATAATTTTAGTGCATCATACTGTTTTAGAAGTCTGACGACTGCTACATTTAAAGACAACTACCTAGTCTGGGATGGATGTAATATTTATGTGGTTTAATATTTACAAAAATTTGAAAATGTTTATATTCCGTTTTTCTCTTAAAACTATGCTGCATATACGTGTATACACTTCGAATTAATTTTTCAGTGTCATTAGGCAAAGAAGTCTGCTCCAAAACCTACTAAGTTTTGTTTGTAGGGGATATTGTTCTCTTGAAAAAAATTAACAATTAAATTATATAAATTTTGTGCTGTTGCATCTGCTATAGGAAGAAGTGTTAAAAATTCATCCTTAACTGTACAATTTTCATTGTATCGAATAACAAATGCCAAGTGTTTAATACACGAATTGTCAGTCGATTCATCCGGCAACAATGAGAATTTCTTGTTTCTTAATTGTGAATTATTGTAGATACCCCCTTCAGTCTAATATATTTCACCTCTAATCACACTTATACATACCACAGATGGCCTAATTAAAACAAATTGGCATAGGAAAACTGTAAAAACCGACCGTTACATAACCTTTCACTCGTCCACTCCTTTATCTTACAAAAAGTCAATCATATACGGCTTAGTAGACTGAGCTGTTAAACTATCCTCCCCTGAATTTCACAAAACTAATTTAAAAAAAATACGTCGCATGTTAATTAACAACAACTACAACAAGATTATATCTTTGCGTTTAAAAAAAATCATGACACCATTCCCTATTCCAACTTTCGACATAGACGAGCTACAACCTAACTGCCTCGGTAATATCTTTAATCACAATAACACTACCCTCATCAAACAATACGTTTCGTTACCCTACGTTACACACTTATCTGAAAAACTTTACACACTCCTGAAAAACTTCAACTTAACACCCGTCTTTAAGAACACTAATACAATAAAAATGACATACTTCACTCGCCTTAAAGATAAAACATCACTCACTTATAACTCCAACTTAACTGTTCAAACTGTAAAGCCTGCTACATAGGCCAAACTAAACAGTGCCTCAAGCACCGAATACAACAACACAAAATATACTCTATCAAAAAGCAAATCCTTTCACCCCTATACCCAAAAACCGCCCTTACTGAACATGCTATTGACAATTTCCATAACTTCGATTTTGACAATCCAATAATTTTGAAATCTAAAACCAACTTACAAAAAAGACTTTATCTTGAAATGATAGAAATAAAAAAAAAATACCAACGCGATTAACTATCGCACTGACATTAATAATATACTTCAATATAATCCTCAATAATAAAAAAATATAATATTGTTAATTAACTAAAAAGTTTCTTGTAATATCAATACTTCTTTTACATAATTTTGATTTTTAACAATAAAGGTCACTCCGAAAGCGCATGAACAATTTAAACCTCCGTCATCCATTTTATTAAGTCGACTTGTGTTCTCATAAATAATAATGTTTTAAACTGTATTGGGAGGTGCAAATCTACCTTTAATAATCTCATTCTTTTATAATTAATAAAACGCTTTTCTTCACATTCCTTTGAATTTCGGTGAGTATCCCTGATTGGTTTTTTTAATTTCACATCTGGCACTTGCCACCTTTAATTGTTATGTTAACTTGATCTGCACTACATTAAAACTTTGTTACAGATAAATATAATTAATTATGATTAAGCCTAAGTCATAGGCGAAACGTCAATTTCCAATAATAAAATACTAGATGGTAAATATAATTGCCATGAAGTAACCACTTTTAGCTGCTTTATTACTTCACCTGTACCAACAATTATTATAGAATATTAACTCGTTACATTTATTCATGAAATAGTCAATATTAGAATAAAACTTATTTTTAATAATTATTTCAGATAGGAATTTGCATCGGAACCGTAACCATTTAAAAAGTAAGATAAAGTATTTCCGTCATAAGTTTGTGGGTATCGGATTAAAATTGTGAAGTAAAGAAAAGCTTTTCTATAGTTGACTATGCTGTGGACCAGATGTATAGTTAGCGCGCGCATTTAGGTATCTTATAAAAGTTTAGTTGGTCTACAATACCCTGAAGTGGTATGCAGTGACTCTCAAACAATTGTTGTATATTATTACAAACTAGAATTTTTTTTCTTTTTGAGTGTTTTGTTGAGTTGAGGTAGCTAATAAAAAGACATTTTCCTTATTGTCCTAATATAGTTAATGGTATTTTAACTGCCCTTTGCATTTTTGCCCAATGAACCCAAAACGTAATTTGAATTCTGTACATTTTTTACTAATGATTAGGTAAATGAAATCGAATTAAATGTAAATTATGTGGAAGAAAAGTCACTTTCACAATTTTATTTTGATAAAATATACAGAAAGACTAGGAGAAATGGCCACTTGTTGTATCTAAGTTCAGGTAAGTTTTTTAGTCTTTGGCGATTTCATGAATATAATTACCTATTTTTATAAATTTGTAAGTATCCATAGTATACAGGATGTCCTAAAACATGATTAAAATATTTGGCTTGTTTTGAGACTTGTGCTTATACAAAGTTACACACCTACATAATAAGTTTTTTCCTTAAAATTTATTCGGTAAGCATTTTATTATGTGGTTTCTCTTTTTAGATAACAGATTTGTGTTGCTTGGAAGTATCTAGAATGTCTAAAAGAACATTACAAATCTTATCTTCGACACGAACACAAAATCTTGTGAACCATGAAAAGGAAATTGAAAGTGCAAACAGTGCAGAAGTAGAGAAGATTGAAGCCGAAAACTATAATGCTAGGTCATCTCTTTTACCCCTAGATAATAATATAATATTGGATTTAGAAAATCTTCCTATAATAATTTTACCAGAGGATGCTTCTTTTTCGTTGCCTGAAAACGATAATTTTGATTTACAAAATTACTTTATTGAGAATCAGACTGAAAGCCGTAATAGAAGACTGCTCCACGAATAGAAACACTATACCAAATAGTACAAACAGCAACAATTGTGATACAAATAACCAAACAGTTGTATTGGAAGCAAAACATGCAAAAATAAAACCATCTTGTTCCTTATGAATGTACCAGTGATGAAGAAGAAGTACTTGTAACCATAACCATTAGGTGCTGTAAGTGTTAGTCAGCAGCCCTCGAGTACCAGTGATGAAAATGAAGTCGTTGGTGAAACTCATCAATATTCAACTGCAAGTGTTAGTGAGCTTTCAGATCAGTATCGGTAGGAAGTAATTTGGAACATGCACAACTTTTTATAAAGAATAACTTTTTTCGTAAAATTAATAATAAAAAAGTTTCCCATATGTTGCCAACTTTTACAGACATACTGTAGATTACTCATTGTGCAGTCATTATTTGAGATAATTAATTTATTATGTACGTAACAGAAAATTGTAGACTAGGTTATTTTGATCTGTAAAGTTATATACAGGGTAGTATTGTGGTAGCAAAACGTAATACCGAGTATTTATTTTTTTGCGATTCATTTATGATTTTGGGAAATTACGCAAGGTAATGAGTTTATTTTGTGTTAAAAATTTTATTGCGGGTACAGAGGTATACAAAATCTTGTATAAACACACTGTGTTGTGAGCGCAATTATTTTCAATTTAATATTATTATGTTATATGGGTTTTCGGTTAGCGGTGGACCGATTAAAACGGCCAGGCGTTAAGGCCTCCAGGTCATTGGGATCAGAGGAGATTGGGGTCAGGGGTCTTAAATTTACACAAGCCTCTACGCCAGTCAACACAGTATGAAATTCTTCGTAAGTTAATGACGCGTTTCCAACTACCATTATTAAATGGTGTTTAACCGATCTTAAGCTACGCTCCCACAATCACCCAAAATATGGCGAACGCGCTGGGATAAAATGAAATAATATATTGTCACCCTTAAGATCACCTTGTCTCTTCTTGATACTGCTGTGAATGAAATAATTCTCTTTCGGCTCCTAAAAAATTTGTTCCGTTATCCGAAAATATTTCAGCCACGTTACCCCGTCTCGACGTGAAACGCTTAAGCGCTGCCAAGAACCCTTTAGTCACTCACTAGTTCCAGGTCCGGTAAAAAAACTTACAAAATCATTATGATGATTATAGCTCATTTGAAAACTATTACATTATTTTGAAATCTTAACCAGCGTCAGAGCTTTAGTGCTACATAATCAGCCCCCTGGTTCGAGAAACTTGAGCATCTAAAGCATTCCATGCCAGTTTTAGCTTCGCAGGCAATTGCGTCAAATAATACGGCACCGTCAGTTGAAGTAGCTCAAAAAATCTAGATACCTCCAATCTTGTTTCTCAAGAACTGACTACTCCACAAAAACAAATTACTACAACAACCTGCCTTTAAAACTCGTTCCAGCATAGCAAAATTGCCCAGCTTGCAGATGAAAACTTACAACGGAGATCCACAAACATATTTAAGTTTCTCGACGATGTTACACGCTTTCTGTACTTGAAATCCGTTTTGGGCTTTGAACCGTCAATGGTTGTAGACTCGTTGGACGTTATTTCTGCCAACTATCATGTTGCATTATCATTATTAGGAAAACGTTACAAGAACACTAGGTTTCTAATGCATTATCACATTGAAGACATTGTAGAATTCCCTAAAATGGTTAAGGAGTCAGCTGCGCCCTTAAGGCAACTTGCACATTCCATCCAAGCCCACCAGACATTTTTTGAGAACACTTACCTGAAAAATTTGAAGATTCAGAAACGGACAAATATCACTCATTTGATCCAGTACCTACTGGTACATACTTCTTTAATACCTATATTAAGCACCATGTGATAGACACATGAGGCAAGTAATTAGAAAGTAGACCATTAAAATTAAAATACATAAGGATATGGCAGGCAATGAAAACGAAAGGTCCTTGAGTGTTGATATGATAACCACCAACGTGTAAACAAGATATACAATATGGGAGTTCAAAGGTGAGGTCCTTGTTATCACCGGGTATGCAAGTAATAATTACTGATGTCACAATTTAAAGTTGGAATTTAGGAGCTAGAAATCAGGGATGGACGATGGGATTACATGTAGTGCATGAGAAAGTAGCGTTAGGAACATGACTACTGAGGGGATTAGTGTTAGATTTTAATCGTCGATATTAGACGATTATACATAATGCTGAGGCCGTTAGTATCAGTCCTAAAATTCACATTGTTGTTGTACCTTGATGTAAATCATCTCAGAAATCAACACTTTTATTTAAGTTTATTTAAGTTATTCATAGGTAGATAATGGGAGAGTTAAATTGAAATACGTGTCCTTCTTTGACGTGATGCATTGATAGCCCAGTTTTTTCACTAAGTTTTTTACAATCATATCTGTGGTGGTTGTAAATTCTACTGACCAGTTTTTGCTTCGTTTGCCCTATGTACACCTTCGGGCAATTGTTACAATGTAACTTATAGGTGATACGTGACTTGTCACCATCGTTGGTACTGTCTTTAAGTTTAGAGTACACATGTCGATAAATGGTGTTGTTATTATAGAATGCAATATATAGTTGCTCACTTTTAAGTAGTTTAGCGAGTCTTTCAGACAGACCAGGTATATAAATAAGGTTTTTGTATTGGTTGGTGGACTGCATTGAGATGTTGTTGTTAGTGGCCATTTCACGAATTCTTCGAGAAACAGTGTTGTTTGATAGAGAAACAACATCCAGTTTTGTTGCTGCTGCTTGGCCAAGAATTGATGTTACTAAATCTTTTGCTGCAGGTAGTAAGTATTAAAGTTTCACCAATAGTGTGAGTTTAAGAAATAAAACTTCCAACCTTCCCTTGATATTTAATTAATCGGGAACGATATAGATGGACGATTAAAATAACTTGTGCACGATAGTGATGGTCGATTAATATAACTTGTGCGAAATGCTTCGAGAACTGACTGTTCTCATTATCAAGCGAGATTATATAAATGTCATTAATTGATTATAAATAGTTGATAACTAAAATAAACACATTAAAACATCATCATTAAAAGTTCAACTTACCTAGAGACTAATCTAGCGTAACATAGGTTAGGTTAACATAATATTCTTACAAATCATAACTAATCGACAGAAAATCGTCTAAATTACATAAAATTGAATAGTGTGAGGTTTGCCAGTTTGAGCAATTCTCAGACTAACTAAATATGATGCTTCAAGAGCTTGTTTGTTAGTTGTAGTAAAAGATTGAACTGACTTTTTGATATTTTTTAACTCACTTCGCTGTCTTTTAAAAAATCAATAGGCTTGTCTTTTAAATGCTTGTGTTTGTTGTATAAATGACATTTAAGAACGGATGGCTTTATAGAGTTGTTCAAAAATGTTTCACAACACACAACACAGTGTGGTTTGGGGTCATTTTCCTCTCCACGTCAAGTAAATCCATACGCCAAGTACTCGTCGTTGTACTTTTTTTGTTTCTGTTTTAATTTTTCACTTCTTGAGAGTGCGGCTTGGCACTGGTAATTTATTAACCATTTGTCCATTATTATAGATTAGGACGGGTTAAAAATGAATATGACGTTATAATATTTACCTACAGGGTGTCCCAATATTCCGTGGACATAGAGCTACAGTAGGTTTGTGGGAACAAAAAAAGTCGAATGGGCTAAACTTACCTATATACTAAAGTACATCGTTAAGCCGTGAGAGGGCGTCAAAGTTGGAAGAATATTTTTATTTTATTTTAATAAATCGGAAATTCTTTGATCGATTTTTTTAAAATTTGGTTTGGACACATATCAATGAAGGAACTATGTTTTTAAGTGGATATCAATTTAACTGAATTCCGGGAAGGGTGAAAACTACCCCTACCGTTCGATACATTTAATGGTAACTTTTTTGTGGGTCGTAGGAGTGCTTTAATTTTTTGTAAAAAGGAAGATACATTAATTTTCTGTATTTTTCGTCTCTTACAAAAATGGTGTATCTCTTTTAGTTTTTGAGTGAATCACACAATAGTCTCAATAAATGTTCAATACGATCACCACCTCTTCGACCCTGCATAAATTAATTGTACGCAGGAAACTGAAATTGACTCTTCTCAAGATGCTGCGAACTCTTTGCAAGACCAACGCCTGTTGAGAAGAGTCAATTTCAGTTTCCTGGGTACAATTAATTTATGCAAGGTCGAAGAGGTGGTGGTCGTATTGAACATTTATTGTGACTATTGTGTGATTCACTCAAAAACTAAAAGAGATACACCATTTTTGTAAGAGACGAAAAATACAGAAAATTAATGTATCTTCCTTTTTACAAAAAATTAAAGCACTCCTACGACCCACAAAAAAGTTACCATTAAATGTATCGAACGGTAGGGGTAGTTTTCACCCTTCCCGGAATTCAGTTAAATTGATATCCACTTAAAAACGTAGTTCCTTCATTGATATGTGTCCAAACCAAATTTTAAAAAAATCGATAAAAGAATTTCCGATTTATTAAAATAAAACAAAAATATTCTTCCAACTTTGACGCCCTCTCACGGCTTACCGAAGTACTTTAGTATATAGGTAAGTTTAGCCCATTCGACTTTTTTTGTTCCCATAAACCTACTGTAGCTCTATGTCCACGGAATATTGGGACACCCTGTATATACAAGGTCATTGAACTCCTCGTAACCGATGTCTATAGGCGATTTACATTACCGTTGGTGGCGCCACTGTGGTCAACAATGTGGCGGCGCAGAGTAGTATACCCATGAGGTGTTTATGTAGTTAGTTATGGTGTTTATGTAATTACACATGAAGAATAGGACTTGCGGTTAGTTTTACAGTCTGTCTTTATGTTAAATACAAGTTCATTACTATCATTTAATATTAAACGTGTTTATTAAATGACGCTCTCTTCCTTTGTTTGTATGACATCCATACACCCAAAAATTCACATTAGACTTATTACTACTCATAATAGGTACAAAATAAAAGAAATGTCAATGTAAGAAACACAAACTAACATTTACATATAACGTTTTAGCGTGATATTTAACTGTCGAAGGCAATGCGAAGCGAGGGTATACTACTTACAGTAGTTGCATATGCTGCCACTGACTGGCGCTTCAGTTAATGTAAATCGCCTATATTCCCCAAGGTTAAATGAGAGGGTTCAAGTCAGATATGCCAAGACCAAAATGTTGCCTGGTTCTTATCTTTGCTAAAGTGGGTCAAGGTTAAATGATATTCTTATCTTAGCTATGATGTCTTTCTATTCATTGTCAACCTCTGCCCGTGGGAAGATCTACGCTTTTCAAGGATACTATATGCCCAATCTGGCCCCGGTAGATTGTTTTTCAGTGTAGTTATATTTTTGCACTAACGGTCTAGATAATATTTTGCAAACATTCTTAAATCTAGAAGAGTCAGAGGAAACCTCCAATCAGATGATCTACCTGCACATTCTAATATAGCCACTTCTTCAGCACGACTGAATATGATTCGACGGCTTTGGGATCGTCCATGTAACTACATTCAATTTCACAACATCTATATGAAGAATTTGAGTTTAAATCGTGATTACGTTTAAAATGAAAAATAAGTAATTTTAATGTAGTAAATGATTTTCTACAAATAAAACACAACATAATTATTTATAATAACTATGACGTGTTAAAAAACTTGAAAAATTATTACCACTCAAACGTTTTTAATAATTTTTGAAATTTTATCTACAAATAAATCATCTTATAAGCATCATTGAGTATATCTTGTAACATTAAATAACACTTACCGAATGAACTTAAAACACATACAAAACACAAAACAGCAAAATATAACATCCAATAAACCGTTATTTTATTTTTTTAATTTGTTGTCCGCGGACAAGAGACCTTTGTCTATGAAGTGACGTACTCATCTAATAAAATTAATTATTTATCTTTTAGTGTTGGCTGAAATTTGAAATAAAAACTGCAAGTTCGGGTAAGTTCGAGTATACTGTAGGATAGGTAACATTGTGGCAATGTAATGACTTCTTGGCCCTAGAAATCCTAGCATTAAATAATATTTAGTATACAATATGGCATTGTACCGTGTTTATTGACTAATGAATTTGTACATCACTGTAAAGAATATTCGTTTTTAATTACATTCATTTGCCTAATGAATAAAGTTATCAACTACATGAATTTTCAATGGATTATTTTATTGTAACAATGAGTGTCTATATTCCTCTTTAATAAATGTGATTCATAATATTAATAACTCTGGTTATAAATTGATTTAAAAAACTACCTACCTAATGAGTTTTATTAAAACATGTTAAACAAAACATTTTATTGCATCCTGTGCACATCGTTTGCGCTTCGGTGGGAAATTTGATTTTTCCATCAACCACAATTCCATTTTTGCCATACTTTTTATAGCACTCGGACCACCTTTCTTTGGTTTTTTAGTCCAATCAACTTGTGTCCAGACATACGAGGATTTGGCGATGGAGGAACATCAGTTGCGTATTTTTGCAGCATGGAACGGATTACCTGTTCCCTAAATGCTGTAATTTTAGGGGACTTCTGCTGTTTTAAGTCATTATTATTATATAGAAAATGAGCATTAACGGCGCTAGCCCATCTATAGGGCTTCAAATAATAGTTTTCTGTGCCACTTGGTGCAGCGTCTTAATGTAGTAATATACGAGGCCATTTGGGTTTTGTGATGTTACTTCCAGAACGTGTACTCTTTTCTACAGTTTGTAATGCGGAATCTTGGTAGTAAGGACGGAAACAATTCTCGTATCTCCCCACTTCAAAAAACTAATGCCATCTTTGATCGTGCTGCCCTTTGTAGTTTGTAATGCGGAATCTTGGTAGTAAGGACGGAAACAATTCTCGTATCTCCCCACTTCAAAAAACTAATGCCATCTTTGATCGTGCTGCCCTTTGTAGTTTCGCTGTAACATGTTGTGGCAAATATTTCCGATCTAGTATGAGTGTATCAATTAAATTTCGGTTCAGTAGACGATATGTCAGTGAAAGGCTAGTGTACTAATTATGCGTGTGTGAAACTCCACCCTTATCCAGAAAAGATCGTAAATGATCTCCGTTACTATAATCTCGGCAACACCAACTTCTGTATTATGTTATTCTCCACAGTATACCGACATATTTCAGGTGTACCCTTTGTTAGACAAATAATTTAAAATATCTACTTAATTTTACATGAAGAGTAGAAATTCCACAACCCTCTCCTTTTAATATGACTTATTTTTGTCTTCATGTTTCCCCCCTTTGACGATAATAATATATACAATGGGAACATGATTATGAAATCATGTTCCAATTGGATCTGATCTGTAGCGAACAGACACTTGATCCTTTGCACTTGACTTTAGTATAAAGGTTAGGTTATCGTTAGCACCATACCAGCACAGACTATTAAAATGGATATTAGCCTTAAAAAGATGTTTAGTAAGTTAGTTTATGGTCAAAACTGTAAATTAATTTATATCTTTGTAGATAGGGTTATTGAAACCCATGGGAAACTCCATAATTTACAACACCAATTTATCCAGTTCACATGATGAAGATGCAGAAGAGAAAAACGTTCATATTAGAATCAGTAACTATGTTGAAATTACTGTATGCCAGTATTCGAATGTAGATTTCAAAAAATCCCTTTACAGTGGAACGGACTACTATACAAATAAATTGATGTGAATGGTGCATACTGTTTCTAGACCAAGAGGTTGGACTGACATTTAATTTATTTTTTTTTCTTTATTTAATACATGTTAACAATAATGACTGTTAGGTTTCATCAAAAGAAATACAATAAAGTTATATAAACACAAAACCTTAAGTTGTGTCCATAGAATTGTACTAATGTAACAGACTTTGTAGTAAGTCGATTCTCGATTATCCGGAGTAATGAATGTTAACAGACGCACGCAAAATCGAACAGCACGGATAATAGGAAATTTTTTGAAAATGATATGGGGTAAAGCAAAATAAAAATGGAAACATAAAGCATTGTAGAGTTTATGAAGTCCTCCATTTTTAGCTTACGTAATACCTATGTAAGGAGATGACAAATTATTAAGCTAAGTATTTTTTATTAGTTTTTCTATTAGCGCAATCGATTTCGGTGTATGACCATCATCAGGCTCGGTTATAAGAACAAGAGGATATGAGTACCAGTAATAAATGAGTAAAATAATGGTTATTACCGTCAATACAATAAAATAATAAACGAAGTAATAGTACGTGAAGAACGATAAAATCTGTAAAAGAAAAACCAGATGTATAACATTGATAAATAAAATATAGTCAGTAAACTTACGTCCAAGTGCTTAATATTAAGACGTATATCGGTAAGTAAGTGCTTGGTGTAATTTTAGCTAAATTAATAAGAATAAGCATAGTAAACATTTCTTGACATTTTGATTCATTTCAAATACCTCAAAACTGACGTTTTTGCTTGTATAAGCTTAAAAACACTTAAATAATAGAAGTAAATGGGGGGCCAATAACTGTGATACATTTTGTAGCGGTTTTACAGTTATTGGCCTTCCCGGCCATTTACTGTAATTGTTAAATATTTTGTTTGTTGTAAGTTTTTGAATGAAAATGCTCATACTTTGCAAAAAAGTAACGATGTTGTTGGTTTTAATTATAAATTTTGTCTGAATACAGTTGTTGGCCACGGCCAATAGCTATCATACCTTCATGGCCAATAACTGTCACAACGTTTATTCTTCAATAGGTATGTTGAAATAGAATTTTTCTTTTTTAAGATAACAATGCCTAAAGTTGAAAAAAACGAAAAATACAGTAAACGTTACAATGAAGAAGATCTTCAAAAAGCTATGGCTGCTGTAGCAACAGGGATGCCTAAACGTGAAGCATCGAGAATATATAAAATTCCTCGAGTTACATTGCAATTCAGAATGTCTAATAAGTTTACCAAAACCAGGCATGGACCACCAACAATACTGACTGAAGCTGAAGAAGAGATAATAATAAAGTGGATAGAAGATTGTCAACGAAAGGGATTTCCGCGCCGAAAAGAAGACGTAAAGAGTTTTTAGATGAACACCCCCGCGAAAATCCATTCAGTAATAATTTGCCCGGAGACGGCTGGTACCGGGCGTTTTTAAATCGTCATCCCACAATTTCAGTTAGGAAGACTGAAGCCGTTACTTCAGCTTCAGCAAGAGTTAGCGAAAATGATATAAGGAAGTGGTTTAGAGATATTTTCAATTACTTGGAAAAAAAGGGATACGAGAATATTTTACAGCACCCGAGCAGGATTTTTAACGGGGACGAGACTAATTTTATACTATGTCCTCAGAACAAGAAAGTCCTTGCTCCAAAGGGAGCTCGTAACGTTTACGAAGTTGATACGGCGCAAGCAAAGTCCGCCTTAACCGTAATGTTTTCATTCAGTGCTTGTGGACTAACAACTCCACCGTTAATTATATATCCTTATAAAAGGATTCCTAAAGATATTGCGGAATCAGTTCCTAAAGATTGGGGTATAGCTTCTTTAGACTCTGGTTGGATGAAGCGGGAAATTTTTTATGAATACATAGGCAACGTGTTTTATCCATTTCTTAAGAAATTAAATGTTGAATTTCCTATTATATTGTTTGTGGTGGCCATAAAACGCACCTGGATAGGAAATTGAGTGACTTGTGTACCAATTTAGAAATCATCTTAATCGCACTTTATCCAAATGCAACCAGAATATTACAACCAGCAGATGTGTCCACATTTAAACCCCTGAACGACGGATGGGGGAAAGGAGTAATAGAGTGGAGAAGGAAATTTCCTACGGAGGAATTGACTAAAGTGAGATTTGCACCGCTTCTGAAAACCGTGATTGAGAAATCTATTAGACCTGAAATCATCGTTAACGGTTTTCGCACGTGTGGACTGTACCCATGGAACCCAGATAAAATTGATTTTAGTAAATGTTTAGGGAAAAACAATAACTCGACAATTGAAGGAAATAATAATATCGCTCCAGCTCCACTGACATATGATAAATTTGAAAAAATTGTTGGTCAAAATAGAATTGATCAATTAAAAAAATTACAAGATATTAAGTGGGAGGAAGAAAACTTTATCGCCTTATATAGGATTTGGAAAGCGTTCCATGATACTAAGACACCTGCAAACGAAGTTCTTCCAACAGATGAGGGAATTGATACAGAGTTTTATAATGGTGCTGGGAAAGTTGACATAGAGCTTTACAACGTTCCTCTAGAACAAACCTCAATTGCGGAAACACCTGAAAAAGAAGTTTTTACCGCAAGTCGTACTTATAATATAGTTAATACAGAGTTTAACCACGTTCCCTTGGAAGTTCACGAAAATGGAATTGCCGAAATAACTTCTGATTTGGATGAAATAACTTTGCCTCTACAGGACAACAATTTAAATGAATTCGATATCGTAAACATGCCTTTAATTATTGAATCTAATGAAATACAGGATATACAAGACAATGCGTGCAACGAAAGTACTGAAGATATTTTGCAGAGACTCCTGTACTACCTAAAAACACCTGAAAGAAAAGGGACGCGAATAACTGAAAGAATTTTTGTTATAACTTCTTCTGGATGGAAAAAATTAAAGGACAAACAGGAAAAAGCGAAAAAAGACCAAATAAAGAAAAGGAAAATAGGAAACGGGCAAGAGAAGCAAAGAAAATATTGAAGGAAAAAATAGTGAAGAAAGTGAAGTTGAATAACGCGAAGACTGTACGACGTACAGCACCAAAGAAAAAAAACCAAATAGCGGTTACTGAAAATGAAAATAAGTTAAAACCTAAAGAAATCAAAATATCCAATGAGGGAAAAAATAAACCAAATGAAATTAAAGTAGTGAATACAGAAAAAAAAACTAACTCAAAACCCACAGTTAACATACTTTCTAATATACGACTAACAGAGGACCAAAAAATCATTAATATAACAAGAAAACTGTTTACTGTGATACCTGAAAAACCTTTGTCGTTTTCTACCACAAAACATGTAGGAGTAGACCTCTTATTCAAAAATAATAAACTTTACAGTGGAATTTGTTTTAACTGCACATTTAATATTAAGAAAAACAACTTTGGAATATGTTGCAATAAATGCACAAGAACATATCACGTAAACTGCATTGTGAACACAAATCTAATTCTAATATTTTTACTTGTATGGAATGCTTAAAATATAAATAGGTATTGTTCATTAATCCACGTTTTTGTATTGTTTGTCTTTCTTGGCTACGCTTATCACATATTGATCTGTCTCTTTCTATGCCGAGGCCAATAACTGTAACAGGGTGGCTATACGTGAACGGCCAATTACTATATTTTTGTGGGTCTGAATATGTTTTTAATTATTAATTGAAAGTTTATGACTTTTGGTACTATATGAGATAACAGAATAAAAATAGACACAATGACTGAAATATTCTATGTATTATTTTTGTTCTATTTTATTTTGTCTCTGTCTTGCAAATAAATGAAAGTGAAAATCGTCTTAAGGGGCCAATAATTGTACAGCTTACCCTACTAGGTATAAATACATAATAATTGGTTATTAGCTTTTCTTATTATATACAGTCGCACGCATTATAAATTAAGGGTGATCGTCCGACCTTTGAGTGAGATTATACTTTTCACTCAACGGTCGGACATAAAAACCTTTGTTCCTGTCCGCTGTGTATTGAAGAACAAAAAATTCCAGGTACAGAGAGGTACACCAGCCCCAAAGTCATCTACAACTGTTGTAAATAAATTGAAAGTTATAGCTGTTTAATCCATTATTTAATTATTAATACAAAATTGTTATCATTAAATCCAACTTCTGGACTTCCTTGTTCTTTGTAATGTCACAATGTGAAAGTTAATTACTTACATATTCTAAGTAGGGAAAAAAAACAACACACGGTAATCAGAAAATCAGATGATAACTATAATATTACTATCACAATGTAATTTGTGATTACTATAAACATGACTAGCCAATCTATATTCCAAGAAGCTTGCTATATATGCAACAAACCACACAAGATGACGTCATGGATCCAAAAAATATTCCTGCTGCGAGACACTCGTTTATTTCGCGATCATGGAGCCGTCGAAAAGGTGTTACAAGTGGTGTTTTGTGCCTATGTGCACTAATACGACTTTTACAACACCTGAAAAGACATTTGTGACAATGCCTCGAGACGTAAAAATTCGAAAAATGTGGTTCAAAGCAGCTAGAAGAGATTATGCTAAAATAACTTCTTCGGATTTCTACTGCTGCGAGGATCACTTTGATGTAAGATGTAGTTACTTACTAAGCAAACCTAAATGTTTAAGTAATTGACAAAAATAAATATACATGAGACGTGGTAAACGAGTAAAGTAACGCAAACAGCGCCGCCGGAAGGGCAAGGCATCTAAGGCAAGGAACTTATGCCTCGCGCTTGTATAGGCCCCGCGCTTGTGTCCAAAATACTATTGTGTAGGTGTAATAACACCCATAAATTGCAAATTCTGGAAAAAAATGTAAATTTAGGAACTAGATATTTGAAATTTACCTTTACGTTATCAAATCTGTACAAAGATTCTACTTCTACAACACTTTTTCCCGAGAACCACAATTGAACTATATTTTAGAGCACCAGCTATACCCTACCTAACTTACTATAGGTCTCCTCGACGCATTATGCCTTAGGCCTCCTAATGTCTAGCGACGGCGCTGAATACAAAATATCTGCGTAGTAAGAGTCTGTCAAGCAAACGAATTTCACTTTGTTAGGTTTTATTCAAGCTTTTGCTCCACGAATTTCTGCAGCATTAAATCGATCATCCTTCTTTAAGAACTCGGCCAACATAAAAACATCTACTCGATAACTCGAGGAAGATTATCCGACATAGCTTTCAAATAACCTGCATCCACCATCGTAAGAATCAGTTTCACAAACTTTCAACAAACGCAACGCAACGGTAGCCGACTGACAGTGGGCGTTTCCCAGTACGTGACGTCACTATCTGTTTAAAACTGATTTAGCGCGAACGCTCATGCTTGAACACTTCAATTCTTTTTTTCTCGGAAATGGTACGTTTTATTTAACTTTTTTGAACTGCAATAGTTTACACACACGATTCCAAAGCAGAATCTTATGTTTATTTTGAAATTTATTTTTATGAACTAACCCAATTCCTGCCCTTTAACATTCACGTAAGGTTTTAGAAACATCATCTTGCATAGCAGCGGCCATTCTTTCCTCTTTCCTGATCCAGAAGGTGGAAATTTAAGGTATCTTCCAAATACAATTCTTAAGTTCCTCCAAGAATCTTTGCACTCCACTGAAACAATAAATGAAATAAAGATAAAATTAAACTAGAAAAATTAATGATCACATTTGGCCGCTAATAATAGGTCTTGTGTAACAATAGCAATATTTTGAAAACATTTACCTACTTTTCCAGATATCTAGCTACAGGCGCTTCCTTCAAATCATTGGCTAACGAATTCATGCGAGGAGAACGACCAATCGGTCTGGTTGTAAAAGAAACAAGTGATGCTATTTGGCCCTGTTTACAACCGCAATATATGCCAGTTCCTGAGCAGACCACGTGGAAAAATATTGCGGAGCGCTACCTACAACTGTGGAGCCTACCTCACTGTATAGGGTCAATTGATGGCAAACATATCAGGATCAAAAAATTTAAAAATACAGGATCCCAAAGGATATCACTCTGCTCAACCATGGCGTGCGCTGACGCCGATGGCTGTTTTATATCGATAGATGTTGGAGATTTCGGATGGAACAGTGATGGTGGTGTTTTTCACTCACCACGTTTGGGTCGCTGGTTACAAAGTGGAGACCTTAATTTGCCATTACCATACACAAAATTATCTATTCTTAAATTAAAATTATTAGTTATATTTGAGCTCGTAATTTTAAAAGGAGAATAGTTATACTTACTTTGAGAAAAAATTCTCAAAGCAAATAGTTACAAATATTCTACAAGGTGTCCAAAGTTAAACGTTCACCATTGCTATCTCCGTTATTATTAGACCTACAAGGTTGGTTAAATGGGCCAACTAATGCCATTTTTCCGCTGGTTACAATGGTGGCAACAGAACAACAATTGAACGTGTATATTTTTATACATTTCGAAAGGAAATTTAATTTTGAACAAAAAATTGTTAATGCAAGGTCTAATAATAACGGAGATAGCAATGGTGAACGTTTAACTTTGGACACTGTGTATAATACTACAAATTAGTTTTGAATCTTGTATTTAAAATAAATATTGTCTCCTCAACTTAACGACTTCCATCACATGTCTTTATTTCAAATATTTTGATACCACTCAAAAGTATTATGATGAAATCGATTTGAGAATACTTAAAAGCAGTTTCGAAATGAGAAGTAAAACTTTTATCTTTCTTATTTTAAGTGCTGATTTTGAAAGCACTTCATTCGAGAAATATTTGCAAGATTTAATTTGACATAAGTATTCGACAGTGTATTTGTTTTAAGTATAAGTATAACGTGGGATTTTTCTGTAATCCTGTGTATGTTATTATAAAGGTTTGCAATTGTCCAAAAAAGACATTTTAGCAATGTTTATGTCAGTATAATTTCCATGATAGGGAAGCGAAGCATCATTAGATAAGTGTAATCTTTATGTTAATAAAACTACTAATTTTATTAGAAAACGAATATACTGCCACGTACTTCGTCACCGTAGGCATTTTTCAATTTCTACTATTATCGTTAATAAAATTCTTGTTATTCATCCACTCAAGTTCAAATACATTTTTTTACATTTGTAGCCTAGATGATACTTGTTAATACAGTTTTTTCAAAAAAAATTTGACCTAAGTAGGAATTCACTTAAAAAAAAAATTTTTATTTCTTGTTTAATATCTAACTAAAAACAAATGCTCCATCTCAAACGTAATACGATATTATTTTGTAAACTCAGCGGTTCTTCCTTCGATTGTACAGGGTGTACAACTAAGAAAGGAGGCCGGCCATAACTCGGAAACTATTTGAGATGGAACAGTGAAATAAAAAATCTTATAATAAATGTGGCCAAGAGAAAATGCTGGAAGTTATTTTCAATTTGCTACCATTGCCGCCAGAGGGCGTTTAACTGATTTCAATTTGAAATTCCCATTTTTTGGGCAATTTTCCTCAGTAAGGTATTTAAAAAAATATATTCATTGTAAACTAGTGATGGAGTTTTTGCGTATTCACTGCATAAGGTACCTACTATTATTTTCTGTTGACCCAATATTTAACTTTTCAGTTAATATTCATGTCTTCCTTGCTTTTCAGAGTTCTGTATCTATATTTTCAAAAATTAAACAACTACTGTAGTTTACTTTTATGTAAATAATTCTAATGTTTGACTTTCGCCTCACAATACGTGAGTAATTAACGCCCTTTCCCATAACACTATGTTGACATTCATTCTACGCGTACGCATTGACTGAAATATTGTACCTACCTATCTGTTTCGCTTCCTGAATCTTGAAAATTGAGTTAGGTGTAATAGCAGATACACAGTTTGATATTATGTGGTGTGTAACTTTTATTATTCAATGCTTTTATACATTCTTAATTTATATAGATCAAGATATAAATGTTGACGTTCTGAGGGACCTTACAAATGGGGATATAAAAGAACTTATTCCAAATTCACTGGGAGTGAGGAAGTTGTTGCAGTTAAAAAATGAGATATTTATCGATTTACACCTACAAATTGTTTAAGTATACCAGTATACCTAACCGTTGAGTGAATTATTCAATGACCTAACGTACTGTAACTGCTTTTCCAGAACAAGGAAAACGAAACCGTAAGCGACACTAACACTGCGAATTTTGGATATCGACATCTATACTGAAGTTCAAACTTTTGAGGATTTTGACTTACACACTTTATTACAGACAAGCCCAATGGGAAACAGCGTATTAACATTTTACCACACTCAAAAGCAGTTAGATTCTAGAAGACGCTCCAGATTAGTGGACATCGTAATAAAACATTTATGTAATTATATACCTACCTAATAAAAAAGCGAGTTTAATAGAAAAAAATTGAAATTCTATGATTATGTTCATCATTATTTTCTAGCCGCTTACGCCATGAAGAATATAACAAAATTGCAGCAAAAATAATAACTCTATTTCCTACCCGCAGTTAGGAAAAACGCTTCGATTAGCAATAAACCTACTCCAGCGAGAGGAAAACTCGTTGATAAGGTGAAGAACATGGTGTTCAGTTGCGATGAAGCGACACCAAAAAGACGCAAACGCAGAAATGATGAGACAACTCAAGGTTTATTAAGTGAATAGGTTGCCTCAATCGCATAGCTTGTAGGTGATCGCTCGCAGCGTGCAGGGAGGGTGCAACGTCACTGCCAGTCGCGCGACATTTCACGTTATAGCGCGCTCTCAGTCTGTTGCATAGGTAATATATTTGTCTGTTGCACACTTGGAGTGTGATATTAGTGTGTTTCTTAACAAAAACTACATAAACTGTTACAAAAATTCTTTCATTTTCTATTAATAAAACGGGGTTACTTCGACAGGTTTTTGGCATGTTTGTTGCTCTGTAAAGGAAACTATACGCTTGACAACCTTGGCTCCTATTCCATTGTAACAATTGAAGCCTTGGTTCGATTCACTAAAAAAATTATTGTGGCCCCACCCCCCCTTCACCTTTTTTTTTAAATTTCTTTTTGGTGTCGAAGTTACCCCGGGTTGGGGGTAACTTCGACACCATGCAGAATTATGCATAAAATCGAAGTTAGCTTTCTCCAGGGTAACTTCGACACCGAAAATGTAAAAATAAATATATAATAATAATAATAACAATAATAATAATAGTAAATGGGTTGTTAAAAATAATACTTGCAGAAAATCATTTATATATTTAGCAACTTTGGTAAGGCATATTTGGCATATAAATCTAAACTAAAAAACATCCTTTTAACTAAACAAAAACTCTTAAATAAAGTAGGTAACACAAGTAAAAAAAATCTAAATATGCTAAGAACATAGGAACAAGTCAGGGACAAATGCTTAATCATCATCGAAACATGAGGCACATTCGTAGCTCGCTTGGTTGGAACCCCCGTTGCAGTGTCCACAAACCCACTTTCCACAAGTCACACACTTAATCCAAGCTTTTTGGTTCGTGTATTCGGAAAACTCTATTAGACAAATGGAACAGCAATTGCAGTCAGGACATTCATATTGAGGGTCATTGGAGCCAAGATTGCAAATACCGCACACCCACTTCAAACACGAAATGCAACAAATCCAGTCTTTGTCTACAGTATAGTGTGCGTAAGAACATTTGCATACAGAGCAAAGAGAATCAGAATCAGTGACTTTTTTTGTGGATCTCTTTCTCGATGGTCCAGGTGCATCAGGTTCAACGATTTTCATTTTCAGTGGTTTAGGGCGACTTGCCTTTGAGTTTTTCTTCGGGTTTTGCGTGATGGAAGTTGTTTCAACATGAACAATTTCTGGTAAATCAACTTGTTCCATTGCTGCTTCCGAGCGGGATGGAGTGCTTGTTGCAACTGGCATCTGCATTTGTTGACCTGGCCGTGTTGCTATTTTCTTTCCTCTTTTGCGAGGCGTTGCCTGCGCATTAGAATATCCTCTAGATTCCTTTAGAAATTCTAGTAAACTGGAATCTAGCACCCTCTCGGAACTCAATTCGTTGCCAGGAAGTTTGGCGAAAACTCTTTCTGGATCAAATGGGCTTAGCCCTGTTGCCCTAAAGCCAGATTGCAGGTTTGTGGAAGCGTTTTCTGCTATATGAGACCACAAGCGATTCAGCAAGTTGGGGAATTGTTCTTTTGGAATGCTTCCTTTCCGACGACACTCCTTCCTCCACGTATCTAAGACTTCTCGCCATTTTCGCTTCATGGGCGCAAAAAAACTCACATCTAAAGGCTGCATCAGATGTGTCGAATTTGGTGGCAGAGGCGTCATGTAGATATTATTCGCTATTGCTGCTTCGACGACACGAGGAGAGAAATGTGACGCAAGGTTATCTCCAATCACAACCTTTGTTTCTTCTGGGGAGGTATTGGCGTTTATGTGAGGGATCAAAATATCGAAGAACCATTTTTCAAATGTTGTCATATCAAACCAACCACTTGGCGTGACCTCATATACTGTGCCCGCAGGACCTCCTGTCGTCCAATTTTCGTATAAGTGTTGGGCTTTGTAGACCACCATGGGTGGAAGCAGGATGCCCTTAGCTGTTCCGCAAATCATTATACTGATCGATGTCCTAGAGTGCTCTTGAACTCGCTCGACTCTCTTAGTTCCTCTGGGCACCAATACTTTTTTTGCACCAGGATCATCAGTGATGTTAGTTTCGTCGTAATTATAGACATGTTCCGGTAACGCATGTTCCAAGTTATCTTTAATGTTGTCGAAAAATTCTTTTATTTCCGGTTTACCCACCGCAGAGCGCTGACGTTTATGAAATCCAAACCTGGTTCGTTATTCTTCCATCCCGGAATATCCCTGCCTTGCTTCGTTACCAACTTTGCCACAACTATGCGAATATCTTGGTGCGTCATGGGGAAGCCCCAGTTGCTAACTGCACCAAGGGTTTTTGCTATCATCTGTTCTTCCTCGACAGTCAGTATACATGGACGACCCGGTTTTAAAAGATGGGTTCCACTAATTTTATCGATCAAAGTTGTTCTTGGAACCTTAAACTTTAGACTTGCTCTAGATTTGGACATGCCTTTCTTCACAGCTTCAATGGCTTTCTCCATGCTCTCCTTATTATAGTTGAGGTACGGTCTACCTCCCAGCTTTTTGACGTAGGTGCGCGGCATCTTAAAAAAAAATTAGGTACGTGTTACCTGAAACAACGAGGAAAAACAAAACTAGAAATAATAATAATAATAAAAACAAAAAAATAGTAATAATGATAATAATAGTGATACTCGTAACAATAAACAATAAATGGATAACCGAAAAAACACTAAAAAGTCAATTTGTATGCAAAAAACATGCATGATATTATACGTGTCGAAGTTACCCCCGCTGTCGAAGTAACCCCGTTTTACGGTACATTACGTACTTGAATAACGCTAAAATTTTCTTTTTCTTTCAAATTACATTTCATCATACATACTTATATTTCTTTTTCCTAAGCGGCAAAACAAACCGAACCAGCTGATCTAAATTTCTAAAATCCTCTAGGAACGTAGCTATTTGCAGGAGATGTCAGGTGTCGTGTCCAGTATTTTGTTTTAATATGTCTTTTTCATCGTTTCATTAGTATTTTCAAATAGTTCACTCATATTTACACCTTTTTTACATTGTTCTAAGACTCGATAAAGGACTACGTTTTCAAAGAAAAAAAAAACTACGAATATACACAAATAAATACACACCTAACCTACGAATGAAATATTTAAAAGAAAAACTGCTACAAATATCTACGAAAAGAAAGTTTTCTTTGCTACTTACAATTTGATCCCACAAAACTTTTTCTAAATACCTGTTATGCACTATTGCAAGACCGACCGAAACTGTACTAACAAATAGAGAAATACGAGTTCAACAGAGAATAAATAGACACGAAATAAGAATAGCTTACGTAATAACTTGCTTTGTTTATAAGTAAGCATAAAATATACCGTCCACATCACTTTACAACGGAATTCGTATTATCTTAAAATTTAAAAAGATCTACCTACTTGTAGGTATGTATAATTTATTGTAATAAGTAACACTTTTGAACTTTTTTGTATAGAAATATGAAACGAAAATACAGCAATTAGTTACTTCCAAAAAAAAAATGTACATAATACCAAGAACTTAATTCATACACTTATAAAATATAATTTGAATATTCTAATTCAAATTTAATGGTAGGCGTATCTAAAAATACTGACAATGACGTAGCCTTACTCAACCAATCGAAGTAAATCTGTTCATTGAGGTAACCTATTCACTTAATAAACCTTGGAGACAACTAGCATCGGATCTTCCTCCAGTACCACTGGAACAGAGCACAAAAATCAGGAAAACTTTAACGTAAATAAAGAGGAAGACTGGATATGGTTAAGGCTTAATACCGAACCATGGTCCGAAGTGATTGCAAGGTGGGACAAAACCCATCACCTACGCCGAAAAAGTTTGAACAAATATGCAAATGTGTATGAATTCATAGATACATGGCCAATATTACAAGATCAAAGATCAGCGGTTTTGGTAAGTGATTTTGTATTCTTGGATAATTATCGTACCGCAAGTAATCCTTATTTTTGTTGGACGTTGCATTATAATTTTCTCTAAAACTGTTTTTGTTATTTCAGATTGGTCAAGATTTTAGGAAAGAATTTCCAGATAAAGACATTAATTTATTTACCAATTGGAATTTTTTTTGACACTGTGAGACATCTGAAAGGTATAAAAGGTAACGACGACGTAGCAGATTTAGAGAACGAAAATGACGAAGGTAGATTATTCCACTAATATCCCAATTGCATGATTAAAGCATACATTTTATTGCATTCTGCATTCTGAAAATAAATTTGTACTTCAATTAACTGAAATAATTTTAAAAAAACTTTCTCCACAGTTATCGTATTATAAATTAGACAATTCGAATACTTACCACATTTTGAATTTTCATTTTTTGAATGGTTCTTTGATTGTAATTATTAAAACTAATTAAGTTAGTCGTGTATCCATGTTTTGAAGAAAAAGAAAAAAAATTAAAAAAGTTACGTCAAATTTGAAATAAGATTGGTTTCGAGTATTGAATTCTGCAAAACATTTCCCATTTAACGGTTGCTCTATGTTTTGTAATAACCGAGATACCAATGGTGGGCATCGAAATTGGGACACATGGTATATTATATGTAAACACACATATATAAATAATCTATGAATATACCTCGTAACCAATTTATCTCTCCGAGAAATTGCTTCCCGAAATTAATTTTTCCATTGATCAAATTGGGGTGTACCCACATAGATCTTTTTTCATCTTTCCTTCTGTTTTACACTCCTCACTTTCGCTAGCTTCATCATCCAGCGCCACAGCAATTATAAGTAACTCTTAATCGGAAAATAGCGCCATTTTTTCAGGAGAAAATTACAACGCACTTAACAATTTAATTGTTTTACCAGGTGCTTCAGTCGTTTGCCCGACAGGGGACGCTTGAATTCCGGATAAAAACCCGCTAAATTCAAATTATTTTTTTCCCGCTAAAATAAACATTAAATATGCAATTTTCCGCCAAATATTTAAGTGCAAAATATTGAACCGTAATAGATGGTAAATAACATGCACTCAAATTAGAATAATATATTATACTTTATTGAGTGTATCAATATAAACATATCTGGAATGGAACAGTGTAACTTGTAACAAGTCGCTTTATAAATTCTTGCTTTACTAATAATCTACTTATGATGTAGCTGCAGTTTGTTATCCAGTATATCGAACGCTATTTAGGTTTTCATTTTTTAACTGTTTATTAGTAAGAAAAGGCAATTTTTACATAGATAACATGTAATATTTAAAAAAATCACTGCGTTTACCGCCAGGATATTCCAATTTCCGGCTAAATTTTCTGCTATCCACGACGCAATTTTTTTCCCCGTTTACCGCATTAAAAATCTGCTAAATCTGGCGGGAATTCCGCCGATCTGGAAACGGTGCTTAACAACAGGAAGGTATCGTATGGAATTGAACCGAAAGTGGATTGGGTCACCGGACCGTGAGCGACTCGATAAGTCGATAGTGCGAATACTTTAGGATTTGATGGAACCGTGAGCGGAGCGATAGTATGAATCGGGCCTAATGAATCTGGATTTACCACATTACACCAAATTTGTGTTGCATTTACACTGTTTACCGCATTCCTCTGCAGTTGCCGAACGTATACATAAAAATTAATGGAAATAAGTCTAAAGTAAGAAATAGATTCAGTAATGATAACATTAGTGATATTTTACACACAAAGCAATTAGTGAATGGTTGGGGTAAATGCACGAATGCTGTGTGTTATAATTTTAGTACATATTAATGATGACATAAAAAACCTAAATAGTGGTATACCGTGTGACATGTTTCAATGCGGAACATAGCCGAATAGCATGGGAAAGATTGCATTATATTACATACAGTAAAGTGATTTATTTCTCGTTCTTACAAATTATTTCCAATAAACTTAGTATGTATGGATTCGGAAAAACAAGATCTATTAAAATGTGCAAAAATACACAGGGCGTCCCATTTAAATTTAAAAAGTTGAGGGTATTTCCGGTGAAACCGGAAGTACAGTAGTAACAAAAAATATGGCATCAGATGTGTTATGTGTCATTGAACCTTCCTGCAAAATTTCATAAATATCGTCCCTAGCGTTTTAAAGATATTTACTTGGTTCCATACTTTATCCCAACCCTGTATGTAATATAATGCAATCTTAATAAAACGCCTCGACACCCTGTATACGGACTAAGTGTCTGCCGCTTGCTTTTTCTCAACTTCAGAGACATTGTAACGTTCCGAAAATTTCATATAGATTATAAAATTGGTACGGTATAATTGTGGGAAACTTTCAAATAAATCATGATAATCGTATCGCGTAGCGCAGGTATGAGTACGTAAGACAGGAAATGGACAATTGTGAGTAGGCGGTGTAATAAACACGTAGTGTGCTAACCAAGTTAATTAATATAATCAATTAAATAGTTGGATGGCAAACCAATCAGTTACACTTTTAGAATTCTGGTTACACACATATAAGATACGTGACAGAGATATACTTGGTAGTGATCCACTTCTAGTACCAGTTTCAGTAGGCGGTAATCTATAAACTATTAGAAGTCGTCTAAGAATTCTTACAGGGCCGTTTGTTATCTCAAGGCTCTCGTCCCTAAGTGCGGGAAAATACGAATAGGAGATTGCTCCTGAGGTTTCAGGGACGGAAAAATCCAATTACCAGCTCAATTGCTCGCAAGAATAACGGTCATTAGAGCTAAACAGTACCTAACGCCGCCACTTGAACACCGGTCCCAGCTCAAGTTTGAAATACGAACTTCTACCTTAAATAAGTGAAGATTTCTTATAACGCCATTGTGTTACAGGGGCGTATTTACGGGGGGGGACGAACGGGACCGAACACCCCCCAGAAGCAACAAAATAAATAGAAATCGAACGATACTACAGAAAACTCCATCGATACTTCGGTGGTCATTCTGCAATGTTTATGGCCAAGCATTTAAAAATTGCACAACATACCAATTAAGTATTAAACGAATGTATGTGCAATACGATCTCTTTATTTAGTAAACAAGGGAGTGAATCACAGAGTGCATAATGTGGGATACGTTCGTCTTTCATGTACTTTTGCTTACGTTCGTTTTTTTTGCTAGGCTTTCGTTTCTTTAGCTGATATTAAATTTTAAAATTTTGTCTCCTTAAATACGTACATAAAATTAATTAATTTAATATTGATGTTACTGTTACACATTTGTCTTAACTTTCTATTATTATTGAAACTAGAAGACAAATGACGACAATACTTCAGTTCAAAAGAAAACATGCGTGATACCTAATCAGAGCGTGAATTCACAGTCTGATTCCTTATCCACAACAGATAAATTAGTCAATGTACCTATGATTTACAGTCACACAGTGGTGACTGGTGAGTGCGGTGAGTGGTGATTCGTGCTCGTTTCGTCTAGTTTGTTGATTCGTTGTGTTAATTTATTCATCATTTAAAGTACATTGACTGTTCATTATTCAACTGTTACTGAAGTGAAATGGAAAAAAAAGCGTAAAGCTGACGATACTGGTACCGCCGGTACTATTTTGTCCTTTTTTAAAAGGAAAGGAACTGGATCACTTTCAGATAGTGCCCAAGTCGTCGAAAATGAGAATGACCAAGACAGTATCAAAGATAACACTCTGTTGCCGAGTTTTCGAGTAGTGAAGCTTCGACGTCTTCGGTTCATTCTCAACCAATACAACACACATCTCATTTCATCAGTCCTAACGACATCGGGCTGTACATTGATAGACAGGTAAGATACTATAGTATTTAATGTTTTTATCATTTATTTTGTATTGTGTTTTCTACTCACATAATTGAATTGTTATTGAAATCAAGGCATATTCGAGTAAATAAAATTGAGTTCCTATTAATTATGTTTTCTTATATCAAATTTATTACTTGTTTTCAGGTTATGCCAGAAGAAAGGGAAAATTTGTTGAATAATGCTTGGAAGCCTGAAGAATGTTTCCACTTTCCTTCAACAAAGTACGGCAAGCGCCAGCTGAAATTTCAACACAATTGGTTAAAAACAAGAGAATGGCTGGTCTATTCGAAAAAACTTGACGGTGCATTTTGCAAGTACTGCATGTTATTTGCACCTGCTGGAGCTGGGAAACAAGGACTTCCCCTTGGCAAACTTGTGCGCGTGAAGTACAGTGACTGGAGACATGCATTAGAAGATTTCAACAAACATCAAATGACGACTTATCATGCTAATGCCAAGGTAGCTGCCGAAAACTTTCTTTCTGCGAGATCTAACAAGATTGACATTATTAGTTGCCTGGATAAAAGTGTAGCAAATAAGTCACAGAAAATCGACGTCTTCTTACACCAGTTATCAAAACAGTTATTTTTTGTGGAAGACAAGGGTTAGCTTTAAGAGGACACAGGGATGGAGGCCCACTTAACATTAACGACAATGAGGATTTCATTGCAAACGAAGGAAACTTTCGTGCACTCTTGAGACTGAGACTTGATAGTGGGGATCAAGACTTAAAAGAACATTTATTGAAAGCTGGTAAGAATGCCACATACATAAGTTCAGTCAGCCAAAACGAAATCATTTCATCCTGCAATGACATTCTGCTGCCAAAAATAGTAGCTAAGGTAAATAAGGCAAAATGTTTTTCAATTTGGCAGATGAGACAACTGATATATCTTGTGTGGAACAGATGACATTATGTGCAAGATATGTTGACTTAGAAAGTGTGACAGTGCGAGAGGACTTTCTTCAATTTGTCCCAATCTACGACATGTCTGGTAAGGGGATAGGTGAAGTGATTATGAGGAAACTGAGAGAATTTGGAATTGACACAGATAACTTATATGGGCAAGGCTATGACGGTGCATCTGCTATGAGTGGTGCTTTCTCTGGAGTGCAGGCTTTAGTAAGAAAAGAAGTTCCAAATGCTCTGTATGTGCATTGCAGTAGCCACTCTCTTAGTTTAGCTATATCTGATTCGTGTTCATTGCCTTTAATTAAAAACTGTATGGGTACGGTCGGAAAAGTGTATGACTTTTTTAATACGCCGAAGCGCCAGGCAGTTTTGAGGAAACATTCTGATCCTCAATACGGTTCTAAAAGACTAAAAGCACTATGCCCAACTCGCTGGACGCAGCGACACAATTCTGTAAATACATTATGTGAAATGTTTGAAGCGATACTGAGATCACTTGAAGAGATTTGCAACTGGCCTGATACTGATACATCAACAAACGCAAATCTACTATTGTGTGCGGTTCAAAAGTGTGAATTTACATTTATGCTGCATATTATAAAAAAGGTATTTTCTTATACCTTGCCGTTAACGAAGTATCTACAGTCTGAAAACATTGATCTTATCAGTGCTGTCACATATGCTGAGCACACTGTGAACGAATTACAAAAAATAAGAGATAATTCCGAGGAAGAATTTGCAGACATTTTCAAATCTGTGGAAGCAATTTGCAGTCAAGAAGAAATAACCATTAAAGTACCAAGAACGACAGGGCGCCAAACCACCCGTGAAAACGTTCCCCATGACAGCCCAGAAACATATTTTAGAAGGGCTGCATTTATACCATTCCTTGACCATGTCATCATTCAGATTAAAGAACGGTTCACAGCTCATAAAGAAACTCTGTCATCATTCGAAGTTTTGTTGAATGAGACAAGTGAAGACAAGGTCTACACTGAACGTTTGTTTGGCCAGTATAAAAATTCTATTGCCGCGACTGATGCCTCCCAATTATTTGGAGAAATAAAAATATGGCATCAAAAATTGAAGCAAGTCGAACTCGAAAGAGTAGAACAGGGCAAAAAACTTAAAAAGACTCTTAAGAAAATAAATGCCATAGAGGCTTTATCGTATTGTGAATTTAATATGTACGCGTCTGTACATAAGTTACTACAAATAATGGCGACATTGCCCGTAACAACTTGTAGCGCTGAAAGGTCCTTTTCCACTCTAAGGTATTTGAAAACTTACCTACGAAGCACCACGAGTGAAACGAGACTGAATGGACTTGCAATGTTGTATGTACACAAAGACATTTCAGTTAGTGTTGAGGAAGTTTTTGCCGAAATGGCAAAAAAATCAAGGAGAACAAACATTAAACTTTAAACTAAATTTATCAAAATTATTCTTGACCCCCCCTAGAAGCAAACTCTAGATACGCCACTGACAGGGGCGTATTTACGGGGGGGGACGAACGGGACCGAACACCCCCCAGAAGCAACAAAATAAATAGAAATCGAACGATACTACAGAAAACTCCATCGATACTTCGGTGGTCATTCTGCAATGTTTATGGCCAAGCATTTAAAAATTGCACAACATACCAATTAAAGTATTAAACGAATGTATGTGCAATACGATCTCTTTATTTAGTAAACAAGGGAGTGAATCACAGAGTGCATAATGTGGGATACGTTCGTCTTTCATGTACTTTTGCTTACGTTCGTTTTTTTTGCTAGGCTTTCGTTTCTTTAGCTGATATTAAATTTTAAAATTTTGTCTCCTTAAATACGTACATAAAATTAATTAATTTAATATTGATGTTACTGTTACACATTTGTCTTAACTTTCTATTATTATTGAAACTAGAAGACAAATGACGACAATACTTCAGTTCAAAAAGAAAACATGCGTGATACCTAATCAGAGCGTGAATTCACAGTCTGATTCCTTATCCACAACAGATAAATTAGTCAATGTACCTATGATTTACAGTCACACAGTGGTGACTGGTGAGTGCGGTGAGTGGTGATTCGTGCTCGTTTCGTCTAGTTTGTTGATTCGTTGTGTTAATTTATTCATCATTTAAAGTACATTGACTGTTCATTATTCAACTGTTACTGAAGTGAAATGGAAAAAAAGCGTAAAGCTGACGATACTGGTACCGCCGGTACTATTTTGTCCTTTTTTAAAAGGAAAGGAACTGGATCACTTTCAGATAGTGCCCAAGTCGTCGAAAATGAGAATGACCAAGACAGTATCAAAGATAAACACTCTGTTGCCGAGTTTTCGAGTAGTGAAGCTTCGACGTCTTCGGTTCATTCTCAACCAATACAACACACATCTCATTTCATCAGTCCTAACGACATCGGGCTGTACATTGATAGACAGGTAAGATACTATAGTATTTAATGTTTTTATCATTTATTTTGTATTGTGTTTTCTACTCACATAATTGAATTGTTATTGAAATCAAGGCATATTCGAGTAAATAAAATTGAGTTCCTATTAATTATGTTTTCTTATATCAAATTTATTACTTGTTTTCAGGTTATGCCAGAAGAAAGGGAAAATTTGTTGAATAATGCTTGGAAGCCTGAAGAATGTTTCCACTTTCCTTCAACAAAGTACGGCAAGCGCCAGCTGAAATTTCAACACAATTGGTTAAAAACAAGAGAATGGCTGGTCTATTCGAAAAACTTGACGGTGCATTTTGCAAGTACTGCATGTTATTTGCACCTGCTGGAGCTGGGAAACAAGGACTTCCCCTTGGCAAACTTGTGCGCGTGAAGTACAGTGACTGGAGACATGCATTAGAAGATTTCAACAAACATCAAATGACGACTTATCATGCTAATGCCAAGGTAGCTGCCGAAAACTTTCTTTCTGCGAGATCTAACAAGATTGACATTATTAGTTGCCTGGATAAAAGTGTAGCAAATAAAGTCACAGAAAATCGACGTCTTCTTACACCAGTTATCAAAACAGTTATTTTTTGTGGAAGACAAGGGTTAGCTTTAAGAGGACACAGGGATGGAGGCCCACTTAACATTAACGACAATGAGGATTTCATTGCAAACGAAGGAAACTTTCGTGCACTCTTGAGACTGAGACTTGATAGTGGGGATCAAGACTTAAAAGAACATTTATTGAAAGCTGGTAAGAATGCCACATACATAAGTTCAGTCAGCCAAAACGAAATCATTTCATCCTGCAATGACATTCTGCTGCCAAAAATAGTAGCTAAGGTAAATAAGGCAAAATGTTTTTCAATTTTGGCAGATGAGACAACTGATATATCTTGTGTGGAACAGATGACATTATGTGCAAGATATGTTGACTTAGAAAGTGTGACAGTGCGAGAGGACTTTCTTCAATTTGTCCCAATCTACGACATGTCTGGTAAGGGGATAGGTGAAGTGATTATGAGGAAACTGAGAGAATTTGGAATTGACACAGATAACTTATATGGGCAAGGCTATGACGGTGCATCTGCTATGAGTGGTGCTTTCTCTGGAGTGCAGGCTTTAGTAAGAAAAGAAGTTCCAAATGCTCTGTATGTGCATTGCAGTAGCCACTCTCTTAGTTTAGCTATATCTGATTCGTGTTCATTGCCTTTAATTAAAAACTGTATGGGTACGGTCGGAAAAGTGTATGACTTTTTTAATACGCCGAAGCGCCAGGCAGTTTTGAGGAAACATTCTGATCCTCAATACGGTTCTAAAAGACTAAAAGCACTATGCCCAACTCGCTGGACGCAGCGACACAATTCTGTAAATACATTATGTGAAATGTTTGAAGCGATACTGAGATCACTTGAAGAGATTTGCAACTGGCCTGATACTGATACATCAACAAACGCAAATCTACTATTGTGTGCGGTTCAAAAGTGTGAATTTACATTTATGCTGCATATTATAAAAAAGGTATTTTCTTATACCTTGCCGTTAACGAAGTATCTACAGTCTGAAAACATTGATCTTATCAGTGCTGTCACATATGCTGAGCACACTGTGAACGAATTACAAAAAATAAGAGATAATTCCGAGGAAGAATTTGCAGACATTTTCAAATCTGTGGAAGCAATTTGCAGTCAAGAAGAAATAACCATTAAAGTACCAAGAACGACAGGGCGCCAAACCACCCGTGAAAACGTTCCCCATGACAGCCCAGAAACATATTTTAGAAGGGCTGCATTTATACCATTCCTTGACCATGTCATCATTCAGATTAAAGAACGGTTCACAGCTCATAAAGAAACTCTGTCATCATTCGAAGTTTTGTTGAATGAGACAAGTGAAGACAAGGTCTACACTGAACGTTTGTTTGGCCAGTATAAAAATTCTATTGCCGCGACTGATGCCTCCCAATTATTGGAGAAATAAAAATATGGCATCAAAAATTGAAGCAAGTCGAACTCGAAAGAGTAGAACAGGGCAAAAAACTTAAAAAGACTCTTAAGAAAATAAATGCCATAGAGGCTTTATCGTATTGTGAATTTAATATGTACGCGTCTGTACATAAGTTACTACAAATAATGGCGACATTGCCCGTAACAACTTGTAGCGCTGAAAGGTCCTTTTCCACTCTAAGGTATTTGAAAACTTACCTACGAAGCACCACGAGTGAAACGAGACTGAATGGACTTGCAATGTTGTATGTACACAAAGACATTTCAGTTAGTGTTGAGGAAGTTTTTGCCGAAATGGCAAAAAAATCAAGGAGAACAAACATTAAACTTTAAACTAAATTTATCAAAATTATTCTTGACCCCCCCTAGAAGCAAACTCTAGATACGCCACTGTTGTGTTATCTATCGTCCTGTTTGGTTTATCAAGTCACAAATCATTTGTTCCGAAGTTGAAGTGAATACATATTGTCGTTGTTATCCGTGAATTGTATCGTATGTTGTAATTATTCTAGAAGAGTGTAAATATTTGAATACCAATAGGTATCCGGCAGAGGTTGAATGATCATTCATCTGAAGCAAGTAGAAAAATTTATCAAAGCATTTATAATATTAAAGTGTACTTACCTATAAGGGTATTACAATCCATAAGTCTGTACAAATAAAATTAACAAAATAAGAATTATTAAGCTAGACTACTGAGTGGCTTGTCTAATTACCTGTCGTTGGCAAGCAAAAAGTTAGACAGGTTGGCGCCTACAAACAAGCAACGGTATAATACTCACGACTCTGCTCCCGAAGGTTTGAGCACCGGAACACCATTACGATTGGGCAAAGGAAGGTAACACAGTGGCGCCCAACGTGCTAGGGGTTTACAAATCGTTGTTTGAATGAAAATGAATTTCAATATTGTATGTTAAATTTTGCTGGTTGTTACAATAATTTTAAGAAAAATATTCTTGCACGTATTTGGTCTGGTGAGATAGGGTTTGATAGTTCAACCTATAATGGAATACTTAAGGATGAGACCCATTGATCTTTTAGCAGACGAGTTAAATTATGAGTTACGTATTAGGGGGGTGGTTACAGATAGGAAAGATGCCGCGATCAAAAGAAAAATGTTGGCTAAATTACTAGAAAAAGATAGAAACCGCCCGTGCATAAACCTTGTGGATCCGTTATACGACTTTAACAACGAATGCGACCATATAGAGCGAACTATAGATTCACTGCTAACTTTAATTGCTGAGTTTGAGGGTCCTGAGACCGATTCGCTCTTCAAGCGAATCAATTCTAGGATTATTCATCTGAGCAATCGCGTTAGTAGGGTAAAGACGGATGGGGAGGATGGCGACGTTATTCAAACGTTTAAAAACGAGGCCATTGCATCAATATTAGAACTAGAGGTTAAGTTGTCCGATAAGGTTATAAAGGAGTGTACGGGAGAAAAGGGTGGCACTAACGATGCGAACGCAGCGAGTTCAAGTAATAGTACACAGGTAGTGACTGTCCAACACTGCGTAAATAATTTCAATAAATCAGTGCCGGTTTATAAATGGGGCCTAAAATTTTCAGGTAAAGATAGTGCGGTTTTACTGAGTTTCTTAGAGCAAATTGAAGATTATAGGATTGCTAGGAACGTCAGTAAGACCGAGCTGTTTAATTCGGCCGTTGAATTATTTTCGGATGGTGCACTGATGTGGTATAGATCTATTAGGTCGTTAGTTACAAATTGGGATGAGCTAGTGATAAAACTTAAAACCGAATTCTTGCCGTGTGATTATGAGGAGGAGGTATGGCTGGAAATTAGGGATAGATATCAAAATCAGCATGAACCGGTTCATATACAGGGTGTCCATTTAGTAGCCCGTTCTTCAAGTACGACTTTATTGTTAAATTTACTAAAAAATAAATATACGGGATTGCAATTAGGTTGGATGAAGCACATTTGCAAATTATTTAGACACATACAGGGTGTCTCCAAAAAGTATGGCGCATAAAACGTATATTTTTTTAAATGGAATGACCCACTTTTTTTAAGCGCAAATGTAGGGGCCTTGGGTGAGCTTTTCAGTCGTACATTATTTTTGTATTAATACACGGCGTTGTCAAGTTATTAATTAATACATATTTTTTTGCTAAATATCAACCCTTCCATTATACGCTTGTATTTTTTAACGTCTTGTTTTTGTTTTTACGTAAGTTCTGTGGTGGACTTGGGTTGAATCAGAGTATTCAACCGTGACGAAACATTAAATTATTTCATACAGGATGTTCACTTTTTCTTGCTCCAAACATCGACATTTTCAAACTAATTTTTCTTCATTTTTTTAAATGGCACACCCTATTTATTATTGCATATTTGGAATCCCCGGTAAATTTTAGTGCAACTTTATTAAGCTTACCCTATACCTAAGTGCGATAGTTTTTTTGTAAATTGAGATTTTCTATTCCTTACGGCAGTAGATAGTGGCGCGATGGTTAAGGCGCGTGGACGAGGCAACGCATAGGCTGGACACTCGAATCGAGGATGCGATGAAATAAGGTTCTATTTACTTTTTAAATATGTGCTGTTTACGGACGAATGCACGTTCCATAGAAATGGTTTTGTAAACAGACACAACTTTCACTTTTATGACACGCAAAACCCACACATTATCCGCGTCAACCATTTCCAACATAACTGGAGTCTCAACGTTTGGGGAGGAATCGTGCATAACTACCTATGTACTTGGTCCTTATTTTTTTGAAAATCCACTAACAGGACAAATCTTTTTAAATTTTTTGACAGAAGACTTTCAAAATTTAACTCATGATCTTCCTAACTACATTACGGACATAATGTGGTTGCAACTGAACGGAACTCCGACTCACTTTTCCATACAAGTCAGACAACAAATTAGTGAATACGTTTATCTGGTGCCACTACTAGATAAAACATGATGGAGAGGATACAACAGTCTTTTCACCACATTACTCCAGCTATGTTGAATGAAGTGATGAAATCTTTCACCAAAAGAGTAGACTCGTGCTTAGTACAAGACGGCAAACATTTTGAACGGTATCCTCGATTCGAGTGTCCGGCCTATGCGTTGCCTCGTCCATCGCGCCACCATCTGCTGCCGTAAGGAATAGAAAATCTCAATTTACGAAAAAACTATCGCACTTAGGTATAGGGTAACCTTAATAAAGTTGCACTAAAATTGACCGGGGATTCCAAATATGCAATAATAAATAGGGTGTGCCATTTAAAAAAATGAAGAAAAATTAGTTTGAAATTGTCGATGTTTGGAGCAAGAAAAAGTGAACATCCTGTATGAAATAATTTAACGTTTCGTCACGGTTGAATACTCTCATTCAACCCAAGTCCACCACCGAACTTAAGTAAAAACAAAAACAAGACGTTAAAAAAATACAAGCGTATAATGGAAGGGTTGATATTTAGCAAAAAAATATGTATTAATTAATAACTTGACAACGCCGTGTATTAATACAAAAATAATGTACGACTGAAAAGCTCACCCAAGGTCCCTTCATTTGGGCTTAAAAAAAGTGGGTCATTCCATTTAAAAAAATATACGTTTTATGCGCCATACTTTTTGGAGACACCCTGTATGTGTCTAAATAATTTGCAAATGTGCTTCATCCAACCTAATTGCAATCCCGTATATTTATTTTTGAGTAAATTTAATAATAAAGCCGTAGTTGAAGAACGGGCTACTAAATGGACACCCTGTATATGTAGCTATCATGGACAATTTATTTAGTCGGGTTGGTCATTGTGTTTCAGAGGCTACCAAAATAAAATATATACGTAGGACATTGTGATTAAGGCAGTGGACAACGCTCAACGTTATTTTGTATTAGTTGATATTTCAGTTAGTATTCTTTAGTAGGTAATAAGATTATTTAGTTTGGTTATTATCATGGCTGCCTCTATAATAGACTGGAAAAAGGCTTATATAATAGATGACATCTCATTTAACGCAGGACTCCAAGGGTGGAGTATTCAAAATGTTGTGAGGGACACTAAAGTTCAACTAGTGATTATACTAGGAGATGGAACAAATAGTAATTTAAGAAAAGTCAACTTAAAGCACACTCTTTCCATTGCCTTTGTTCCTAGCTCCAATCATCCACAGTTTGACATAGGAATTTCTAATTGCTCCTTTGAGACTTTCTATCAAAGGATTATCTCGCAGTATGAATATTACTCTTTAATAACTATCCCAGACAAAGAATTTTCCTCTTTCTGTACTCGAGTTAGTAAGCCAATAGTGCCTTTAACTGAGCCTCCCATAGATCTAGTAATAGGCGATCTAGAAGACGAAAGGCGATTGACTATAGGGAGAACCAGGAGATCATGTCTTGTATACAGGGTGAATGAGACCACCCGTATCAGTCTTTTATTTAAAGAACGGCGAGTCGTAGAGAGGTGGGGTAAAAAAAGTGATTATAAAAGCCATAATAAAGAATCGAATGGTGATATCATTATTTCTCGGACAAGTCAGCATTCCTCCAGAAGGCCTCCAACTCCAAAATTTTAAATGGCACCATAAGTCCAAAAAGGTATTTTTTGAAAGATTGTTAAAAAAGAAGAAAGTTTTATAGGAAAAATTATTTTATTACTGCCACCCCTTTTAAGTTATATTCGACTAAAGTTGTTAAATTTGAAATTCATTGTTAACAAGAAACATTGAAAAGTTGACTTTTAAAATCTAGTTACCAATGTTACATGTGTTCTTCCCTTTTAAGAAGTACTTATTGGAGCCACTGATAGTGTACCTAGAAGAGCTCAACAGTGCTTAGCAGTAAATGGAAGATATTTTGAACACATGTAACATTGGTAACTAGATTTTAAAAGTCGACTTTTCAATGTTTCTTGTTAACAATGAATTTCAAATTTAACAACTTTAGTCGAATATAACTTAAAAGGGGTGGCAGTAATAAAATAATTTTTCCTATAAAACTTTCTTCTTTTTTAACAATCTTTCAAAAAATACCTTTTTGAACTTATGGTGCCATTTAAAATTTTGGAGTTGGGGGCCTTCTGGAGGAATGCTGACTTGTCCGAGAAATAATGATATCACCATTCGATTCTTTATAATCTTTATAATCACTTTTTTTACCCCACCTCTCTACGACTCACCGTTCTTTAAATAAAAGACTGATACGGGTGGTCTCATTCACCCTGTATATAGGAATGCTCTTGAAGGCAAAGAAACATTCTCCATTTTTTACTTCCGCTCCGAACAACCCAAGCTCTGCCTTAATATCAGTAACTATTTCCTATTATATTAACTGCGCGTTAGCCTTTCTAAATGAAAACGATTATAAAGATGTCGTAAGAGGTTGTCAAGAATTAGTAGCTCAGGGGAGAGTATCTCTATATCTTGCAAGCCAAGCTGATGTGAATCAATTGGTTGATATTGAACTCCCTATGTCAAATCTCTTTATTCAAGGATTTCTTGATCTGGGGTCAAACTCAGACGTGTCTGTAGGTTAAGTAGGTATCGTTAATTTAGGGATAGGTATATAGGGCGTAATTGGTTAAGGGTAGTATATAGGGAAAAGAAAAAAAATAGGAATATAGATTTATTCCTATTTTTATTGTTTGGAGAGGGATAGTGTAACGTTCCGAAAATTTCATATAGATTATAAAATAGGTACGGTATAATTGTGGGAAACTTTCAAATAAATCATGATAATCGTATCGCGTAGCGCAGGTATGAGTACGTAAGACAGGAAATGGACAATTGTGAGTAGGCGGTGTAATAAACACGTAGTGTGCTAACCAAGTTAATTAATATAATCAATTAAATAGTTGGATGGCAAACCAATCAGTTACACTTTTAGAATTCTGGTTACACACATATAAGACACGTGACAGAGATATACTTGATAGTGATCCACTTCTAGTACCAGTTTCAGTAGGCGGTAATCTATAAACTATTAGGAGTCGTCTAAGAATTCTTACAGGGCCGTTTGTTATCTCAAGGCTCTCGTCCCTAAGTGCGGGAAAATACGAATAGGAGATTGCTCCTGAGGTTTCAGGGACGGAAAAATCCAATTACCAGCTCAATTGCTCGCAAGAATAACGGTCATTAGAGCTAAACAGTAACGCCGCCACTTGAACACCGGTTCCAGCTCAGGTTTGAAATACGAACTTCTACCTTAAATAAGTGAAGATTTCTTATAACGCCATTGTGTTATCTATCGTCCTGTTTGGTTTATCAAGTCACAAATCATTTGTTCCGAAGTTGAAGTGAATACATAATTGTCGTTGTTATCCGTGAATTGTATCATATGTTGTAATTATTCTAGAAGAGTGTAAATATTTGAATACCAATAGGTATCCGGCAGAGGTTGAATGATCATTCATCTGAAGCAAGTAGAAAAATTTATCAAAGCATTTATAATATTAAAGTGTACTTACCTATAAGGGTATTACAATCCATAAGTCTGTACAAATAAAATTAACAAAATAAGAATTATTAAGCTAGACTACTGAGTGGCTTGTCTAATTACCTGTCGTTGGCAAGCAAAAAGTTAGACAGGTTGGCGCCTACAAACAAGCAACGGTATAATACTCACGACTCTGCTCCCGAAGGTTTGAGCACCGGAACACCATTACGATTGGGCAAAGGAAGGTAACAACATGAATCACAATATCGACGCACTGGCAGACGGGAAGAAATTGTTCGGTGAGTCGTATTTTATTTACATTTTATCGTGGGGTGTATCAAACGGTTTACGGAACGTTCGTCCCTCACATTTCGTATCCCACATTTGGTATTCCACATTTCGTCCCCGATAAATTTCGAATTCTCGCATTTCGTATCCGGAAAGTTCGTCCCTCACATTTTGTCCCCGGGATATTTCGAGTGTTTAACATTGTAAAGAAACATGAAAATATAACACGATTTACAGTTCATTCATTTATGTTGTAAAAACATTGTACATACAAAAGATGTACGCGTTTTAAAATTCATAGTTATAATAAGCTATGCCACGTACAAATTTTACTGTTGGAATTACGACACAATTACCTGCTGTTGAATTTGGTTGCTTGGTAATTAGGGTAGAGTTTGATGAGCATAATTAGTTGCAATTTATCATTAAGAACTACATAGGTTCGCATGCATTTACAATAGGTAAATAATGTTTTTACGTGGCGTAGCTTATAACTATGAATTTTAAAATGTATTTTTCTTTAAAATTTTAAACATATTCTAGTAAGGGTAGTGCTAATAACGAAAGCAGTTGATGCGCGTAGAGGTGCTTGGAAATTCGCTGTTCCTAGATCTCGGCCCATATCATAAATAAATAAATAAAAATAAATCTGAGACCTAACGATTCGAAATATCGCGGGGACAAACTATGGGGGACGAAACTTTCCGGGTACGAAATGTGAGGATACGAAATTTCCCGGGGACCAAATGTGGAATACTAAATGTGGGATACGAAATGTGAGGGACGAACGTTCCATATCCCGTATCAAACTTATCTATGGAATTTGTCTGCCGATAAACGTCCGCCAACTATTTTTTTTTAATTTTCATTTTATGTAGGTGGCAGACGGTAAGAAATCATTCAAAGATAGCTAAATCTTTTACAATTTCAAAACCGATTACGGCCCGAGGTATCCACGAGTAATATTTGGAAATAGCTTTAATTAGTTCAAAAAATTATAAATTATTTAAGCCAAAATTGGCAGACGGGAGTAAATGACGCCACTTTTTCTGTCGCTGCCGCTTAGCCTATGAGCCTGTTTATACCAAATATTTGGTTTTTAATTCGGAAAAAGTTAAAAAATATGAGCACCATGGCAAGTCAAATTCGAATACTTAATTTTTAATATTATCAAACGACATAAGGTAGCGGGTTCGGTCTCTCAAAGGGGGTTATTAAGAAGTAATTAAATAACACACAACCTCCCTTAGCCAATCTTGAATGAATGATGAAATATGAAGAGTTAACATTTTCATCATTCATTAAAGATTGGCTAGGCGGGGTGGGGGGGGGGGTATTTAATTGCATATTATCACATCAAATCTTTTTAAACATGCTGTACGTATTATCTTATTGGTGTTATTCAGCATCAAAAAATAAAAGATCACGTACTTCATTATTTCCAAAATCGCGCTGGAGCAGTAGTGTTTATAAACACGTTTCCATGAGCTTTTTGGTGAGAAAACTCAAAACGTTTTCGATTATAGCCATCACACGACCCTTCACAACGTTTAGCTGTCTGCAATTGGATACGTACTCAACCAGTAAATTTTCTCAGAAAAATATTATTTTCTGATGAAAGTACATTTAAAAGCGATGCAGAAGTTAATACGTGGAATTTTCGTTATTGGTCACACAATAATTCTCACTGGATGAGGGAAATGGACCATCAACGATGTTCAAGAAATTCGTCGAGCAGTCGATTACTTCCAGGATAGAGTCGCGGCTTGTCTGCATCATAATCGAGGGCACGTTGAGCATTTCATTTAAGTAGCTTTTTAGCTTTTGTCTCTACTAAAAATATCAACACAACAAAATTTAAATATGCCTGAATTCCAATTTATAGTAAATGAAATGACATACTTCAGGAATTTGTCTTGATTTATGAGATATTATGTCAGCAGAACATGAGGAACTGACAAACATATTGACGAAGTCAATGCAATACCTCGTAACTTCAAATTTAATTAATTTCGGATTTATGCAGCTTGGCGAAACCATGAAGATGAGAACGATCCATCAGAAGTGAGTGATCATGGAGGTGCTAGTAATGAAGATACGGAAAATAAAACAGGATCAACACGAAAAGAAAATACCTAGGGTTTAGGAGACCAAGAAATCAAAAACATACTTTCCAAATGTCAAAAAGACTGTCATCTCTGTAATTCCAATCCAGAGCAAAGAATCGACAGTTGTGAATCAAACGCTCCTTCCGAACACAGCGAACATTTGACAGATTCGGAACAATCAGATGATAGTTTACAATCTGAGGATATAGAAATAAATGTACGCTGGGCGCCTAGGATATATCGGTACAGATAGACAACCTATGGTCGGTGCATCCACCGCGCCCTAACATTCGCACACAAAAGCGAAATATAGTTACAAAGAAAGCCGGTGTAAAGGCAATGGCAACCAATGCAAAGAGTATCGTTAACGCATAAGTTATTTTTCCCTGACAATAAACCTTTACTTAGTACTGATTAGACCTTAAGAGTGTCATACTCTTAATAATCTTAATACTATTAATGCTCTGCTTCGTCAATTCCCCTTTGTTCCTATTGGCTGGCACGCCTCCCAACACAAAGCCTCTTTGCTCCTATTGGCTGCCTCCCTTTCTTGGCTGTCAAGTAACCCAACACTCTTATTGGATGCCACGCCCCCTTTTCTTGGCTGTCAAGTAACCCACCACTCTTTTCCCTATTGAAAACCTACCTTTCTTGGCTGTCAAGTAACCCAACACTCTTTTCCCTATTGGATGCCACGCCTCCCTTTGTGACTGTCAAGTGTCCCACCACTCTTTTCCCTATTGGATGCCTCCCACCACACTCCTGTTGGCTCCCTCATCACCGCTTGTTACTATTGACTCCCCACTACCTTTGTTGTCTTTTACACCTCTCTTTGTTGCTATTGGCTTTCCCATCACTCTTTGTTCCTATTAGATCCCTTTCTCACCTTTTGTCATTTTTTGAAATCCAATTATAACACTACAATATTTCATCGAATGAAGTCACTAAATTAACGACAACCATGTACACACCTAAACAAAATGTCAGTTACGCCAAGGGGAGGCTCTTAACAGAGAGTTTCCATGCCTCCCCTCAAGGACTTTAACACATTTTTGTCGCTGATCATTTTCGGATCGTACACTTCTAGGAAAAAGATTCAAACGTTGCATAAAGAACACCTGCATGTTTTCTTTGTCTAACGTTCGAAGAAAAGATTTAAAAAAAATTGTGTGTGGACTTTGAACACTTTGAACCCTCAGGGTTTCTTGAAAAGATGTATTCGATAAGGTCACCCCGTGTAAGAAAAATAGATTCAAGGACTTGTCGCTGATGCACGTGTTACCCTTTTAGCATCGTACACTTCTAGGAAAAAGATTGAAACGTTGCATAAACCTGCATGATTTCTTAGTTGCATAAAGAACACCTGCATGTTTTCTTTGAATCTGACATCTTTTGTTTAACGTACGAAGAAAATTTCATTTCCTCATCATACACTTCTAGGAAAAAGATTGAAACGTTGCGTAAACCTGCATGGATTCTTAGAATCTGTTATCTTTGTTTAACGTACGAAAAAAAAAATCATGTACGGATGGTAGGTACAAATTTTCTTGACATTATTAATTAGTTATTAACGTTACAAACTAGTATTTTTTAGTAGTGCCTTAAAATCATTTATAGAAAATTTATCACGGAAAAACAAATTTTGACACCAATTTTGTATTGATGTACATTGAGAAAGATACTTCAATTATAAACCATGAAGATGTACCAAAGTCCCTATTAATAATATTCAATATACCTATCCAAAATTACATTTCGTTCATTTACTAATCTTTTAAAAAAGAACTCGTTTGTTTAGAGTTGAAAATAGGCAACTTTAAATACTTCGTTCCTTTTAAAATTCTATTTAGATAAACACAATAAACGTTCATATTTATCTTGGAAAAAAAAGAACTCGTTTATTTAGAGTTGAAAATGAATTTCATGGCAAATAGGCAACTTTAAATACTTCGTTTCGAAATAATATTTATGCACTTTGTTAAAAAACGTATCATACAAAATTGTACGTTCTTCAAGAATGGTAATTATGTAGTGTGTGTAATGTAAAGGAAAGAAAGATAGAAAATCAATTCAAATAGATTTCCTATCACTTCTTTGGTTAATAAATCAGTTCTTTATTAATCCCTTATATTAATTTTATTGAAAATAACGATTTACTATAGATATTAGTCATTACTTGAGATCATCATCTCTAGGAGTCCAATGATGTTTTTTTTTTCATTTTCAGCGAATACTTATATTGTTTTCATTCTCCAGTAGTACACAGAATTAATAAAAACGTTTAGTATGACACACAATTAATTACATACAAACTACAACAGTCTCTGATCGATATTATTTAAGAATCTGGTTTCAGATATCATAAAATTCACCTCCCTACCTGTCCTATTTAATAGTCATTAACCACCACTGAAAATTCAAATTGAAAGTAACATGTGATGTAATAATTGTAAATGAAGGTTAGAAAAGCATTACGTATAATTTTAATCATTGTGAATTTGAATGTATCCAAGTTATTTTAACATAGGACAGGAGAATTAGGGTAATAATAAGTAACAATAAACAAAATCTGATGTATTTTAATCAATCTACAAAATAATATATAATTAGAAATATGTGTAATTAAATAAGAAAAGGCTTACAAATTCTATCCATATAACTCCGAATACTACGCCCATGTACGCACAGAAAGCGTGCTCTTCATGGACACCTTCCAGGACTTTAAATATAAGGGGAGGAAGTGTAAAGTCACCAGTCTTCTTAAATTTTATGTACGTCCTCTAAATAATATGATTAAATATAGATAAACTTAAAAAAAAAATTCACTTACTTATTTATAAAATTGTATGTATATATATTTACCGTAGGTTGTCAAATTATGGGGATTATCCATTGTACTTAAGAACTGTGAATTAAAAAAAAAAAAATTAGTATGTTTCAATTTTATAGTCCAACCTTACCGTTAGTTATAATGGAGTAGAATGATTAGATTTTCTTTAAACAGGAGCTATTTTTCTCTTATCTATTAGAAAATTGCATATTAAGAATAATAATAACAGTACCTATTGTTCCCTTCATTTACTAGAAAACTGCTATGAATAATAAGAGATGGAAATAGAACGATCTATTAAGGAAAATAAGTGAAATTGTACAACTTTTTAAGTTGATTTTCATAAATTATTGAGTAGGTACCTATCATTCTGATTTAGATAGCAAGATTGCTTTTGGAATTATATAGAATTTAAAGGATTATTTAATAAAAATTTCAAAATAGGTACTTAACGATGTAAAAGTAAAAATGATAGTTTTTGAATACGTAGTAAATACAAATTGATACGATTTTCATTAACATTTTAATAAAACGTTTCTTTTAAAAACCTTATCAATTCGCGTACAAGAGGAGCGTTGACATTTGCAGGTGTATATGGAGGTCGCATACGTTATGTGTAGTTTCAAATCGTGAAAGATGTTTGTAACAATAAAGATTATCTAACAAATTTGAGGATTAAAATGGGATAAAAAAGTCATGTGACCAACAATAACATTAACGAATGACTTCGGACAAAATGATGAATTTGAATTTGTGATAAGGTAAATATTTGTATCCTTTTTTTTATTTTATGTTTTAGCAAGGAGATCTTCCTTGGTTTTAGAGATTTACGTTTCGTTGTAGTATCCTACGTTTGGAGGCGCTGATGTAGTAAATATTCAAATTAACGTAATTTTAACAAATTTGAAGATGAAAATTGGAAAAAGTACGTTAGGTAAATATGGATAATCTTTGATCACTTTTATACCAACAAATTTGAGGATGAAAATTGAAAAATAGGTAATGTATATTTTTGTTATAAAAGTAATGTAATTTGATAAATAAAGAAAAACTATTTTTATTAGTCACAAAAAAATGTTGTAATTGCACCTATGTTGTTTTTTAGTGGAATCAAGTTCACATTAAACTGAAAATCACCTCCTAGTTGATAAAGTAAATTAATCATTTTGCAATTCTCATACAAATCGATGAGAAACCAACTTTAAATAATACCAATTTTTTACATATGTTGATTTTCAAAAAGTATTCTAAAATTTGATTAACCTGAAAATTGCCTTATGTTAATTTTATTAAAGTTTTCATTTTAATTGACCGATGTTTCTTATAGTACAGGGTGTCCATTTAGTAGTCCATTTAGTAGCAAATTAGTTAGACACATACAGGATGTCTCCAAAAAGTATGGTGCATAAAACGTATATTTTTTTAAATGGAATGACTCACTTTTTTTAAGCGCAAATGTAGGGACCTTGGGTGAACTTTTTAGTCGTACATTATTTTTGTATTAATACACGGCGTTACCAAGTTATTAATTAATACATATTTTTTTCCTAAAAATCAACCCTTCCATTATACGCTTGTATTTTTTTAACGTCTTGTTTTTCTTTTTTTGTAAGTTTGGTGGTGGACTTGGGTTGAATCAGAGTATTCAACCGTGACGAAACATTAAATTATTTCATACAGGATGTTCACTTTTTTTTGCTCCAAACATCGACATTTTCAAACTAATTTCTCTTCATTTTTTTAAATGGCACACCCTATTTATTATTGCATATTTGGAATCCCCGGTAAATTTTAGTGCAACTTTATTAAGGTTACCCTATACCTAAGTGCGATAGTTTTTTCGTAAATTTAGATTTTCTATTCCTGATCTGATCATCTGATAAACTGATCTGATCATCTGATAAACTGATCTGATCATCTGATAAACTGATCTGATGATTTGTTAAACTGATCTGATCATCTGTTAAACTGATCCGATCATCTGATAAACTGATCTGATCATCTGATAAACGGATCTGATCATTTAATCATCTGTTCATTCCGAGGAACGAACTCTTTGAGATACAGTAACGAAAATGGTGAAAACGTTTACAAAGTAGATGATACTCCCTAAAACTTCTTCTCTTCTAAGAAGAAGTATGGTCATTAGGAAACATTAATAAAAAATAAAATACAAAACCATTTATTTTATTGTTTCGTAACGATAAAAATATTTAACGCTAATGCACTAAAACAATTTGTAAAGCAATTCTAAACCTTAAATTACAATTAAAAATATTCTATACAAGAAACCAAATTAAATGATTTTACATAAAGATAATTCTCAAGTAGTACTTTTATTTCTCTTATAACCGTAGGGTACGGTGTCGTAATTGTTGACCCTTTGTCGCTTTTTGACATTAATTCGAAATTTCTTCTCTTCCACTTTAGTTACTAGTTGATGGTCCTCGGTGCGCCTAATAACCGAGTTCATCGTCACAATTTCTTGATCCGTTTGATCGATAAGGTACGAGAGAATTAAAGTTAACCTCCAGATTCTGGTGATTAACCCTTAACTAATCGCTAGCCACAATTTCTCTTAATTAGTCGCTTGGTGTATTTTATACACCACTATCATTTTTTTAAAGAATTGAGTGCAGGAATACAATATTCTTTGGCTAAAATGATTCTAGCTTTAGTTAAGACATTTTTATTTACAGAAAAAGTATCATTAACATTTAGAATTAACGGCAAACAAGTAAAAAAGGCGTATTAAAAAAATGAGAATAAAAAAATTATTATTAAAAGTATTATTCAGATGTAGGATGTAGGAAACTCTTTGCAAGTGTGAACTGTTTCCACATGTTCCTTACACGCCATCCTGAGACAACTGCTGCATTTTATAGTAGTTACTCTATTTTTTTTTCTTCCACATAAAACGCACCTTCCCCTTTCTTGCACTTCAGAAATATTTCCACTTTCTTCTGTGGTATTTGAATTGTAGTGTGTAAGTAAAAAATGTTTTATATTCAAAGGTAGGTTAGGAATTTTAGCACGTAATGATAGATGAGGTTTCAATAATGAGAGCGACAAATTTTTTAAAAAAAGTCTCCTATTCTTCATATTCTCAACATGTACTGCATTATATAATACATTAGCGTTAATTCCGGCTATATTCAGAAGTTGAAAAAATATGGAAAATGGCCACCTTCTGGTTCTTTTAGAAACTGTATAGTTAGCGCACATTTGATCAACCGAATCTATTCCTCCCTTTGTTGAATTGTAAAATAGTATAATCTCCGGCTTTTGACTGACTGAATCCACACAATCTTCTGAATGCATTGTTGATAACAGAATTACACACTTATTTTTTTTGGGGGAATATGAAACCATTGTCACACCTCGCTGAAAGGCAAATATTGACGAATTGACTGGTCTTATTTTTTGAGGTAAAAGTTCTGGAGGTATTTCTCGCTTATTCTTTTTTAGAGTACCCACTAACGTCTCTTTTAGGAGAGATAGGGCTAAAGGATAATTGGTATACCAGTTATCGCAAGTGAGATTTCTGTTTTTCCCTTTGTAAGGTTGGACCAATCTGTGAACAATATCGGTGGGGGTATTGTCTTTCATATAAGGACCAGTAGGTTGCTTGCCGCAATAAATTTCTAAATTTCCCACATAAAAAGTTTTTGAATCACATACTGCAAAAATTTTCAGGCCATATTTAGCGGGCTTGTTTGGTATGTACTGAATAAAACCGCACCTTCCACGAAATGGTACCAACATTTCATCTATAGTTATAAACGCCCCAAGACAATAATTAGTTCTGCAGTTTGTTACAAATTTGTCCAGTATATCTCTTATGGGTGCTAATTTGTCGGTTTCACATCTCATTTGTCGTGTTGCTTTGTCGTCAAATCTAATGGTTCTCAATAAAAACAAAAAACGTTTTGAGCTCATAATAGCCCGAAAAATTTCAGATCCTGTACCATCGTTAATCCACAGTTCTTCAAAACTTGTATGACTTTGCTTTCTTACACCGCAAAGAAACACTAAACCCAAAAATGCCAAAAATTCTTCTATTGAAGTTTGTTGTGCATCTCGTTCACGCGAAAATTTTTCTTGCGTAGTTTGAATAAAAATATTGGTACATTTCACAATATCCTCAATCATCTCACGTGTGAAAAATTTCATAAAAGCTGATTCTTCACTTTCTATATCAGTTATCGTAGGACGTGGAAAAATCTTGACAATATTTCTACTACTAGTTTTTGCAAACTTTTTCGTAAGTGGATGTTTATACCATACCGTCTTCTTATCCTTTCCAAAATATTTTGGACCATCTACAACACATCTATCTGCCACATCCGTTGGCATATCATCACATCTTTCATGGCAATTATTGTCTTGAGCCTCCAAATCAGATACGCTTTGGTCTGAACGACTATCATGTTCACTGAATGAAATACGATCGTTTATATCATTTTGATTACCTTCACATTCCATTTGATCTTCAAGGTCGCTTTTGCACTCCACTTCATTTTCTGCATCGTCGTTATCAAGCAAGTGTTCAGCTATTAGCTTTAATTCGGCGTCTGTAAGTCGACTTATCATTAGTTCTTTGTATTCGTCTTGTTTCTGCGTCATCAAATCTCATGACGCGTGTGATCTCTTTGAACCGATCGCGGCTCATTATTTTACTATAAATGGGGCGACCATCTTGACGACTAAACATAGTACTGATATCCTCGTTTTTTGATTTATAAACACCCATCAGAATAACTAATCCCACATATTTCTTCAGCTCTTCAGTTGTTAGTTCTTTCCAGCCTTTTATATTTACAACTTCCGCTTCTTTATTACTCCACTTACATATTTTGTCCAAAAGGGGTTGTTTAAAATATAATAAAAAACTGTCTGATACAGATGAACATCTTCTTTCAGCCGATCGAGTAGGACCCTCCGCTTCTTTCAGAACATTATATCCTCTTTTTCGCCCTTTTGGACCTGTAAGCGGCAAGGAGCACCAAATTTGTTCCTCATTTTTTGATATGTACCAGTATTCTTTATTAGCGGTATCAATCGAGTTAGAGTGTAAACTACTTACATCAATATCTGGCTCATTATCACTTACTTCAGAGATTGGTTCGGGATCAAATACAATATCTTCATTTCCCTCTTCAATATCGCTACTATCAGACTCCACATCACTAAAAGTTCCTCTGCTATAATTTTTTCAAGTTCAGCAATAGTGAGAGGTTTTTCTTTCGGCATTATGAAACTAACAAAAACGACACGCTTTACTCGAACAACTCCACAGAGATACTGACGATTCATGATCACCGCGCACCGGATCACTCCCCCTCCCCCTCCTCTTCTAAACCGAAGCGCTACAAGGCCAAACTGTGACAGTAGGAGGGGTATTGTGTATCTTGTCAACCGATACAAAATATAGCGCAACTCACAGAGACGTGTAATATGGTTTTTATATAGAAGGGCCTGGGAGGCCCACCCGTCAGAAACGATAGTCAACTTTATTTTAGATAGAACCGAATTGTTTTTAGGAAAAAAAATCCAGGAATTTGAAGCCATCATAGAAGTAGGAAATGTCAAAAATTTCACATCTCTATTATTTCCCCAAAATTAATTAGAGAGGTTTAAGTTCACCAATCGGGCCTGAGAAGCCCCCGCCGTCCGCACAGTGTTAAACTTTTTACGGGAAGTTAGCACGTATAAAAATTTGGGTTGTAATATGTCCTTAAAAGTACACTTCCTGCACTCGCATCCAGATTTCTTCCCGGAAAATCGCGGTGCAGTGAGCGATGAGCATGGGGAACACTTTCATCAGGAGATTTCATCTATAGAAAAGAGATATCAAGGCAAATGGAATCCTAATATGCTGGCCGATTATTGTTGTACCTTCAAGAGGAGTGCTCCACAGGCGCAATATAGCAGAAAATCGTCATTTCTTACTTTCTAAGTGAGTCCGAATGTTCGAATATTGTGTAGTTAAGAACGTAGAAAATATTATGTGTGTTTGTGTGTGTGTTTGAAATTATAAATGCCTATCTCTTGGAAATCTTGCGTGATGGAGAAAAACCTATATTATATTTGAATTTAGGAGAAAAAATACTATCAGAATAAAAGAGAACGTAAAACCAGATTTTGCTCTTTTTTCCTTTTGAGTTGTATACTAGGGTGGGCCGAAAATTTCATTTGTGAAATTTCGTTTTGGAACAGTGCACAAAAGGTGCCTTTTGTTATTCCAAGCAAAATGTTTATTAACAGTTTTTGATTAGCATGCATCTTCTGCCCCCTACCGGAACTCAAAATTTTGAAAAAATTTTGAAAATCATAATTTCGAATTTTGATTTGGAATAGTTCTTAGAAGTTACCTTTTGTTACTCCAAAAAAAATGTTTATTAAAACTTTTTTTATTGTCATGCATCTTCTGCCCCCTACCGGCGCTCAAAGTTTGCAAAAAAATATTGGGAATTTTGATTTGAAGTAGCGTTCAAATCAATGTCTCTTTATTTTGTTATTCCAACAAAAACATGCATTTATAATTTTTTTACATCATTTCGTCTTCAGCCCCATACCTGAATTTTTAAACTTAAAAAAAAACAAAAATACAAATTTTCGATTGAACCATGTTTGTTAGCAAATTATTTTATTATTTTACATTTCACTCTAACATAAACAAACAAAAAACACTCCCATGAAATATATTTTCAAAAACAGTTAAGTTTATTGTAAAAAGTCCTTTTTACTCTCAAATTGTGGCATTAATTTACGAGAATCTAATCTTGCTTTGATAAATCCATCACGTTTTTTAAAACCAACAATTGATAACGAAGCCTCTGTTACTAATTTTACACATCTTTCCACTGCTTGAGTGTGGCAAGGGTAAGATGTAATCTCAATCACTTTATTGGGGGTTTCTTTTATTATACTTCGTAATTCATCTAGTTCGAAATACTGAAGTAGCGGCGGAGGAGTGATGTCATTGTTTTGCCAGTCTATTAAATTGGTATAGTCATCTGCCTCAAAATTGAGTCTCGGTATTATAAAAGGACGAATTATTTCTGAATTTTCCCTTTTCTTAGCATTTAAAATACGTCGAATGGCAAGTTCTCTGATGTGGGGACGAGAGTCACTTAACATACAGATTAACATGTTTTCCGGGTGCGCAAAAAATGCATTGCGCTGAATAACTGGCTCAATTATTTCTCTTAAATCGCCTCTTAAATATCTACTCAGCTTAATGGTTTGCCAAACATGTTTTGCCCCATTTGTACAAGATGTGTTCAATTTAATTAAGAACCACATCGGAGCATAAACTTTCACAATGAAAGTTGTTAATTCTTTTAAATTTGAACTTGGTTCCTCAGTGGAAATATACAGACGCAATAGGCGATTTGCCAACGTAAGCCATCGTGAATGGCTCAATTTTCCTGGATTCTGGTTCGCCAAATCTGTAGGACATTGGCCAGAAGATATGGCAAGGCAAATTTTGTGAAGGTATCCTTGATCAGTACTTAAGTCACTACACTGCACGTTGGGTAATTTACAGTCAATAACTTTATACTGAATCACTGGCAAATTTTCACATCCAACTATAAGCTTACCCAGTGAACCTGCAAACGCACGAGGACCGGTTGTTTGGCCATCAAGACGCTGGAAGAGATGTCTTAAGGGTAGTTCGTTGGCATGAAGTTGGCAGATGAACCGCTGTAAAGGACGTCCTACTTTGGATTCTAGTAAAGTTATAACTCCGTTTTTTGACCCTGTGTTGACTACTGTGCCATCGCAACCCACTGCAAGTAAACCTGACAAATCATAGTCATTTTCTTGGAAAAAGTCAAAAATACTTTGAAATAGGTTTTTGGCCGATCCTGAAGAGGGTATTGTATGACCTAGAAAAACGGAACCTGGTTCTTGCACCAAAGAGATATGTTCTTCAACTATTGCTCTTCTATGAGACCTGCCATCTATCTCTTCAGTAGTTAACGTTTTATCCTTTCGGCCGTCAAAGTAAAGTGCTGTGATAGGTTGATACTTAATCGAATCCGTAATTCTATTTCTTGAATATTCTCTAGCTCTTCTTACCTTATTTTTATCGATTATTTGCTCTGTACTTTCCTTTGTTACTATTCCAACATCTTGTAAAACAGCTGTAGCGACTGCTGCTGCAGACCTAGCAGATAATCCATATCTGTCACAGACTTTAGCGAGTGTAGGAAGTTTAATTGTGTTTCTGGAATTTTGTAATTTATTTAGAGGATCTTTCGAAGTTGATGATGATGGTATCTCACAGGGTGTATCAAAGTTAAGGCTAGAAGAAACTGATATATTAGTTGATGTGTTCGAAGATGCTTTTATCAATTTTCTGTCCTCTTCAGGACAAAAGCTGTTGTGTAATTTTTGCCTTTGTTGTTTGTTTTTTTCTATTCTTCTCGCTTTATTTATTAACTTTGCTGTTTCCTTTACATCAACACCTGCTATGACCATTTTTCTGCCACCCCTCTGATCTAGAAGAAATGGACGTTCTTTCAAAGGTACCTGTAAGATAAATATTAAATAGTCTTGTCACAAGTAAGGTGAATCATATCACTAAAAAAATTAACGTTTTTTTCCTATTTGGGTAGAAATCAAGCTGCAACATACCTTTTTTTCTTTCTTTGATACAGGAACATTCCTCAATGTTTTCGCATTTGCATACACTTATGTCGAACAGTTTTTTATTTTCTGCTTTATAAGTTTCCACTTTTAAAACATAGTTTTCATTTCTTTTAACCTTTGGATACCACAAAAGCTTTGAGTATCTATCATGTTGCAGTTTAACGAGTTGCAAAACACGTTTATGTGTCACTGTGGGAATGGACGCCTTCTGCCATAAATTTAGAATCTTATCAACAAGTATGTTCGAAATTTCTGCAACTGTTGGTTCTTTTCGAGAGTCTGGTGGTTTAAGACTGTACCTTATCCACAAGAAGCACTTCAAAACATCTTCTTGTGTCGGAAGAACATTGTTCTTAAAATCTGACGGTGATCCTACTAAAGGGCACTCAGTGTCTCGTTGTAATGATGTGAAATTATATAATATTATTTGTTTGAGAACTTCTGGAGAAATTCCACAAATAATGGTAATTTTCGCCAGAAGGGGTCGCTACCAAGAACTATCACGCATGTATTCCCACTCTAACTCTCCCACTATTACTCCCACCTACAAAGAAAACCAATATAAGGAAGAGCACCGTTATTATTAGGGACTCAAAATCCGAATTCGAATCCGAATCCTTGTTTACATTTTGAATTAACGCTCACCTGTTTCTGTGCGGTAGTATAACCGAGCAGAGAATTCCGTTTATCCCGATATAACCGCTTCTGTATGGTAGTATAACCGAGCAGAAAACCCTGATTATTCCTGATTTAATTCACTTGATTCTGTACGGTCGTATAACCGAGCAGAGGAACCCTGTATTTTTATGTACGGTAGTTGAACACCGAGCATATTAATCAATCTCCGTATTACCTGGTGCATTCACGTACGGTAGTTAAACACCGAGCGTAGTGTAGCCGATCCAAATATTCTGTGTTACGGTAGTATAACCGAGATTTGGAATATCCGTTTACCTGAAACTGACGTTTGGTTGTAAACCGAGCTCATTGGTCATTGATACCTTACCGTTATAACTTTTTCATAAGTTCCGATAGAAAACCTGATAACCGATACCTGTATTTTTACACTTAACCTGAAAACCTGACTAATTATTCAATTGAACTTGTAATTGTTACATACCTGTCCTGAGTAATAATTACAACCACCAGAATTAACCGATTCCGTTAATTAACAGAATTAAATTGTAAATAATCATTGTACATAAATTAATATTTATTACAGAAAAGCAAACTGTCAAAATAGATGCCATTTGACAAGGTCGAATAAGATTGGGCCGCATTCAAGAATTATTTATTTATTTTAATTACCATTGTATTTTAGTTATTTGTTATAATTTTCATTATAAACATTTATAAACAACGATTTATTTAATCAACGACCCGAATTTACCATCTCCAACTGAGATTTACCTTGGGAAAATAAACAATAGTCACCGTAGGCAACCAACATTACACAGCTTACAAATTGTAACAGGGTTTGCTTACGAACTAAAATTAGAGTTGTCAACCGACTGATATAATTATATCAGCAGTATTAATTACTGAAAAGACAATTCTTTACATCGTCTTGTGTAACAGGTCTTTGAATAACTCATCACTCGATTGTTTGTTGTTACTTTTCCGTAAACTACTAAAAAATCACATGGACGTCAGCATAAATAATTAAATATACGACGCTACCACTACCACACTTGTCTAACAACAACTAAGAACTAAGCAAAGATTCGCCCGAGTCTGACGCCTAACTGCCGCCGGTGACATATGGACAGGACCGCATTCAGGCTAGTCTTTAGTAACATATAGAACATGAAATTTAACTTTTCATAATGTGCCGTTTAAAGCGAACATATAAAAGTAAAAGACTGAACTCAATACGCACTTAAAGAATAATAAATTTTAATAAACTAGAAAATCACAATGTTATCCTACTTTGAAGGATTGGTAGGGGGCAGAAAATGCAATAAAATCAAAAAATTGTTAATAAACATTTTGGTTGGAATAACAAAAGGCAACTTTTATACACCATTCCAAATCGAAATTGCAAAATTTGATTTTCATTTTTTTTTGGAAATTTTGAGGTACGGTAGGGGGCAGAAGACGCATTATAACCTAAAAACTGTTAATAGACATTTTTATCGGGATAACATAACGCAACTTTTGTGAACTATTCCAAAAGGATATTTTAAAATTAAAAAAAAAAGAAGTTTTTCGGCCCACCCTATTGTATACGCTTCGCTAGCAGAATTATTTTTCTACCCGCACGCATCTACCACTCTTATTCGTATTCTTACATGAGTTGTTATACTATTGGATCAATCCACCAGTACTTCACGACTTCTGATAAAATCGCTCTTATTAGAGCGCAAGCGAGACATTTCACACAGCACGGCACATACCAAGGTACTATACCATACCGTGACTTAAAACCTTGTCCCGTTAAGACTACCACATTCGTGTCTGCCCTCCCACCGCATCCAATCGTTAATGATGACGGACCCCGACCAGCCACGTATCCCATCAGCACCCACAGCGGCGATAGCTCCCAGCCTGACCCCCGGGCTCAGAATGCAGTTCGGCCAATTTCAGTGCCGAAGGAGACGAGTGACTCTGGAAGTAAATCCAGGGAACTTAGAACGCGTTTTCAGCGCTTGCCACCGCACCCTCCAATTGAATTAGACCCTTTCGTTACGCTGATGAGAACACTCGTTCTTAAACGTCTTTATGACGTTGTCGAGAGCCAATCAGGCACACGACCTGCCAGACCGCTTTCGATCGGACGTTCCATCGATGTACCACAACCTGTGGGCGAATTGCTCAACAGTTTGGGCACGTACTGCTCGCCCTGGAATGGTATTCAATACCATCTTAGCCACCCGGCCACTCCTGCGCAAGATGTACCCGCCTGGTATAACATAGACCAAAATTCTCTTTCCCACTACCGACAACTCGTAGATCTCACTCGTGACAGGTGCTCCTATGTACCATTTCCGAAACCGACTGACATCGTTGGTCAACCCTTGATGTTCTGTACGAAGATCGAAAGGGATGAACTATGCCAAATTATGGCCCCCGGACCTGAGCCGCGAGCGACTGACGCATACCTGCGTTTCGTTCACGAAGAATTCTACACTCAGCCACCATTCGGCCCTAACCAGTGCGAGTTCTATCTAACAGAGAATTTGTTTGTTGAGGACATCGTACAAATGTACGTGTCGTCATACACAAAGAAGACTTAAGTGTAGCATGCTACCTTCTGTTCTTTCGACACCTGAAGTAGACATATTTTTCTTTCTCAGACAAAAAAGTTTCATTTTTGTTGTTCAGTGTTATTTTCAAATAACAAAGGACGCACGTCGCAACCCAAAACCTTATGAAGTTATATGTCCAACACAGTTTTTTTTCAAAATTTTAATACATCACGTACGGAGAAAGATTGCCCCAAGGTCGGATGCGCACTCATATAATTGTAAATTTTCCAAGCTTGGCAATCATGTGGTACCAGTGGTGTCGCCGCTAAATTCCGTTTAATTAGTAACATCTGGCTTGAATATAAAAAGAAAAAGATTTTTGTCTTAAATGAGTATACAGGGTGTCTCACGGTGACCGTCGGTTAGAAGTATATCAAGAACTGTAAAAGCTAGAAATTTGAAATTTTGCACATGCGACATGGAGTGTTTAATCTATTAATAAAAATATTTTCCAAATGGCAGCACTTCCGGAAACATCGGAAGTGACCATCAACTTCTTTATTTTAAATACAAACCAGGCAATTTTTTTTCACATTCTGATGAGTCATAAAATGTTTAGTAAGTATGCTTAAAATAATCGGCGTATCAATTTTGATTGTTGAGAAAAAAAATTTTTTTCACTGAAAAATTGCAAAATCGTGTTTAGGAAATAAAATTGAAAGTCGAAAGTGGTCAAAGTTAGGGAAATGGGATTTTAGGTTCTCAATGTCAAAAGATTGAGACACAATTGTCTGTCATGGATTATAAAAAATTGCCCGCGGTTACGTATCTATTTGACGTTATTTCCAGACTTAAGAAAAACTTTAAAAAGTCTCTTTTTTTAAATGGAATGCCTATTTAATTATCGGCCCATTCGATGCAGAAATAAATTTCCTTTAAATTGATATACCATGTTCCTATACCTAAAATCAATGATTACAGAGTTATTTACATTTTTCTAATTAAATTTATAATTACATACTTTACAAAACATGGTTGGCTTTGAAAATTTCCAAAAAAATTTTATTCAATTGTTTCTTATGATGACAGTTGTCAGTTAGCTATCAGTTTGAAAGTTTACGATACATTTACGTTTGTTATCAATGTTATCTGTTTGAATTTTGATTTTTGCGCTTAATATTTGTTTTTAATTGGGCAATATGGAATACACAAACGCTGATATTCTAAGTTTGTTTTACACTCATGGCGAGTCTGCTCGTATTACTTTTCGGACCTGCAGAACCTTTAAGCATTGAATAAAGAATCACTCAACACTTTAACGAAAGATATCCGCATTTACCTACAATGACAGAACAAAAATCAGGATGATTGAAAAGAATATTCTAAATTTGGGCGAAGTAAATACGCCACGAAATTTGGAAAAGCCAATTGTCTCCAATGACGCTGCAGAAACCAATGTATTGGGATATTTTAATGTTTTCCCTGAAAGTTCTGTTCGTTCGGCGGAAAGAGACCTTGGATAGTCAAGAAGTTGCATAGATAGAATTTTAAATAATCATAAAAGCATAAGAAACATTTGTATAAAAATTTTTTGAAAATTTTCAAAGCCAACCATGTTTTGTCAAGTATGTAATTATAAATTTAATTAGAAAAATGTAAATAACTCTGTAATCATTGATTTTAGGTATAGGAACATGGTATATCAATTTAAAGGAAATTTATTTCTGCATCGAATGGGCCGATAATTAAATAGGCATTCCATTTAAAAAAAGAGACTTTTTAAAGTTTTTCTTAAGTCTGGAAATAACGTCAAATAGATACGTAACCGCGGGCAATTTTTTATAATCCATGGCAGACAATTGTGTCTCAATCTTTTGACATTGAGAACCTAAAATCCCATTTCCCTAACTTTTACCACTTTCGACTTTCAATTTTATTTCCTAAACACGATTTTGACATTTTTCAGTGGAAAAATTTTTTTTTCTCAACAATCAAAATTGATACGCCGATTATTTTAAGCATACTTACTAAACATTTTATGACACATCAGAATGTGAAAAAAAAATTGCCTGGTTTGTATTTAAAATAAAGAAGTTGATGGTCACTTCCGGTATTTCAGGAGGTGCTGCCATTTGGAAAATATTTTTACTTAATAGATTAAACACTCCATGTCGCATGTGCAAAATTTCAAATTTCTAGCTTTTACAGTTCTTGATATACTTCTAACCGACGGTCACCGTGAGACACCCTGTATGTGATTTAATTTTACATGTACACGTATTTTTTCTTACTTGTTACTAAAATATAAATTTAAAAATACTGCGAGTTTTATTTCCTCATAAAAATCGACGCCACTGTTAAACGTGGAAAAAGCAGTTTACAAGCCGATCGCTTCCTCCGTACGTACTGTACTTACCTAGTTTACGATTCCATTAGACCTGGTAAAAAATATTGCTCAAAGTCATGCACAGTTGAAACCCAGCTGTTCATTATTTGCAAGTCTGTTGTACTTACAAGTTATCGGTACTGCTCGATATTTTTGCAAGTGCAACTGCAATCCTGAGTAGAAATTTCGTAACGTTCACTCTGACCAATATGCTTATTGTTGACATAACTGAGGTTTGTTTAGTGTTGAGTTTTTGTGTTGTTACTAATTTAAGCGAAAATGAATAAAATTACAAAGTCGAATAGAAAAAAGTAATTATGGCAACAATGTGCATAATAATTGCTTCAATTCTTCTCAAACAAGAACCTAGAAACAGAAGGCAACGATGGTGGATCAGGCCTTGGTTAAATCAGAGAAGAGGAAATATTCGTTTGACTGATGAATTATACTCAGATCGGGAAAATTTGTCAATTTTTTGAGAGTGGATCAGGAAATATTTGAAGTATTATTACAAAAGGTTCAGCTTCGTATTTCAAAGCATTCCTTGTCTCGAGAAACCATTGCAGTTAGAGATAAATTAATCATTACCCTGCGTTATCTTGCTGCTGGAGAAAGTTTTCGTAGTTTGATGTACAATTACAGCATCTCAGAGAGTACAATTTCATGATTCGTTGCTACAGTTTGTGAAGGTATATATCAGGAGGTCTAAAGCGAATATTTAAAGGTACATACAGTTCATTTAATGTTAGACAAACATATAAACTAATCACAGTCATTGCAAAGACATTTCCAAACTAATAGCACAAACAGTTACAAGCTTTTACATGGTAATACATGGTTTCGTCAACTGCTGCAGAATGGTTAGAAGTTGCAAGAGAATTTGAGATGCTTTGGAACACACCCAATGTTATTGGTGCACTTGATGGCAAACATGTTGTTATTAAGGCTCCCGCAGATCTGGATTCTGAGTATTTCAATTACAAGAAGCAGCACAGTATAATTTTATTAGCACTTGTAGATGCGAAATGTAACTTCACTTACATCAATGTGGGCATGAATGGAAGGGCGTCTGATGGAGGTGTGTTTTTGGAAAGTGATATATCAACTGCAATTGAGCGTAATACACTTAATATTCCTTGGGACAACTGAACCCGTCACATATGTATTTGCTGCTGATGCTGCCTTTGCTTTTTCAAATCATATTTTGAAACCGTTGAGGATAGTATTGAGAGTTGAAAAATCGCACTTTCATCACGAATTGTATATACTATTTTTTCCAACATCGCAAAAATGTGTCTCAATTTTAAATTTCTTTACAATTACTTTACTCTCCTATTTTTTCAAGAATCTAGTCGCTGATTCTAACGTTGCTATGGAAATGAATTTTCCTCACTAGTGATGCAAACGCCTATTTTCCCCACTACATTGAGTGATGAAAGTGTCATTTTCATAAGCGATGTTGGAAAAATACTTTTGCAGCAAAAAATACACATCAAACAAATGAAAATGTTAAATAATGTATTTATAGTTTGAGGTCTACAAATTATGGTAAGCCTAGAAATGAGATTTTAAACATTCGAGAAGAATTTAGAGAATACTTTTGTGGTTGTGGTAAAGTACCTTGGCAAGAAAACGTAATATAAAGAATACTTCCATATTTAATAGATAATAACAAAACCTTAACAACATATAGTGATAGTAATATTGAAACTTAAAATATTATTCATTTAATGCTCTTTGTTTCCTTTTTTAACATTAAATATGCTCTGAATGATGCTTTGTTTTAATTCATCTATTATGTCATCATCTTGTAAATATTCCATTTCATGTATGATAAATCTGTAAAATTAAATTATGTAGTAAATATATACAGGGTGTTACTTAATGGTATGTACTTATTTTAACTTGAACCAATTTAAGTTGAAAAGTTCATACAAACGTATGCCCTAAAATGCTTGGTTTTCGATATACATGGTGCTAAAGTTTTTATTTTTTTTGTTTTTTCTTATAAATCTCGAAGACGGTTTAAGCTAATAAACTTATCAAAAGGTCTAGTAATAAATATTACGTGTAGTTGTAGTTAATTAACTATTGTTTATTATAAATTTCGTTACGTTCAACTCCAAAATTTACATTATGCAAGACTGTCTACCAATGGGCTCCCCTATAAGTGGCCTATTGGCTAATATCTATATCGACGACCTCGAAAAACGTATGTCAAACCTACCCGATTACAAACATGTTGTGCCCTATGGATCAGATATGTCGATGACATACTCTCTTTATGGACCGGCACCCCACAAGAACTGACTACCTTTTATAAAAAAATAAATGCTCTTTCCAATATAAAATTCACATTCGAATCAGAAATAAATAATTCCCTCAATTATCTTTATCTCACCCTAGGTAGAAGACCCACATACCTAGAATATAACATTTACCGTAAACCTACCGTCACCGACATCATCATACCCTACATTTGCCACCACCCCCGAAATAAAAACTACTAATTATACTAAGGAACACCATAATACAAATCGGAACTAATAATGGCTACCCCCACAACTACATCCAAGACATATACTACAAAGTCAAAGGTAACATCACCCTCGAACAAATATATCCCCATCACAAAATAACCAAAAAATACATAGCCATTCCCTACCACCCCTTCATACATAATAAACTCTATAACACTAAAGCCCATCAACTACCATATCATTACCAAAGCCCAACCCACTATAGCCTACCACCTCATCAATAATAATAAACCCTCACAACCTCTACTCGGAAAAGCCGGGATGGGATACATGAAATTCAGTGCAAACATTGTGAATATACCTATATAGACCTCACCACCCGGAACATTCCCATTCGATTTAAATCCGCCATCGGTACCCATACCATAGAACATACTCACACTATCTCACCTGACAACACCACACTACTACACCACTCCAACATATTCAGCAAATTAAGAATATTAGAACACTACGCAATAGACTCAGTCAAGAAAGAAAATAAAATACTCATTAACGAACGAGATCACTGAATTCCCCTATAATTATAATTTCCACACCAATGCTCCCATCTGCACGACTACGCCTTTTAACCATTCACATGATAACACCCTAACCTTACTTCTTACAACACGTTGCTCAACACATCACCAATTATTTTAGCTCTTATTTAATGGTAATTATACTTCCTCTGAGTTTTAGTGATTTCTCATTTCAATTTTAATCCACTGACTTTTCTCATTGATTGGTATAATTTTGCAATTTCGTTTACAGATCCATATAAAAAACTTTATAAAATTCACGTTCTTATATCAACCATTTATAATAAACAATGGGCTCATTTACGATTTTTTTTTATTGGCCCAATCGAAAGATTGTACCATTTTATGAGTCCCCGCAAAAAACAAAAATTTTTCAGGACGTACAAATAACTTTAAAATAATAAAAACCCGAACGCTCGAGCTTCGCTGCGAAATTGCATTGTGACGTCACGACATGGAAATTCATAGTTCGGCAGCATACGATACGTGAGGTTCGTTATACCGTTGTTAGCAAACGTCGACTGTTTCTTATCGAAATTAATTTTTTTATTATTAGATTATCTAGGTATTTATTAGATATTGCCATGGCAGATACAGGAAAGAAGAAAATAGTTATAAATACTGTATTCATCAAATCCAAAACTCGTAATAACTTCAACTTAGCGCCTAGTACATTTTTAATTTTCGCCCACGTAAAATTACTACCTGCACATTATAAAAATCTAAACAACTTTGTAGGTACCCTACCGTTTGCGGGGTTTGCAATTTGTTTATTACTTATTTACATGTTAAAGAAAAATTTTCGAAGGTCTAAGTAACTCTGGGTGGTTACTGGTTAGATTATACTATACTGCAAGGATTTGTTTCAATAAAGTTATTAGTTTACTACTAAGCTTTGTTTCTTAATAATGAGTGTATTTTACTGCCAAATACGTTCTCACGCTGTCAAAATTTAACTACCTACGTTGATGTAGCTCTAGAGTAGATAGCGTAGAAATCCAAAAATGTACCAGATTGTGTGTAATGTTATACTCCTATGCAGCTATGAACAAGGCTGAGGTGCCGTTATTTACTACGGGGAAAGAAATCTAATTTTCAGCTTTATCTGTGACATATGTAAAACATTAACTTAGTTTTACATTTTAGCTCCTCTCATTTCTGTACTTATAAAATCGGGACTTTTATTAAAATATTCCATGACCATAAATAAGTCTACTTCCGCCTTCCGGTAGATTTGAAGAGTCACCTTTAATAAAATTTGCTTCACACATGTTTCTTAAAACAAACAATTTATTATAAAATACAAAACCGCTTCTAAATGGCACAAAAGTGATGGATTGTGAGAATGAAAATGCGTTAAAATGTACAGTTGCAATACCGACGATTCACGGTTTCCCATTCGGTGACGTCACAACTCTCAGCGTCTGAATCGAGAAGCGCTCGTATTTAAAATGTAATAACTTGTGAACGGCTTATCGGATTGATTTGAAATTTTGTAGAAATATCTTAGGACAACAGTGCGAGCAAGTCTATAAGTATTATAATTAGTCTTGTTAAGTGAGTTTATTAATAAATACGTGATTGTTGCTACCCCCGCAACACAATAAATAATTAATTACTATTAAAAACTATTAAATGGAGATCTTCATTAAGAATACTATTAATAGTTATTTTTGTATCTAGTGCGTGAAATGCCAGAGCCGAGTTAAAAAAATAGTCGAGATCACCAAAAGTATTTCGCGCACGAGTTGCAAACAAAATTTTTTCTACAAACGCAAACGAAACGTGAAGAATTTGACAATTATTTTAACGTTAAAGTACAAAACTCTCATCTAGTTTCCGTGCAGTGCGTACTTCGCGCCTGGCGTCGTCATTTCGGGCACGCTGTCATGGTAACGTAGGTAAGTGAAAAAAAAGGGTCACTTCGCGTATTGTTATCGATGCGCAAACCTTGTCATTTTTTGACGTTTGTAGGAAAACTTAATTTTGGCACGGGTTATTCCAGTATAGAAACCACACTTTTTGATTTAAAATTATTTTTATTTTTTTCACCAGTGGCGTAGCTATGGCTAAACCCCGGTACAATTTTAACGAAAAAATATTACGCCACTGGTTTAAAAGAAAAAAAATGGTTTATCCTTAATTACCAATCAATCATAAACAAAAATGGTCTCTTTCATTTTTGTCGTATAACTTACCGTTTGGAAGAAATCGCTAATCGAATTTTTACATAACTGCAACTTGTTACTAAGGGTAAATTGTTTAAATAAAATTAAGTTAGCCTTGTTCAAAAGTATGTAATTAATACAAGATCATAAAACCTGCGCCACTTTTTTTGGGGCCAATAACATTGGTTTCCTGAGAACTCTGAATACGGCGTATAAAATTCTGGACGCATTTTCAATTACTCTATTTCAGTTTCAATTTTTATTTTATGTAATGTTGGATTTTAATTTAGGTATTGGATAACTATTTCATTTTAATAATATAAATGTGGATATTGTCGCTTTTAAATAAATTCGCACTCAAGTATTAACTACACGTAAGTGATTAATTCCGGTTATATTCGAGGATAGGTAGTTTAAAAGTAGACGAGCGAAAGTATTTTAGGCCGATAGATCTTGAATCTTTCTTGAATCCTGTAACCGTTGGTTTGTGAATCCGAACCAATCATATACATATTTGAACCATTACCAAGTTAAACTGTTTAATTTCCTTTTGTTTTAGTTTACAATAGTCCAAGCAAAACGGTACACGTCCTAAAGCAGTGGATATTGTAATGCCCGTATTAATAGTCGAGAATTAATCTCAATCCGAGAATTAAATCTCAGATTCAAAAAAATGGTAATAATAGACACAATAATCTGCGATTTTTGGATTAAACACGCCTTCTCAAATAATCCTACTAATACCCTGTTTTAATTCGAGTTTCATAACCCCAAACTGTCTGGTTGACGTATTTGTACATTTAATAAACATGGATGAAGCAGCGCCTAGAGATGATTTTTTTGATTATCTCGAGTATGTAGAAGAAATAGGTGACTACGAAGAAGTGAGAGTGGAACGGTTACCGAAAAGGTATGTAATTCGTAATTTATTGTGCATATTATAGCAGTAGATACTTTGTTAATTTACTCTGTCTTTAGATACATTAGGGATTCAGAAAATTTTTGAAGGAAATGAGTTTCGAAGAAGGTATCGATTTACAAAAGAGGCTACTGTTCATATATTATTACCATTGATAGATGCATTATTAAGAAGACCAAATAATCGTGGGTTACCATTTTCACCGATGCTGCAGTTGCTAATATGTTTGCGTTATTATGCTACATGTAGTTTTCAAATAATGGATGATATTCACAGTAGTAGTACAAAATTTAATCAATTTATTATTTTAGACTGTATGTGGTGATTTGAGGGGAGCTAGCCAACCGAGTGTCAGCAATATCATTAAACGCTGCTCCATATTGTTGGCTGAAAATGTCGAGAATATGTGAAGTTTCCAGAGGACAATATCGGACAACGCTCAAATATTAATAAATTTTATAATTACACTAATTTTCCAACAGTCAGTGGATGTATTGACTGCACAGTCCACACATATTAAAATTTGTAGCCAGGGAGGTGATGATGCTGAAGTGTACCGCAACAGAAAAGGGTATTTCTCGTTGAACGTGCAGGTTGTTGCTGGTCCATCAATGGAAATTTTAGACATTGTGGTTCGACACCCAGGCTCTAATCACGATAGTGTTATATTTGATAGGAGTAGCGTTCGAGTCAGCCCCGTAGCTACAACCAAATTGTTGGTAGGGCTATTAGTGTTTTTACCAGGGCCCACAATCTCATGTTAAAAGATAGCAATATTTGATTTTCCAAGGTCACTGCAGTTTATTTTTTTTTGTGTATTTCTTGCTTACATGCTTAATATGCGTATATTAGGTATTTGTTTTGTTTTCTGAACTATGAAACCAAATTTCACACTTAACATGTTTTATTAATAATGCAATACTTAATAATATTCTTATATTATTATAAATTACCAAAACGCATACAAATAGGTACGAGAAAAAAACAAATAAAAAGTCAAAACAGTTGCAATTTTCTTTCTTTGCGGTTATTGAATTTTATTAAAAATGACTCCATATTGAGGCACTCGGTTCTTCTTCTTTCAAACGCCAAGTAAATTAAATCAGCCATACGAGGTTGACTCATAAAATACCTCTGTGGCCTATTAATTGCTGTTAACGTTGAGAATGAAGATTCATTTACTGCAGTACTACACCCAAAAGTGTACACTGTAGCAAAGAGCGCATAGGTGTTACTAAACACTTCTTTTTGTTTAAATAACTCTGCAAAGATGTTTGTCTCCGGTTTATTACGTATTTAATCCTTAAATACCGCCAATTCTTCTCGATTTGGTAACGAAATCCCTAAAACATTTATTATATTTAAAAAGCTGCACAAATTCAAATTGATTACTTACCCAGCTTTTCTAGATATTTCAGTTTATCGAGATCAAGAAGATCAATACTACTTATTGCGTTAATCAGTTCATCATTGTCAGAAAACCTTTCACTTAATAAGGATAATACAAGATCTAATGACTCAAAAAATACTGATTGAGATTGAGTGCAACTGGTACTTGGTTCACTTTTAGACATTTCAGAAGGTATTTTTTCAGTTACCAAGTAGTCCTTCATAGTTACACTTAACTTTGGTGCTCTTTTTTCACATGGTATTAATTCTGTACCGTTTAAAAGTTGGTTGGCTTCATTGGCTAAACTTTCGTAATTTTGAATTGTTCTAAGATCCCGAATTGTATTTTTTACTGACTTTATAATTCCATTGGCTTCGTTTAGACTAATTGTACGTGCTTGCAAAGCCGAATCAGCAGGTTCCAAAAGTCCCAACAACTTTTTCATCCAAACAAGGACAAATCTAAAGCGATATTCCAACATTACTGATTTAATTCCAACAGATTTGGCGGTGTCTTGTCCACTAAATGAGCGATCATTTTTTATTTCGTCTAATGTTCTTAATATTTCAGCGTAATTAGAAAATATTACTTTAACAATTGCTATATGTCCAGACCAGCGCTGCTCCAATAATCTACCAATAGATTTTCCCCGATATATAGCAGCCACTTTTCCGTGTCCAAAAATTCATGTAACATAACAGCTTGTTCGAAGAAGTGTTTAATTAAATTTATTTCTGACACAGTTCGGACTACCACAAGATGAAGGCGATGGTTAAAACAATGTACATATGGAATAAAACGTCCCAATGATTTTTGTATTAACGCGGCTACTCCCCCCTTATGACCGCTCATAACGCTAGCACCGTCATAACATTGGCTGAGAAGGTGTTTTGTATCTATTCCATTATCACTTAGGATATTAAGAGTCATATTCGTAAACGTTTTGGCATCTGGCTTGTCTGTAGTGTAAATGCTGAGTAAAGATTCAAATACCTTACCGTTTTTGACATACCTCACTCCAATTGATATATTTTCTCTATTATTCTTATCTCTTGTGCCATCTTCAAGTAATGTAAACCATGGGACATCTGCATTTTTTAGATCACCGACTACTTGCTCACGAACCATTTCAGCTAAAATAGCTATTATCTCGTTCTGAATATCGGGTGATGTGTATTTAGCATTGTCAGGAATATGTGGAAGACATTCAGCCAACCTCTCGTCTTTTTTAATGGTATATTTAAATAAATTCATGAATAATCCCCGTTCTTGTTCATGTTCGATCTCATAGCTGCCACGAAGTGCTAGTTCATTGACTGCTAAAAATTGAATTATCTCAGCAATCGACTTCACGTAATATCTATATTTTATCAGAATCTCATGATTGACAAGCGTGGACACAGCCGTGCCGGTCGAGTCTCTGATTTTTCTCTCATTCCACATTTGCATTGCTTTAATATGCACTGCTGTTTTTTCATGAGCTGGAAATCCATTCTTAGCATCTACTGCATTTTTCCAGTTCCTAAATCCAGAATAAGTATATACTGTGTGTCCCTTGCTCCCAGTCGGTTGAAACTGACGACATGCATAACAAAATGCAGCATTTAGCTCTTGTGAGTATTCTAGCCACGAAAATCTCTTGTACCAGTTAACTTGGAAGGACCGGTTATTTTCTTGTTTCGGATAACTATGTAATATTATTTGTTTTATATCTTCACCTTTTGTGGGTAGGTCAGGAGCCGAACTGTAGGTTGCACTAATATGACGTATTTGTTTGGGGGGTGGGGGAGCGGGTAAATCGGTTGACGAATTAGTGGGTTCTTCTTCGGAATTACAATTACTGCCAGAAGTGCCAGATGTACCAGGTATAGAGTCAAGCGTACGCTTATTATTAAAAAAACGTCTAATATCCATTTTCGTCAAATCATAAATAAACTCACACAACCACAAAAAAATAAGAAATAATCACGACCGCAGCACAAAATGTACTTTGATAATAAAGATACACGCGACAACTAACAAATTACCTCGCCTCGCCGATAACTGTTCTGTACCTTTTGAGTAAATTTGACTCATTGACTGTACTTTGCGTTCCTCAAGACGTGCCTGTCGAGTGTCGTTATGTCGTAACTTGCTTACTTGTCAGTTTTACAATAAAATTTGCTTCATTTCAACTTACACTTTACAGTATTCTGCACTAAAGACCGGAAATACCTATAACTTAGATAAAAATATCTTATTACCCAACTATATTATCTTTGCTTTCTTTTTAAAAAAATACTTGTGCAAAAACTCAACTTGATTAGTCATCAACAACTATAAACAATTGTTCTACCTACACTTTTTGAGTCTAATCATGAGTAACACATGAATTCTTAATTTTATCACGAAAATGTAATTAAACACTACAGAAATAAGGTGTACTGTGTACATTTAAGTAAAGAAAAAATAAATTCAGAATAAGCAACATAAAACAATTACTAATTATTTATTTATTTTAATAACAGATAATTACTGATGTAGCAAATATTGAAATACCTATTTTTATCTCATCACACCCCTACTGGAACTAGACTTCAGTTTGATGTTGATGTGTAAAAACAAAGAGTCAGCGCATTGCATTCGCTATTTCGCTAACGAACTTATCTGCTCATAGTGCTCATAAACGGCGGCTTGTCCTTTGCGGCAAACAAACATAAAAAAATATCATGTAATTGTCATACAACTGTAACTTTTAAGACCTTTCTTATTAAACATTACCTAAGTTCGACAACAGGGCTCAATTTTTTTTTACCAGGGCTCAGCCCTGGCCAGCCCCCCTCTGGCTACGGCCCTGGTTCGAGTCCGGTTTGAAAGAGGCAATGTGATTGGAGTTTTACTAGGAGATAGTGGATACCCATGCAGATCGTATCTGCTTACTCCAGTTTTGCGTCCAGGTAAGCATTTCTTTATTACATGATATAGTGTTATATTAACAAACTGTTGTTTAGATAATGAACAAGAGGTTCGATATAATACAGCCCACATACGTACTCGTAACATAGTGGAAAAGGTTTTTGGGATCATGGAAACGGAAATTTCCATGCTTGCAAAAAGGTTTGACAACGAAACTGGAAACTTCTGTAGCTATTATATGTGCTACTGCGACATTATATAACATTAGTATTGCCCACAATTTAATTGAAGAAGATGAGCGACATGTTGACGTAGGAATTGAAAACATTGCTGAAGAAAATATTCCTGTGAACAATATTGGCTTAGCTTTCCGCCATCAATTTATTACACGTCATTTTTAACTTTATGAAAAAATAGATTGAACAAACAAATTTTAATAAACAAAAACATTGGTTATTATAGTATATTATTTTGTTGTTTTAACTTCTAAAATAAACAAGTAACTAAACTGACATTCACAAAATAATAACGCGGCAATAATAGTTTTGGGTTATGTTGTTTAGCAAAAATTCAAAATTGTTACCACACAAAAGTTGGTAACTTTTGGTAACTTTTAAATATCACAAAAAAATGACTAGATTAAGAATTATTTCAAGTATTCAACGATCTTTGCCGAATCCACGTCTCTTGAATTATTCAATCCTGGATTAATGCGAGAATTGATTCTCGACTATTAATACGGGCCTAAGTAGTTTGATCAAAATGTATCATAGCCATTACGGAATGTATACCGTAAAGCACACTGCTTCAAAAGTGAACATGTCTACATTTTGATGTTTTCTAACTTAGCTTTACTGTATGTTTTATGTGTGTGGTTTTGCCAATAGAGGTCAATACTAATCTACTGAGAAGCATTTACAGTACTACTCCCCAATATATTATGAATTTCGTCAGGTGGTTTACGCGTGGCTAACCTACAAAGTCGAGAAACAAAATTGATATTATCAGTGTGATTATTGAGTTGTGTAACCAGACCGCTCTATTGATATCAATAGTTTATCAAATAAAATGCAGACCTCCGTGGGGTCCCGTTCCCGTGAAAGCCATTGCAACCGTAAAAAATCCTCACGAATTTATTTATGAAGTGATGTGAATGTGAATACACTATTCCGCATTACAATGATCATAATAATGACCACAAAATCAGTCTTACAATGTTCAAAAATGCATTCTATAATAACTTTAGTATTTGGTTCAAGTCGCCTGCCAGCGATGGATGTGGTACATTCCTCAAATGAATTCTACAAACCTGCAAAGAGTATTTCGTTCGCCTTCGATTTGCAGCAAATCCATCCACTTCCGAAAACACCAATCCAAGATGCTTTTTATTTACGTCAGATTAGCTATTATGCATTTTGCTGTGTAGATATGGCAAGTAAACATGCTTCGTTTTATACATGGAACGAAACTCAAGCCAAGAGAGGATCAACTGTTGTTGGGTCAGCTCTCTTATGTCATTTGCGCAATTTAGATCTTATACTATTGCATGGAAGCTGAAGGTAGCTACTTCGAAAATTTCTTAAACTAAGGTTGAATTTGCATAAACTGGTTTTATTAATTCGCACAAGAAAAAATTAACCCTTGTTTTTATTTAAAAATGTAAGGGTTGTTTACCCTGCACCTAAGGGGTGAACAATTTTGTCCAATGGCAGTAAAAGTACCTAGCTTCTCTAAAAAAAAACAATTGACCTGTCCGCGCTTTTTTTAGTTTTTAAATGCCTCAAACTCTTTCCTCATTTTCCATTTTTGCAACTTCACTTTTTTGTTAAAAATAAAAAAACTAGTGCACTGAATTCAGAAAAGAAAGACCTTTCAAATAACGTATCACTTGGCCCATAATCCCTATTTAAATTTGGGGGTTTTTTCTCACCGCGCTAAGGGATGAAATCATTTCAGGTTAAAACTCATGAGAAAAGCTGTCCCCTTTGATATAAAAATTGACGTGTTTTGGCATTTCTAAAAAAAAAAATGTTTCCTAGCCAGAAGCCCGTCTGTTACCTTTTCGTTGGGCCACCCTGTATATCCGAAAAATCAGAGTTAGCTTGAGAAACACTGCTGTCTGCAGGTGAAAGGGTTCTCCTGCTAACAGATTGGGAAGGAGGTGTGCACACTGCTACTTGGCTGCCATAACCGGGGAAGCTATCTTGTTATATTCGGGGAAGTGAAATTGATTGTAAGACTGGGATGGTGGATTGTAGACTTGGATGGGTACGAGTCATAACTGTGTGGTCCTGGATGAATGTGTGAAGGGTTGTAGAAATCTTGAGCCCTCTGAATGACTTCTAATAATTGTATTTTTGTACGGACCCGTCCATGTTCAGGTACTTTTTGTAGCTCCTTGTACAAAGACAAACAAAACATTTTGTCGTCATCCTTTTATTTAAAATATCTACGAATTGCTTGTCAACAGGGTACATCTTAAACTTCTTGTTGTTACCAACGTTCATAGCAACAGCTCCTCGAGACAAATTTATTTCATTTTTTCTATAAGAGACATCCTTTTATTTAAAATATCTACGAATTGCTTGTCAACAGGGTACATCTTAAACTTCTTGTTGTTACCAACGTTCATAGCAACAGCTCCTCGAGACAAATTTATTTCATTTTTTCTATAAGAGACCCCTTCTCTGTCATTCGTAAAATGTTACCCGGATACTAAACTGTTACGGTGTGTGTTGTTCCCTTTGGTACATTTGGTAAGAGTTTTTATATATTTTATTTTTATTTGTGTTTTGTTTTTGTTCTGGTCGAGCCCATTACGAAAGTGGACGAAACGTCGACTTTTTCAACATTGACACGGTCCCATACCTGGAAGCCGTCAAAGCGAGGTGATAGATGACTGAAAGAGAGGAGATCAAATGAATACCAATAAATCGCCAGTTTAGCTCCATACTAGTAGCACAGTTATGAGAATTACCTTAATAAAAGTGTGATGGTGTAGCATGTGTGTGAAGGAATGTAGGTGAATGAGGTTAGGTAGGTGATCGGGATGATAAGGGAGAGAAGACAGTGGCGTGTGTGGATGTCAGTGGTGTGGGTTTGGATGTGTAGCGTTGTTGTGTGTTATGATGTTGAAAGGTGAAAGGTATTTGTATAAGTGAGGTTCAGGAAATTGTGTAATGTCGTTGGCTAGTTTGATTTTATTGATTATAGCTTTTTCAATTTCGTAATGTTCCAGAATCGTTAGTTTGTGAAAATTGTCGGAGCTGTGTAGGAGTTTTATGTTGTTTAATGTGATGGTGTGGTTAGTGTCAATGATGTGTGTACCTATGGCTGACTTAGGGGTGTTTTTGTGGTGTTCTTTGAATCTGGTACTTAGGTTTCGAGTGGTGAGGCCAATGTATTTCAACTCACAATCTTGACATCCGAGAAAGTATTAATTATAATTCATTTTATAATTCCAGAAAAGGTTTTGTTTTATTTCGTTAAGCCAGAATTTTCTTTGGTTTTATTTTCCCCAGGAAACTTTATTTTATTTTTTTCAGCACCTGCAAAATTTGTTTTAATTTTAATTAAGCCGAATTACTTAGGAAATGGCGACAGCATACCCAGACCCAGAAGAAGTAACCGCTGGGACCGTTAGTTGGGTATACTCGTTAAAGAACGAAGTATTACAGCAAGAATTAGGTAAGATCGGGTTGGAATCAACAGGATCGTGGATGAGTTGAAAACTCGGCTTGTTAGATTAAGGCATCCTGTTACCCCTATACAAAAAAAGGGAACCAGAAGAACTGAGAGTACAAGGAGCGGCTAAAACGCAAGAACGAGGGGTAAATCTTACATCATAATGCCCACGAATGTGTAAAGAATATGTTACGACAACCTAGAAATGCATTAGCTCAGGTTGCTAAACGATTGTTCCAATTTTGAAGTTGATGTACCACGCATCAATCCAATTTTTCCAACTTTGCATAAAGAGAATGGGGGCGAAGGAGTTAATTTAAATAACCTGTGTTTAGAGTTTAATTTCCAACTACATATAACCTAAATACCCTGTCAGTTGAGAAACTTCAAAAAACATTTTATTGCAAAGCAGACACATAAATTTGTAATAATAAGAACGATATTAAAAATAAATGGTTTTTGACATCGGACGAAACTATTTTATGTGTAAAAAACATCATACAACACAATCATAATACAATTTCAATCTACGGCTGTACTTTAAAATATCAAGAGAGCTATTTTCAGACTCCTATTAACTCTGCACATTTAAGTATACTATATGTATGTAATGAACAAGAAAATCCTCATCAACTACACATTTAGTTTAAATTGTATAAAATGCAAAATAGTAGCACTGAAACATGATGTAAGTTCATATTTTGCATTCATACCACTATTGCACACATTATAATTCAATAAAGTTTTGAGTGTATTTTCAGAGTAAAACATACACGATATTATGACTAATTTTGTAAAATGTTTCTATGACATGATTACTTTCGTCATTATAGTAGAGTATACTTTCATCTTCTATTATTTCGTGAGTGACGTTTGAGCTACCCTGCTGTAATATATTTTTATCACCTTTTGCTTTTTTATAATTTAATTGCGAAGGATCATGATGTTTGGAACGTGATGCTCTTTTCTGTTTATTCATCGACATTAATTCAAATCTTCTCTTGGCGTTCTTTACAACACCTTTAAAGAAGTTTTCCACTTCAACTTCTGATATGTCTCGATCAGTTTTGGACACAATATGAGAAAAGGTGCTCTACTTTGAGTTTTAAGAAATTAATAATATAGATGAACATTAACAATATTAGTGAGGTTGTATTTCTTTTAAGCGGGAGTTTGATACACTTAGATCGGTTAGGGCCGTTCTACAATGCAAGTATAAAGTCCGGAACAATTTATACCTTTAGTTACAATACCTTTGGAAATTATAGAAGTGGTGTGCACTAATAATTAGGTACTTAATACGCAATATAAATCACTTTAATAATTACTCCTGACAACAGCTGGAACTCATGGAATCCACAGCAACTACGGCAACCAATAAGCAAAGTTCTGCAAGTTTCAAATCCCCTACACCAGCTGCAAGTTTGTATCTATAATTAAAACATACCAAAAATGTAAAATAAATGTATGTTACAGGTAGTGAGGGTAGCCCATCAGGTGTGTCAGAAGCAGAAGACGTGCCTGTGGATAACGCTCCAAAAAAAATGAAACTTTGAGTAATAATTTTCTTTTATAATTAATTTGGAATAATACTAGCTTATTGTAACTTTTTTGGGTTGTGTTACCAAAACATCAAACCGTAGAAGGTTAAATAAAGTGGAGTCCACAGCAGCAAGACTACAAAAACAACCAAAAAACTGGTGGTTACTGGCGTCGGTCGAAGCACCTATGTAGCTCAGGTTTATAAGAGACATCTGAATTTGTTGTATTACCCACGGTGTAATGACATTGTTTACGAGCGCTTCAGTCTTTGTCCTAGCACACGAAATAGAACTGGCCACGTTCGAATCAGAGAACATAACTCTTATTAGGCTGCCAGTGCAGTCCATCGATTTGTATGATTGATTGTGTTTTACGGTTTGAAACGCTATGGTAATTTCTGCCGCCGATTCTTTAGCAGCGATAGTTTTACTTTTAGGCTGAAATATTGAATCAATTTTGACAACATTTGGTGCACTTCTACTGATCTTCATATGTTTTCCAGTTTTAATGTGCTTTTCAATATCTCCCGCTCCTTTGTGTTTGATTGACACGTAACAATCACAAATTGTACACTTCGCTTCATTTAAATTTCTTCCTTCTTGCAAGAACGGGAACTTGGCTTGCAATGTGTCCGTGTAAGTACATAATCTCTTACTACTTGAAGCCATTTTTAATTGAATTGAACAAATTCACTAAAAGTGCGCGTCACTACGCGTAAAGAACGTGCCGCGACCGTGCGATTCCTTAGCCGACCGTAGTTGCACTGGTCTGAGTGGTCGGCGTTGGTTGGGGCGCGTTGGGCGACGAACGGGCGGCATTTTTTTCATTTTGTGACTAAAATGTCCGGACTTTTATTAATGTGTCCGGCTTTTTGTCAGGACTTTTCATATTCATATATGGTAATCCTAGTTGCATACATAAATTTTGAGAAAAATTGTTATAAAATGTACTAAAACGCCTTAGGGTTTTAGTCAAGGAAAGGACGGATTAGCACAATTTTAGCTGGGCGATGTATTGTCGACGTTGGGTTTGACAATGTTGCCGTTACACAGCACGAAGTATAAAGTAAAAACAAATATGTTACATTTAGAGCACTTTGGCTTTGTTAAGGAAACTTTCTTCCCAAAAGTATTCTAAACTTTCAAAATTAAATATTTTTAAAGTTAAATAAAAATTTGAAAAATGTAAATTTCGTCATCTTTGATATAAATAAGTAGTATTGGAAATGAAATCATTTGTATTTTCATCTTAGAAATGATATTTTGTAGACCTGCAGTAGTCAATGTTTACAAACAAAACCTGTTTTTTTGTATGATACTTTTTTCTAAGCACATTATTTTTTATTAATAAATTTTAAATAGTTTGCACTTTAAAATATCAGTTATTATTCGCATTTTTTATTCATTTGAAACAATCTATTAATTATTAGTCACATTTATTAATTATTAAATAAAAAAAGGAAGGGTAAATTTTAAGGTATTCCTCATAAACAAATACATGAACGGTGATTTACAATAAAGGCTTAAAGCCAGTTGTTTTCCTGCTTCCTTCCATGGGTTACCACGTTTATCGTGCAGTTGCATGTTTAAAAACACGGACACTTTTTGATTTTTCTAATGCCAGTAAATTCGAGTTTGCAGAAGCGGCTGTAATGTTAACTACCTTTTTGTTTAATCGCACAATGACGGCGTTTTTTGATGCAAGTTTCCGTTGCCATTTTTTATGCGTTGCTGGTAACAGGAAACGGAAATTTCCGTACCTCTCTTCATTTTGGTTGGTGTTCGCATATCCAAAAAAGCCTATAATAATTAAATTAAAAAGTAAAAGAAATTAAAAAACTGGTCCCTGCTAATTGATTAACGCGTTTACGTATTGAAATTTAAAACCCTACCCTAGACAATAATTGCAACACAAATAGCCTTTTTCTGTAAACAGATTTTCAAAGGAAAGTGGCCCTTCCTTTATTCGTTCCTCAATCTCATCAGTTTACTCATTCATCGTTGATCTTCCACTAAATACAGGAAGTTATTTAAATTTGTAATATGACAATGATTTACTAACTGTAATAAACCTTTGGATAATAACTTTCTAATCCTCCAATGAGTGTACCCTTATTGTAAACTCCGCTAAGTGGGTGTCTATTGTTTTTCCAGGTATATTTTCCAAGCCAATATCATTAACATTTCTAAGCTATATGTGCACAAATAGGCGAACAAAGTTGTAATGATGTGAAATTATATAATATTATTTGTTTGAGAACTTCTGGAGAAATTCCACAAATAATGGTAATTTTCGCCAGAAGGGGTCGCTAACAAGAACTATCACGCAGAGTCAGTAGATTAACAGAGTACCGCAACCTCCGCCATGTTTACTCCTTTCCGCACTTCACTCACTACACGCTCAGTGAAGTAGATGACGTTTTGACTAAATTTTTCGGAATATACTAAAACAAATACACTTAACGGCACAACAACACGGCATATTTTATTCAAAATTACGCACTTTCGTAAGTCTATCTTATGTATATGGAGTAAAAATGGCCGCCAGGCGGCATTTGTCGCGTCAAAGGCTTGCGGTACTCTGTTAATCTACTGACTCTGCTATCACGCATGCATTCCCACTCTAACTCTCCCACTAGAACTCCCACCTAGAAAGAAAACCAATATAAGGAAGAGCACCGTTATTATTAAGGACTCTAAATCCGAATTCGAATCCGAATCCTTGCTTACATTTTGAATTAACGCTCACCTGTTTCTGTGCGGTAGTATAACCGAGCAGAGAATTCCGTTTATCCCGATATAACCGCTTCTGTATGGTAGTATAACCGAGCAGAAAACCCTGATTATTCCTGATTTAATTCACTTGATTCTGTACGGTCGTATAACCGAGCAGAGGAACCCTGTATTTTTATGTACGGTAGTTGAACACCGAGCATATTAATCAATCTCCGTCTTACCGGATGCATTCACGTACGGTAGTTAAACACCGAGCGTAGTGTAGCCGATCCAAATATTCTGTGTTACGGTAGTATAACCGAGACTTGGAATATCCGTTTACCTGAAACTGACGTTTGGTTGTAAACCGAGCTCATTGGTCATTGATACCTTACCGTTCTAACTTTGTCATAAGTTCCGATAGAAAAACCTAATACCAGAAACCAGATACCTGTCTTTTTAAACTTAACCTGAAGACCTGACTAATTATTCAATTGAACTTGTAATTGTTACATACCTGTCCTGAGTAATAATTACAACCACCAGAATTAACCGATTCCGTTAATTAACAGAATTAAATTGTAAATAATCATTGTACATAAATTAATATTTATTACAGAAAAGCAAACTGTCAAAGTAGATGCCATTTGACAAGGTCGAATGAGACTTTGGGCCGCATTCAAGGATTATTATTTATTTATTTAATTACCATTGTATTTTAGTTATTTTGTTATAATTTTCATTATAAACCTTTATAAACACCGATTTATTTACTCGTCGAACAGAATTTTCCGTCTCCAACTGAGATTTACCTTGGGAAAATAAACAATAGTAACCGTAGGCAACCAACATTACACAGCTTACAAATTGTAACAGGGTTTGCTTACGAACTAAAAATTAGAGTTGTCAACCGACTGATATAATTATATCAGCAGTACTAATTACTGAAAAGACAATTCTTTACAAAGTACATACAATCAAAAATAGATCTTTCGATAATTATATTTTCAAAAACATGGATTCGGAAGTACCTCTACCTAATGACTATTCCTTAAATTAATATTTCATTATGACTATTTTTTTAAGTATATTTTTTAAGAATATCTAGTTTATTATATAACTCAAAAACGGCTGCATTTAAAAAATGTTTTCATAACTTTGGCAACATGGATTTAAAGAACTCTGCAACATTTATCTCTGAAACGAGTAGTTTTAATTTCTTGCCCGCCTGCTAGGGTCAAAACTTCAGCCACGTTGTGGTCGGGCAACTTGAAACCTACCACAGGTTTTCCCACAGCATTGAACTTCTTTATCTTTATTGTTCTATGATTTAGGTTAGAAATTACACACAACCTTCCCCTTAATGTAAAAATATTGAAATTTATTCGTTGTATGCGGAAATATTGAGTTGCTTCTAATGTTTCGAGTTCGACTGAACTCATTATCAAGCCAGTGAAAAATTATTTATTTTAAGTTAAAATTGTAGCAAAAATTAATTAAAATTAGACATAGTGAGCTATAATAACAATAATGGCTTACCTATCACATTGTGTCAGAAAAATTTACAAAGCAATGATTTTTACAACTAGAAACACATGACGTTCTAAGATAGTTATCATGCTAAAATATTATAGGCTTACCTGCACGGTTCACCAGTTGAACGAGCTACGACACGCTTTCCTTTATGATTTTTGTGCTCTTCACCTCGAATTTTAGCTTGCTTAATCAGAGTTTCTTTCTTTATGTTCTTTCCCTTATTCTGTGGCCATTCAGTAGATATTTCATGATCACTTTCAATGTTAAAGATCATAGTAACTAAGTAAACATGGAAAGGACTTATGCGGTATTTGAATGAAACACGTTGGACTTATGTTGTTTTTGTGGGAACGTATGTATGTAGTGTCTATCTTGGGTTATGTGTCGTTTTTGTAGAAACTTATTTCATGTATACATAGATATCTCATTTTCTAGTAAGATGACCCCACTAACCCGATTTCGATAATTTTGGACTTACGCTGTTTTTGTAAAACACGCCCCAATTGTAAAACATATTTAAATTCATTTCAATAATGTTGATATTCCTTAAAATATATTTATGGCAGTTACAAAGTTTTTGAAATCAAAACACTGCCCATTTTTTTAACGAGCTTTTGGAAAGAATCTGCTGCCATAAACGTGTGTCTAGATTGAAAATATTTAAATATTTTAAATAACAGTTGTCGAGCCACAAAACCACGTGCTCTTTATTGAAGACAAGAAGGCGTAAAATGTACTTACAAGACCTTCTTTCGATCTGCCAGATATAGCCTTGTGCCATAAGGCTGCAGTAGGCCCTGGTTACAACCTTTCCTTGCAGGTACATAACTATGAGTCGTGGACAGAATAAAACTTCTTTAAATGTGTCGCAACGTTGTAATTACCTAAAAAATGCATATACCTGACAAAAAGTTCTAAATACCTATACTAACTTTTTGTTGTACTGTAAGTAACTACACTTTTGTGTCGCCTCTAGTAGTATTGGATTCTTGTTGATATTCCTCTCGAGCCCTCCTATATTTTACATGGTGTTGTTTCTAAGTCATACATGTCTCACAATTGTCACATAAGCTATCTCGATTGTGTCCTGCACTTTTCTTTGTGTACCTTGATTTCTTCACAGCACCAGCATTCTTCGCGCATATGCTCCGTTTAACATCTGTGGTTAGTACTTTTGACGTATCTGCAGTTAATGTTAGAGAAAATTGTCGTATCTGCCATCGTTAAACGCTGATACGATAAAATTTACATACGACACATCGTAGTACCTTGAATTAGACCTAGATTAACCGTGAGCCAACGTCTACCCATAGAGGGCAGTGTGAATATAAATTCAAATATTTCATTTTATTACCAAAACCTTTGTTACATACATTAGGGTAAATATTTTCTAAGATACTGTATTTACTGAAAAGGAACCCTGATCTCCATCTGAAGTTACTTCGGTATAAACCGTACCGAAAAGCAACGCTAACCCTTGCAACCGCGGATTTTAAAGTCCGACAAGGGTTGTACACAGGGAAGCTTACAAATTTGCGCCCGAGCAGTTTTTGAAACCGACCAGGATTGTTTACGGAGTTGAAGGCGTACAAATTGGCGCCCGAGCAGTTTTTGAAACCGACCAGGGTTATTTACGGAGTTGATGGCTTACAAATTAAAGCATTAACAAAGAAACCAGAACCACAGTTCAGGAAATACAGTAACAGAAAACAGGTACAACTTAAAATTAATTAAAACTAGTTATTAATTTCCAGAAAAGATTTTTGTTTTGATTTTCCGATAATTTTTCATTTTCTTCCAGGATTATAATTTTTTTTCCAGTATCTATAAAAATTGTTTTAGTTAGAAAGTTTTTAAATAATTTACAAACCAATGACTACCGCCAATCCAAACCCAGAGGAACAGGAACTAGCTGGAGTAGCAGTTGGCTGGGTATACGCCTTAAAGAGAGATATCCTACGGAATGAGGTAGCAAAATGGGGGTTAGAACAGCGGATGAATTGAGGGCTCGTCTGATAAAATACTTGAGAAACCCGGGAACACCAATGACGGTAACAGAATCAGAAGAGACGAAAGGAAGCGAAACTCAAGGCGGGGCTAGAAAAAAAGAAAAAGGTAATATGATTCCCACAATACATGTCCACTTATATTTTCCCCTATTTTAGCTGCTTATAACTTCTAAACGGTTTAGGATAGAAATATGTGGTTTTCACTGAAATGTTCCATTTTACTACAAGTTTTGTTTGAATGGATAAAATGTTGTCTATCGATCTCGATTACGTCACAGCAAAAATGGCGGATTTTTGACAATTTTTTTTCACTTTTTAATAGGACACCCGGTATATTTGTGTGTAGTTTGAAAGAACTGATCCTCACCTATCCAGTGATTAAAAGTTTTTCAAAATCGGTTCGAAAATGACTGAGTAATTCATCTTATAAATGAGAGATGTAAAAATCACATAAGTAAAAATCACATAAGAGAACATCAATTTAATTTGACACAAACAAAGAAGTGTGAGTGTTAGATCATTAAATTTTTAATGTGTCGTGCTTCGCTTCCTCATGAATAGTTGTTCCAACGTAGATATAAATTTGTAAAGGCTTTGTGCAGCATATCTTCAGTAATGCTGTTAAATGCCTGACTATGCCTCAATTCTTCCAAATTTTGTGGTGGAGGATTATAAGCTAGAGATTTTACGCATCCCCATAGAAAAAAATCGGGAATTGTTAAGTCAGGTGAATTAGGATCCCATTCTACTACACCACTTCTACTAATCCAGTTGTCACCAAATTTATTGGAAACGGAGTTTCTAGTAATTAAGGAAAAATGAGCAGGTACCCTCATCTTGAAAATAGATTTCAATTCTATTACCATTCAATTGTACATCCTGATCAAACTGTGGACAGAAAAATAATTCTAACATGTCTGTATAGTGATTTCCATTTAGTTCCTGTTTTTTCGCCGACGAAAAATGGTCCATAGATTTTGTTTTTGCTAACATACATTTATCTTCGGCGAATCTCTTTCATATTCTCTCCTGCGGATTTACTTACGACCAAATTCTGCTATTATATAAACAGTTCCACTCAAATCAAATGTGGCTTCATCACAAATTTTTCTACAACATTTTGGATATTGCTTGTTTGGCAGCGCACATCATATATATTGAAAACAATCCAGAAATTGCCTGTAGAACTGATCGTCAAAGATTATTTTTAAAAAATCTAGGAAGAGATCTTTGTCTACCCTCGATAATAAATAGAAGTAAGCAACCGCTAATCACGCGGTTTTATTTCGTGAAAACCGCCATGGGAAACATTCTTGGCGTAAAAATAGCCACCGTACATAACCCATCACCAGCACCAACCTCTGTACAAGAACGTGATAACATCGGGCGCCTGAAGTTCACTGGTTACTGCATCATGTGTAACACCGCGGAAGAAAAAAGGAAAAGGAGAACGCGCAAGAGATGCTATAAATGCAGGAAACCAGTGTGCGATAAACACACCAACTCAACTCCTACTGTATGCAGAAAATGTGTGGAATGAAGATACGGCGTGTTTATCTGAAAATCGTGGATCATTATTTACCTTTTTATTTTTAATTTTGAGTGCTATATGTATAAAACCATTATATTACCTATATTACCTGTACTTACATACAAATAAATACTATCCATTAGTGCAGATATCGTTTTCTATTCATATAAACCTAAGAGTACCGGGGTACTCCGTACGGGAGACAGGAGGTGCACTTTATAAAATCCTCAAAATTAAATCTTTGCTCAAACTATTTTGCCTAAACTTATGTTTTTCGTGAGTAAAACTATTTTGTTGGAGATGTCACGAAAGCTGAAAATAAAAGGTTGAATAGAAAAATAGTTATATGACTTAAAGACGAAATAGTACCCCCGGGTACTCCGTACGGCACCATAAGGGTTAACAACCTTTCCAAACTAGTAATTGTCATTCACCAGGTTCACAATTCCCTAGGGTAGTTTAAGCACCCTCCAGAAGTTCACGTGCCATCGAGAGGTTAAATGGTCCGCCTCCACCTGGAAACCAGCTAAATGCAGTGATTGTATCACCTATCCCAGCGTTTCGCAACCAGTGGGGCGAAAATAAGAAAAAATATTAAGAAAACTATTTGATTTAATAAAAAAAGCAATAAAATACATTCTGACATAGTACAACGAAAAAAACACTTACAGACTTGTGTCAACACAATGTATTTGGTAATGCATTAACATATGAGTATCAAATAAAATACAAGTTTAATAATAATTAATTAGTGACTTCCTTGGGCTTTCTCGCAAAGTTTTTCGAAAGAAGGATTAACATTGCAAATTGACAAAAAGATTGCGATTTCGTCTCTTAATTCATAAACACGTTGCAAAAAATTTTCACGTAATAACCATCTTGCCTCGCAATAAAACAGTAACGCGGAATATTCTGCAACCATGTCTTTACAAAGTGCAGAAAAGTCTTGATTTTAAGGGTCTCATTTTTATGTAATTTACTATAGTTACAACTGTCGTTAGCACAATATTCATACCAGGGCTCATTTATTTGGAACACAGAGCTTCTGGGTGAATCATACAATGTGTCCAAATGCATTGTGGCGGTTTTTTGTTTCACAAGTGCTTGTATAGTTTGGAATCTTCCAGACATTGTACGAGGACCATCGGCGCATATTGTTGCTTTGAGTTCTATTGGTTTGCAGAAAAGTCGTTCTTCTATTACTGATGTAGCCTGAAATACAAGGATAAAATTGTTCCCGTCTAGGGATCTCGGAAACGGTCCCATTAAATCTGTATGGATGGTCTCCCACGTACGGTTAGCCGGAAAGTAGTGCATGTGTCCCCTCGGAGCCATTGTTGAGCATTTAAATTTAATGCATGTTTTGCATTTCCGGACATGCCATCTCACATCTCTCGTGAATCCTGGCCAGTAATAGCTCTGGAAGGACTCTATGAACGGTTTTTGCTCCCCCTTGGTGCCCTGCCTCCAGCCTGTCGTGACATTCCCTAAGGATCTTCCTTCTCTCAGGTTTTGGAACACATTGCCTTAAACACGAATGTAGACCTTCGCTTGTCTCTACATTGGTATTGGGAAAGTACCTCCATAATTGACCATTTTGAATGGTATAATCGGAATAACTTGCCGGATCTTCTTGTACTCCTTCCATATCTTCCTATACCATTCACAATTCGGCAACTTATCGAGACCTTCTTGCACCGCTGACAAGAGTTGGGATTCCTCCTCCTGGGACCTAGATAAAGCATCAGCAACATAATTAGACTTATCCGGCTGGTATTCTATTTCAAAATCGAATTGTTGTAAGTCCAATATCCACTTGGCCATCCGGGAGGTCGGGTTCTCCATGTTCTGCAACCGGTTGAGGCTTCTATGGTCCGTAACCACCTTAAACCGAGAGCCTTCCAGGTATCCTTTAAATTAGTTAATCGCCCAAACCACTCCAAGGCATTCTAATTCGATTACGGAATAATTTCGTTCAGGAACGGTGAGCGTCCGCCTTATATACGCGATAACTCGCTCTCCCTCGTCATGATTCTGGAATAGCACTGTACCCAATCCTGACTTACTGGCATCAGTACGAAGCGTAAAAGGTTTCTCGAACTCCGGACATCCTAACACAGGTGGTGTGGTAAGTGCTACTTTCAGGGTATCAAAGGCACTCTGCTGCGCTCGTCAGTCCACACAAATTTTACATCACACAGGTGGTGTGGTAAGTGCTACTTTCAGGGTATCAAAGGCACTCTGCTGCGCTCGTCAGTCCACACAAATTTTACATTTCTTTAGTAGGGCCGTAAGAGGCAACGCCACATTCGCAAAGTTTGGAATGAATCGTCGATACCACGAAGCCATACCTAGGAAACTTAGTACTTCCGGACATTAACTGGAGCTGGTAGTGACGTAATTGCAGCCACCTTTTCCGGATTAGGAGTAATTCCATTCCGGTTATTTTTTATTTATTTATTTATTTATCACTCACATTTTTCTGGTTGTAACACTAAACCCCACTGTCGTAGCCGATGGAACATCGTTCTTAAGTTGGATAAATGTTCTGGAAAGGTTCGGCCCAAGATGATAATGTCATCAAGGTACGCGAAGGCGATAAATTCCAACTCTGGCCCAATTACCTTATCGAGCAGTCTCTGGAATGTTGCCGGTTCTCCTTATCTATTATCAGACCTGGTTTTTCATTTCCTGTCGTTAGCCATTTTGGCATTCTAGAATCAAACTTCGTACTAAGCACATGGTCGTGCCAATTCACTAAATCGATTTTGTATCCCTTTAAATGTGAAGGATCTGGGTGAATTTGTGCATTATTATTTTGAAACGCTCACCATTTTGTGTGAGGTTGTTGTGAAAGTGGAGATTTTGTCGCTTCGGCGGATCTAGAGATCAGTGTCTTAGAACCACATGGTAGCTCGACTAACACCAAAGAGGTTTGTACTGTCCTTTCATTCACATAAAATATCGATCTCGTTCTGTATTCATCGTTAATTACCTCAACGGAAGCTCACGTTTTATTGAGAGTATCGACATCGGGTCATCGGAGAGCTACATTCCTATGATCACAGGTCAAAGATCAAATTTTATTGTCCGATTGTGTTCTGTAACGTGTATCACCAGGAGATTTGGGGGGGGGGGGATTAGAAAAGAAGGATGCTCACCTCTAAGGTTATGTTATGTTAATTTTTGCCCTGCAGGTTTAACTGTTTTAAATTAGTTATTGTTATTACTAATAGTCAGTAGTCAGTATTCCATTAACTTAGGATTACAGTCACTCACATTTTATATCCCACATATTATGTTTCCAGCAAGCATGTCCTGAGTATGTACATTTAGGCGTAAAAGTCAGGTTAAACCGCATAGTTAATTTCAACTGCTGAACGCAGTAGTACCTTTATTTGTAAAGATGGAAACAAGAATCTACCCTAAATTTATTTATTCCAGATATACAGAGTATAACATTTTTACTGGGGTAGATCTAAGGAAACGTTTCGTTAGTCCCTGACCCTTGAGTAAATATTATATTTGGCCAAATCTCGTTATTATCATTGTGTTGATAATATAATCAAACTCATGTTGCTTGTTTAAACTATCATTTCATTCGTCCATTTACTTTGGTAATTAGAATCATAATTAAAAATCAAGAGTCATATCATTATATTACATTTACTTATTTACATTGAAGCTGTGTTATAACAGAGATTTATTTACTGTGATAAACGTTTGCATGAATTTATGAATGTATTCATTGTGCGGGGAATATTAGTAATTCCGCTTTTTCGGCCAATTCAGTATGGATTTCAGTTGTATTTCTCGAATACATGATGTAATTGTAATAAAAAATAGGGTATCACACGCGTGTAGTAGTGCCGTTAAAGCACGTGCTTTGAAGACTTGCTTCTACACTTGTATCATAATAAGTATACTATTTTGTTGTCATTTCAGCTTTTTTACTAAAACCTGCCTGTGTGTGAATTTAGAAGTGTAAACTGTCACTGTTTTTTTGCTTGATAAATTCTGCTGTTTATGTTTTGTTCTTTCTTTCAATATTTCGAAAGGTTCTTTACACTTTAAGCCGCAACCAATTCTGTTTAAAATAATGTCAGGTAACACAAATTTTTTATAACAAAAAATTAATTGTGATAGCATTTTTGTTTCGCAGAAAACGTCATCTTTGATTATTTCTTCTATAAATAAGTCTATTTCATCATTTACATACACAATGAAGTAACACTTCTCTTTTCCTGTAATATGCAGTTGGCCCTGTATCTGCAATATCGTTGTGTAGATAGATAATGTCAATCCATAAACCGCTTCTACTAATTGATGTGTTTTTTTGTTCAAAGCGTTTAATAGCTACAACTTCTTTTGTTATGCCATAATTTGTGGATTCAGAATAGAAACTATTTTGATGCTCAATTGTTTTGTAAAGGCAGACGATCTCGTTCCATTTGATTGACCTATAGTTTTAGTTTTAAGGAATTCTCCAGCAAAGTAATACAGTACAGACACTGTTGTACCTGCAATTTGTCTAGTATTCGTTGGCTTTCCAAGGAAATATGTCCTCATCTTCCTCGGGATATTCTGCCTCCGGACGATAATCCAAATTTCTTTTTGTTTGCTCTTTTACGCAAGATGTGGATGATCCAAAAAGATTTTTCCGCACTTTATTTACTTATTTATTCGACCAGTCAAACGTTTCCACGGACTAACTTGCCACGAAGCACCTTTAGCCACGAAGTTTGAACTGATCTTTCGTATGAGCCTCGTTGTATTAAATTTAATCCTTTCCTCATATTGAAGCGAGCCACTATGTGCATTAATTTCTCGCATCTATTGTTGTTTTCATTTGATATCAATAGATGGGCCTCCTTTACTAGGAAATCCAATGCACCTGTTGCAAAAACAATTATCAATATCAATATTATTGGCAATGCTTAATGTAAATAAATAATTTAATTACTAAAATTTAGGAAACTTACCGCTAAGATGGTAGTAAGTGTTTGTTTCCTTCAAAGCTGGAATCGTATTCGTTGTTTGATGACCTGGTGCGTTGCAAATACCCTCACGACATTTCAAATGATCTCCAAAAATGTGGTTAATTCCTAATTCTAAATCGCTCCTTAATAAACTAACGTTTTGTTGTTCACATTTAGAATGTTCATCGTGCCCGTTTGTTTAACTTAGAAATCTTTAAAGTAGTTAACAATTTTCTGCCTTGCAAATTTATTTTAGTGTTTGATTTTGTATTACGTAGGTGCTTTGTATAATTCTTGATTGCATGGTTAGTGCACTCAATTTTCTTTTTAGAATGTTCATATATGGAACATCGTGCCCGTTTGTTTAACTTAGAAATCTTTAAAGTAGTTAACAATTTTCTGCCTTGCAAATTTATTTTAGTGTTTGATTTTGTATTACGTAGGTGCTTTGTATAATTCTTGATTGCATGGTTAGTGCACTCAATTTTCTTTATCTGAGGTCCGTATCGGAAGATTGCTTCTCAGCTCAGCAAAAACCTGGTATATCTTATCATTGCCTCACTTAACCCTTTCACTGCCAGCTCCGATCTGTGTATTACCGCTAAACGCCAAGCGCATTGGAGCGCTCGAGTCTCGCTGCGTGAATTCGCGTGCGGGGCGTTAGAGATAGAAAACGCGAATTTACGTTCATGGCGTGAAGGGAAAATTTGTGATAAAACATATATATTTAATGTAACTGATATAATTTTCACAAAATAAAAAAAATTTTATTAACCTTAAACTAAAATATGTTATAATTTATAATATATATAATAATAAAAAAAAGATAATATATATAATAAGAAGAAAAATATAATAAATATAATAATAAAAAAAGATAATAAGTATAATAATAAAAAAAGAGAATAAATATAATAATAAAAAAAGATAATAAATATAATAATAAAAAAAGATAATAAAGATTATTTCAAATTATTGTGATAAATGGGAAAACAGTTCAGACATAAAAACGGTTGATCATTACATTCGAGACAGCAGTACATAGTATCTTTTCGTACTTTCTTCTCGATACATAATATACATCGGCGTCGAACCGAACGTGATTTCTCGTCTTTGACTTTTGTTATGGTCTGTGGAGTGTGCCCAATTTTTCTTTTTGCTGGCAATTGATGACCAAGTTCAACCGTATTTTTGTTTTTTAGTAAACTTTCTATCACTCTTAGTCGGAAATCGTAGAAAGATACTTTGTCAGTAGCGTGTTGTTTATATAAATAAAATGAATTGAGCAGCATAAATTGTATGATGTGTACACTTAATTTTTGGTTCCATCTTAATGTTCTTCTGTCAAAATTGTAATAGGATACCATTTGATCCAGTAAATCAACGCCGCTCATAAATTTGTTATACTCAACCACAGCTTTTGGTTTGACTTTTTCATTACCCCTTCGATCTGTGTATGTTACTAATTCACTTTTATGTTCCGTCGATATAAATAGAATGTCTCTCTTATCTTTCCATTTCGATACACTAATTTGTTTACAGGATTTGGAAATCAGCTCGTTTTTTGCAATTTTTTTATTATTTATTTCAGCAGGAATATGACATCGATTTTTTCTCAATGTGCCTGTCACATATGTATTTTGCTCCAGTAATGTGTACGCTAAATCAATCCCATTGTAAAAATTATCCATGTAAAGCGCATGCCCCTTATTTAGTTTATTTTCCATTAGATGAAGTACAACCTTTGAAGCATGGCCTTTCCCACCTACATTCGGATCTTTTGCACCAGCATAAACTAAAATTTTTTGAATCATACCGCGTGGTTCGCATAACATATATATTTTAATCCCATATTTGTGTCTTTTATTTTTCAGATATTGGCGAAAAACCAATCGTCCTTTCCACAACATCATTGACTCGTCTAAAGATAAATTTTTTCCTGGGTAATAAATTTGTTCCATGCGATTATTAAAAAATTGTATCAGAGGTCTTACTTTGTGCATACGATCTTCGGGCAGAATATTTGTTTCTTCGGTATTTTTGTTCACGTGAAATGCCCTTAGAATCGTTTGAAATCTATTGCGAGACATGTGCTCTCGAAATACCGGAATGTTAAATAAAAAATGTGTCTTCCAGTAATCCTCAATTCGGCTTAGTGTTATGGTACCCATATGAAATAGGAGTCCTAAAAAAACCCTCAATTCATTTTTTGTCAATTCTTTCCACAATGTAATTCTGGAAGATTCTCCAACACCGCCAAGAAAAATGTCTTCTGCATTTTTATTTGTGTTGGTAAGTATAAGTTCATAAAACTCATCAGTAGCTAATAAATTGAAATATTCGTATGGATCGTTTTTATTTTCAATATTTAATAAAATTGGAGTACCTGTAAATGGTATTATTTTCAATGGTTCATGATTTACCCAGTCTTTAAAGAGATCGTCAGGATCATTCGATAGTATTTGATCGTCACCATGATCATCACTGCTATGTTCGGATTCGGAATCTCCTTCACTTTCATCGTCTGATGTCAATTCTCCAGACACCAATAATTCCATCGCCTCTTCAGGAGTATACGTTTTTCGCCATCTATAAGCATAAAACCAAACTTATTTACATTGTTGTTATAATAAAATTTTTGTTTACCGTTGAGGTCTGTTGTTGTCCGTTTCCGAATTAATAGTCCTTTTTGAAGTACTTTGTAAGTCATCCATAATTATTGTCGACGTTTTTCACCACAAACACTAACACTTTTTACAACGAAAATTAACGTGCTGTAACTGTAACGCCACAAAGTAGTTAGCGTCAGAAATACGTATTACCGCCACGCGTTATCGCGTGTCTAGAAATTGAGCTAATCTTCTTTCTCAAGCACCACAATCCTGCAACCAACCATATACACTTATAGTATACAACCATATTAACACGCCACTTACTCTATATCCCTCTGTTTGAAACGCCAACCAAATAATCTTAAATGCAAAGTCATATTAGGTTGTACGCGAATTCACGTTCGTGGCGTGTGAGATGGTACCTGCCTCACGCGAATTCGCGTGCGTGGCAGTGAAAGGGTTAAGTTGAAACCTTTAGCAACCATGTCAGCTTCCATATTCCAATTTTTGAAACACGTATGTGATCGTGCAGGGATATTTTTGGTCTAAATATGGGTGCATATCAAACAAAATTTATTTCTGACTGCCACGAAAAACAGTTACAGTTACAGCGTACAAGTACCATAGCCGCTGACAGTTTATAAATAGAATTTATTTCATTTTCTGTATATTGCAAATCAATAAAACATACAACAGTCGAGAAGCTGCAAAGGCAATAGCTTCGTTCCAACAATGACTATTTCCAGTAATATTACTACAACGCAAACGCATTCATAAAATATTGTTCTAACAGACTAGAACTGCTAGTATCGAATTCTATATTACCATAAATCTGCCGTTCCAACGAGTTTAGAATCAGTAATATTACCCGGCAAACCAGTTCTAATGATTCGTTCTTAAACTGAATACGCGTGCGCAAACCAGAAAACGAAGTTAAACTTTGTTGACAAATCATACGTGTAAAGTTTGATTTTCGAGAAGGTGCGTGTACGTCATAGACATTTTACATAGTTACAATTGTTGTCAACAATATAATAATACATAGTTACAATTGTTGTCAACAATATAATAACAATAGTAACTATGAAAAATGCCTATGACGTACACGCACCTTCTCAAAAATCAAACTTAATGAGGCCTATGCAGTAAGCACATTGACTTTATTGTCAATGTTGAAATGATTTTTTCAATAAAAGTTTGTTTCAAATTCAATATTGACAAAAATTAGTATGCTGTATGTACACTTGATTTGAGATTATTGAAAAATTAAAAGATTGAAACTAATATCAAGTTTGCATTTGGCAACATAGCGTTTTTAAAACTACTAACTTCATTTTGTCACATCATAACCTTACTTTTAGTAGCAACTAGCAACTTCAAGTAAGTACGTACCGAACTTTTACTATTTTGTTTAGACGGCTCCGAAAAAAGCGACACAACAGCAGTATAAACTGCTAATTGACGAGGTTGCTGAGTGTAGTTGTTTAAGATGGGGTAAGGGAACTCCTGAGCAGAAAAAGGAGGCATGGGAGAGGATCAGCATAGCCCTTGATGCTGTAGGGGGTGTTGAAAAGTCTCCTGATGCATGGAGAAAGGTGATATAAAAAAGTTAAATGATCATTATATTCATATATTTATTTAGGCGTTCGTCGAGATGAAATCTCATATTAAATCAAAGATCAGATGTATGAAAGATTTAAATGCAACCGAAAAGAAATGTGCCGAGATTATGGGACTCTATACCTCATGCTCTGGTGTTAGTTCAGTTCCGGAATTGGGAATGACGTCAGTTGGTAAGATTCATTTTACTAAACATGCAGAGCAGAATGAGCTTCCAGAGGAGAATGCAATTGGGGTCCTGAATCTGAGCATGAGGATGGAGCTGAAGATGATCCGAGAGAATTATCAACAATAGAACAGGATTCAGCAGCACAACCGAAAAAATCCAGACAAAAGCCTAAGTTGGCACACTGTAAGTGTATTGTAGCGTAAGGATGAATCTCTACATTGTTAGATATTTAAAAACCAGTTTGTATATTTTCCAATGAGTGATCATTTAGAGGCAACAAATCGAAGCTTACAAGATATAGCAACAGCTATACATTCTGTGGCCGATGCAATAAATAATGTAGCTGTTGCTTTGACATTGAAGCAGACATAATTTTTAGTATATTTATATTTTAATAAAGTCGTTGATGCTGCCAGTTGGAGTAATTGCTCTTTTATTTATACGTATTGCTAAGAGAATAGGTTGTTTTACTTTCATAATAATTTCAACGAAAATTATTAACTTCTATATAAATTACTAGCGGCTCGGTACGCAAAAATGATCCGCCATTCATTGAATTCATTTGTATGTATAATTTTTTGTTGTCCTAGCTATAAAAAAATTAAAAACTACATCGGAGCAGTATGAAATGTACATAAATTTCAAAAGGTGCAATCATAACAATGAAGAAGAAGAAGCCTTTGAGGAATTATGTAATCAACTCAATGTGGGAAAAATTGTCTAAAACGATCAACTTTAAATTGGAAAAGGGTATACAGGGTGTCCCAGGTTTAATGATCAGGACTTTGACATTTTGTAGAAAAACACATTTTAAGGCGCGTTGCTCCTATAAACGTAGTTCCTAAAATTCTTTGTTTCTGAGATACAGGCGTTAAAGTTTTCTAAAAAATAAAGTGTTTATTTATTTATTTCCAAACTGTGGCAATAATTCAAACCAAAATTGGCACACAAGATGCAAGGATAGAGGGTCACAAGATTGAAGAATATCAATTTTTTTAATCAACCAGTGGCGGAGATATGGGTAATCCGTTCTACTAATTTGATAAATAAAAAGAGTACGGCCCTGAATTAAATATTCGAAATATACTTTTCGATGGAGCATTCAATTCTGAACAAAAAATGTCTCTAGACTTTTTTTAGTTTCTGTTACTGTGCGGCCGCAAACTAGATTTTTGTCATTTATTTCACGAAAAATGTATTTTGGCTGTGTGCAAAAATTATGGTTGCCATGGATCTTATGCTCTGTCCATGTATCTTGTGTGCCAATTTTGGTTTGAATATTTTCAACAGTTCGGAAATAAATAAATAAAACCTTTATTTTTTAGAAAATTGTGACGCACTCTGTATCTCAGAAACAAAGAATTTTAGGACCTATGTATATAGGAGCAACCCACCTTAAAATGTGTTTCTCTACAAAATGTCAAAGTCCTGATCATTAAAACTGGGACACCCTGTATAAAAAGAACTATGTTAATGTTTAAAATTTTAGAAATTTAATAGATTTTTGGCGAATGGGAGTCAAAAGTAAAGGCAAAAGCCAGACGCATCTACCTCGAGCGAGAACTTACTGGAGGTGGAATCCGTATCGTAGAGATCCTGGACAATTTAGAAAGGCAATTGCTAGAGGTGTTAAGTAAAATACTAATTTATGGCCATCCAAAAGTAATTGAACTGGGGTTCTTAAAAAATAAAAAAATAAAGAAAAGTTGTGTCACATTACTCGTAAGAAAGCCTCCCAGGCATGGAAAACGTTTAAGTATGACTTATTTTATTGATTTCATTTTTTATATCTTTTTTTTAGATTCTATAGATTTAAACGACCTTATTAAAAAAAAAGCCAAGGAATTAAAGAGTAGTTTATATTGTATCAAAAAAAGTCTCCATAATATATTCTGCTGCAATAATGCATAACCTCTGCATTGAACGGAATGAAAATTTAGGTAATGCTAAGTTTGTTTTTACTTTTACGACTATTAGTTAAAAATGATTCAGATGATGGTAATGAAGAGGATGTAAATGATAATAATGAAGTAGACGGCAACCATGAAAATGTGGACCAAGATGTAGGTCTTCCACAAAGAAATGTTTTACGCCAGGGTCGTAATATGAGAAATAGAATTGTAGAAAATTATTGTTGAATAATTTTTTAAAAACATGTAGATTTTTTACACATAGTGAACGCCAAACTAAGTGGTGTGCACGAGTGCACGTCATCAACGTTTGATGACGTTTCCATTTGCAGTATTGCGAGCAAATAATATTTCTTATTTAACCAAACATGAATATTAATTACTGAATTGGTTGTATAAATAACGCCACATATATTTGTAATGTGTTTTCACATTTTTAATTAGTTAATTAATTAATTGAAGAAATCAAATACAGATCTCATTATTACAAATTGTTGACGACAAACATCAATCAAATATTGATGACGTGCACGCCACTTAGTTTGGATTTCACTATAAGTACATTTATTTTTTAACTTGTACAGCCTTTAGCTGCTCGCTCCGGAGAATAGTGCAATGTCCTATGTTTCAGACAGCATCTAAATCTTTGTTTAAATACCCCATTTGTTCTCTCTATTACGTTTCTAATGAATTTGTGACGACGATTGTACTCCCTTTCATTATTATTGACTGGATGAGCTATTGGTGCAACTAGGCAAGGCTCTAAAGGGTAGCCTGAATCTCCTATAATACAAATAATGAATTATTAATTAAGGTAGCGAGTTGAATACAGTACTGAGTAAAGTATAAAATTACCTAACAAATACGTCATCTGTTGTGCATGTTCTCTAAATTCGTTGGCCAAATGCCTTCTCACCAATGATGCCTGCCATATTGCAGAATCATGTACTGATCCTGGGAATCTGGCATTAATATTTAAAATTTTTAACTTTGCATTACAAACCTGCAAATTAAGAAGTAGATATTACTATAATGCAAAATAGGTATTACATCTTTAGAGTAGGTAATCGTAACAACTAGATTTGTGATATGAATGTGGTTACTTACTATCTGAACATTTAAACGGTAATATTGCTTCCTACAATAAAATATAACGCCAGGCATTTCGGGATCTTCGGCTTTGGGGGCTACTATGGCAATATGAGTGCAGTCAATACACCCTATTATACCAGGGAATCCACCCATTTCCATAAACCTCAAAATAATTTTATAAAGGGAATGTTTATTAATATTGTTCGATTGTTTTAAAATCGTTTAACATGGGAGCAGTTAAAGAAAACTATAAATACCTACTACTTATCCTATATTTAAATATAAGGTCAAACATACTGTTGTTTCTCGTGGTTCTTCTGTGCTTCCGTTTCTGGGAATTTAATGATGTGTCCCAATATGTCCACCATAAGATCTGTCACTTCCGACAGACATCTGCTGACAGAGCTTTGGTGCATATTTGCTAAACAGTCTTCCCCTATACCTTTTTGATATGAGCCTTCACTTAAGAAATGCAATGCAGTAAAGAACTACAATTTTCAAACAAAGGGTCTTGTAAAATGTTTATGCTGTTATATAACACTTACTCTCAACTTTTTGGGGATAGCAGTGGTGCGCTCAGATTCCCTCATATATGGCGCAATTTGATTAAATACCCAGTGAGCCAACTCTCTTGATACCCTAAATAAACCCTTGAAAGTATTTTCTGGTATAGTTAAAGGGTCACTGGTATCTCTCAATTGGCGACGCTGAATATTTAAATTACGCCTACAAACATGTACATATCTATAATTTTTAATGTTTTATCTTACCTACTTCATAACATGCAGTTTAATAAGAACAAAAAACGAATAATTAAGTTTAAATAGTTTACTTTGATACTCCTTAACATTATTTAAAGTTTTAGACAAGAAGCCTGATGTAGCGTCAAATGGCTGATTAAATACACTTTTTGAGACAACTTTATCACCTTTAGGTATTCACCTTAGAAATTAGTAGGTACCTAGTGATTAACGGTATTAATCGTTCAGTCAACGATTAAGTGCAATAGTATGAAATTTAATATGTTACTTACCTTTGAATTTCATTTTCAACAAGCTCAACAAATAAAACTAAATCCATTTATCTGATTTATTTTTTAAAGTATGTAGGTAACTTTTACAAGATGTAACAGATTATTGCAGAGGTAGTTGAAAAGGCGCCAAAATACAAACTTTGGGGTTATAATTTGTTCTTCACATCACTAACGGGCAACATTTTTCAACACGTAAAATTATTGATTTCTTTTCAAACTTAACTTCGAAATATTTCAGTTTTTTTCTTACTGCATACCAATTATTGAAAACTATAAAGTCGCTTGACTTGAATTCAATTTATTGAAAAGTGATAAACGTTGATCCTGCATAACAAACCTCCATATTTATTGAAATTTCTGTCAAAGATCATTTTTATGTCATCATTTTTATCCATATTTTTATATTTTCCTTTATTTTATTATTAGTATTATTATTATGATGGTTAAGTCTTGTTTATTACGCTTTTAGTCGTAGTAATAAATGTATACCGCGTCCAAAGGAAGCAGTACTTGCCGAGGTAATGCCCGTCGATTAGCTCGGCACAGTCGATTAGCGCGACATTATTATGCCGCACTAAACCCGTAATAAAGATTTCTATCATTATCATATGAAGTATATAAGGATGGAGGTAGTATATAAGTGATGTATATAATGGTAATAAAAAATTCATCAATATCACGTTAATTTGTTAAAATAGAAAGTACCTACATGCATTTTTTTTTCAGGGAATGAGAATGAAATTATAACAAAAGTAGTTATAAGTGTATGTATAACCAAATCCGGTAATATAGTAAAAAAGAGAGGTTATGTAAAATTTATTAATTTTTTATTTCCAATAATTTATCAAGGATCTACTTAAATAAACAAAAGTAGTGTAATGGTGATAAATATTAATAACTGGTATTGGTAATTATACACAAAATATGCTTTTTGAATTATTAAGTTTCGGGAGTTTCGTTCCATCAAGCTAAATTAAATCGCAACAAAAATCTGAACAAAAAATGGTTTATCTTTTTTATAATTTACTTCACTTGTTGTATACATTTACATTAGTATTAACAACTATCAATTTTTCTACAAGTAATTTCAGATACCTAACGTAAATGGCTGCTGTGCTGCAAACATTACAATCCTCGGAATCAAATAAGCTTTCTCTAGAGATACAGATTTGTAAAAATGTTAATCTTATACAGCTATCTCAATGTCAATGTCAATCTCTGTGGTTTCGCATGGTACTTAAACATAATGTGAACATGTACAGCTACTAGAGTACCTACTTATACACAGTGGCTATGATTAAAAACACTGGGTAATAATCTTAACTTGGTCACAAAAAATTATGAGTACTATTTATTAAAATGTATTAAACTTGCTCATTTTAAAGTCTGGAAATATGTTGCAAAAATTTTGATCTGCTTAACCTGAGCACAAACTATCAAGAGTCATATAATAAGAAAGGATAGATAATCGTGGCGTAGCACTCAGTTAATTTTCGTAAACATCTATAGCATAGATTTTGCATTTTGATAGCTACGTATGTAGGTATTATAAGTGACTGAATAGGTGTATTCTTTTGCTCTGTTTGATTCAATCAAACTTGTATATTTGTAGCATGCTGCGTTCTTTTGGAAAGTGATTAACCCCCACCTACTCAGCTTTGCATTAGCAGAATTGGTAATCCCCTTGCCCCTCTGAATCACTAAAATTTTATGATTGAATCTGATTCAATCACGATGTGCAAAAGAAAACACCTATTTTGTATAGGTAATTGTTTTCATGATGAATAACAAACGAATATCCTTTTAAAAATCCAGATATAATAATTATGTAGCTACCTATCATAATTTTTAAAGAACTCCCTTTACTATTATTAAATTAGCTACAGATGAATAAATAGTCAAATTATGAATATGATCATGCATTAAGAGTATACCTATAAAAGTTCTACATTCGTTCCCTTCCTAAACACACATCAACACGCTTGGCCAGCATGGTGTGTAAGGGCTAAAAACTTACAAAGAAAATTGAAGGGCTTTTACATCCCATGATGGGTGGAATAGCTTAGAAATAAAAGATAGTAATAATTAATCCATTTATATAGGTACATCAAACGTTCAAGCAACAAGTTAGGTATGTTAGAATGATGCACGCGATCAAACTTAATAGTTCAGTGCTTGTTGCATCGTAGCACAGATAAAATATAATTATTATTTTATTTGTGCTTGTATCTGCTCTACAGTGATTCACCCACGATAAAACTACATATATGCAATAAGATCAATACCTACCACGTTTCCCAAATTCAAACAGATGCGAACAAGCATATGGTCAATGGTTCAGACTTTTTTATGAACTTTATAAAACTGCATAAGAAAACTTGTTCGGAATATTTCTGTTTCGATTTACCTCAATTCTAGTCAATGCTAATTCTAAATTTATAAAGCTAAATTCTGTTCTACTTTTCAGTTTGTTGTAAAATTTAGCATATAGATTGTACTGAACCAAAAAAAAACAAAAATAATATGTAATTCGAATAATAAATTATGTTTAGTTATAAAATTATAAAAATTTAATTTGAAATGAATGCAAATCGAATATAATTAATTTAATTGGTGTAACAAAATATGATCATTATTTTGTACAGTAGACATACATTACAATAGACACATTTCTTATGTAGGTAACTGTCGTATTTTTTTGATGCCGGATGACTTGTATAGCAAACATTAAAAGATCATTATGTGGGCAGTTTCTTGGATTCTTGTGTAACTGCTTGGATCTGTAGGAATATTATCCATGATTTTCTTGGGCCTCCAAAATGATGGAACACCTAAAAACAACAAAAAATTAGACATAATAAAAATTATTTTCATTTATTATTGAAGTATGAAACTGGGCCGAGATTCCCAACTTAACACGATCGCGATGCGATATCGATACAACAGCCACGTATCGTTGTCGTTCAACGTGATTCTGATGAAATATCGTCGGTTAAAATCAGGTCTCAATATTGTTTGAACTACAGAGAGGCCGATTAATATACAGTTGGGCCGCTGAATCTTTGCCACTGTATATCAATATAACACGAAAAACGTATGTCTAATTCAATTTTTAAATGCTCTCATTCTAAGATTAAACATACGTTGTTCACTAAGTTGTAATGTAGAAAAGGACACAAAATAGATTGATCGGTGATTTACACGTCAAATATCTTTTTTGTCGTAACCAGAGCGCCTAGTAAAATTTCTATACACTCGGTAATTACTACAAAAAAAATTATTAAAAAAGTAGATTTTTGAATAACCGCGAAAACGCCGATGTCGCCAAGAAATCTTTTGATTTGACGATAGCTAAACAGACTAACCTGCAAATGAGTTAATTCTAAAATTCCACTATTGGGAATTCAAGCTAAGCGGTACTCCCTCTGGTGGAAATAATTACAACTACTACACATAGTAGGTTATTCCTTGTTTCACGTATTTGTTCATTGTGCTTTTTATGTGTATTCTTTCGTTTATTTGCTCCACTCTAACAGAAGAATTATTTTATGTTTATTTTTGGTTCAAAAGTACATTTGAAAGTATTATAACTTTTCTGTTATCGTAACTTCAATGGATTCCATCAGTTGTCATTAAGTGATAATTAAAAGAATATACATACCTAAAACGGGCTAAAGCAGAATCTGGAAGAACGGATACTAGCGTTTTCTTCATAGACTGTTTGTCAGTCTCCGACATTGTTTGACCAGGATCACTGATAACATGTTTAGAAAGGCATGAACTCTTAAGAAGTGGTTGGTACATTTTCAAAGCACTACTTTTCTTTTGGGTCCATAACCACTTCATGTCCGTTTTTGAAATTAACTCAAGGTGATGTATGTTATTCCTAAAGCAAGCAAAGGATCAGCAACTAAGTTTGAAAATGAAAAATATTTGATTTAAATATAACTTTTTACAGTATTTAACCTACAGCTGCCGTATAAAATATATTGTCTGTCGAAATTGTATTAAATGCTACCCCTGTTGGTACCACTATCGCTGTACAACGTTAATTTTCCAATTTCATTCAGGAAATGTATTAAAATGGTTAAACAAATTAAAACACAAAACGTTCAGAAACTCACTGACACTTATGTCAACCTACTTGCGATCAGCTGATTGAGAGCAGGGAAATTAATTTGAATTCCCAATACTAATAATTATTCTATTGTAGTCACTAAAATCTGCGCTAAAATGTACTTACACAGTATAACAATGACTACTTGGATGATTGAAGCACTTATAGTTTGTAACTTGCAATTACAACTACATTGGCGGTCAACATGCTGCGTTCTAATTTCTAGCATCTTTGTTTCGTTTATGCAAGTTTGTTTTAATCATTAGATGTTAGGAATGAGACAACAAAGCTTCTTTAATAAGGTTAATTAGCAGTATTACTTCCTCTTTTTCTTCTAGTTTGCTAATGGCTCGGCCACAAGGAAAAAGTTTAAGATGTCGATAATCCATTTTGTGAATGCACATGCCTAGAATATCTGTATTACTCGTGTTCTCTTTTAGAATTAACTTACAAAAACAATTGAGATTCGTTGGGAATGCCATCATTTTCTAATCACTGTTTTGGATTTCGAAAATTAGATCCACTTTTGACCGCCACCTTAAGTAAACAATGGTTTTGGTAGGTTTATAAAATTTAGAGCCAGTTGCATAAAACATAATTAAGTACGTGATTAGTTAATCATGGCGTTAAGTTTGAATTATACGATTTCATTTGCTAACACGACTAAGATAGGCATGGTTTTTCGATACATTGGCCTATTATGTTACTTAACGGCATGATTAACTAATTATGTACTTAACAGCACTCTATGCAACCAGGCATTAAAATAATAAAATGCCACTTACAACAATTTCTATCAAATAAATTAGATCCTCACAATATAACGACAACTAGTTTGCTATCGCCTAAATGAAGGTTTTCCGCAATACACTACACGATTGACAACACACTGTTATAGTATCGTCACTTCGGAATCCAGGCCCTGCTTTGGTCTTGTTGTTTTATCATTCATGACAATAACTAGATATAGTTATATTTGGATTTTAAAGTACCTTGTTACCGTACACAAATTTAATTAGATTTAAGTTCCGTTCCCAATTTGTTTTATTTCTTCGTCCCAAAATAGGTATTGTCGGTGATCTATAAGTATTGCAGTTTAAAAATTAACAATTATTTATTATATTTTATACTTACATTACAGTGGATACGCTTAAATAACATTTTAACAAAAACTATAAATTCTTAAGGATTTGTTTGGTTTTGTTGATTATGTACGTACTCTTTCTCGGATCACCATCCATTTTTAAGAATTAAAACGCCATTTATTACACTGAACACTTTTTATACTCGACGTAGTTAATACTTTAGTGAAAGTTTTTAATTGGGAGGGGGTATTCTCAAGTACGACGCCAAATTTAAATTTTACAACAGTAAATTGTATTTATTTAAGAAGCATGTATATAATAAAACTGTATTTGAAAAAATCCTTTTAAAAATGTTTAAAACGTTTTATGTATAAGAAATATTAATTTATTTTGACAGATAAAACTTTATTACATATACACACTCTCTAACTTTTTTTAAAAGAATATTTTCAATTATAATTTTATTCTATACACGAATTCTTAGTAAAATGACTATAATAGAATCTTTAAATTAGCATTGTGGAACCAAATAAAATCAATTTACAGTTGCATAATTCAAATTTGGCGACATAATTGATAATGCCAGAATACGTACAAAAATTATGCAAGCTAAGGGGACCTTTAGACGATCAGTAATCAGTACTGACAGTATTTTATTGAGATTGTAACTGAATCATTATCAATATTTCATGTACTATATAATAGACCTCAGTACTTCATTCAATAATAATGACAGTATTTAAGAGTAGGTATTGTCAGTAAGTCAGTATTACTGATCGTCGGCGAAATGCGACATTGAAACAACGTCACAGTCAGCCTGCAAGCTTTGGTGCCAAAAAGTCTAACGCGCCCTAAAAGCCTTTCTAGATCGATTTTTTCACTGGAACATAAATTAGAAACGCAAAAAGTTTAATGTTTACTAAAAATCCTTTCACGGAACCGGCAAAATTTGTTCTTGACATCTGAGGTAGCTTTTCTAAAACCGAGGGTAATCGTAGCACGCTAAATTTTAGATTTTCGAATGGATCGTACTCAAACTACGGATTCAGAAAGCGAAGAACGGTCTGATTTCAATAAAAAAAACTTTGCCTATGAAAACTCAATTTTCGACGTCGTTAACTCTACCACGCAACAAATACCGGCTTTTTTAAAGATTACTCCATCGAACCTTCTGGTAGCAACCTAAAGGAGAATGTTTTATTTGAGACATTTTTTCGTATCTCTTCGGGTTAAAAAACTAAGAAAATCACGTGTCAAGGTCAGCTCCGATGTGGTTGTGGAAAAAGGGTTACTATCGTATGTCTCCAGTCTATGGTATTTATTTTACGTCCCCTATCGTTTTTCGGCGAAATCCGACGTTGAAACAACGTCACAGTCAACCTACAAGCTTTGGCGCCAAAAAGTCTGACGCGCCCTAAAAGCACGCGACGCCTTTCTAGATCGATTTTTTCACTGGAACATAAATTAGAAACGCAAAAAGTTTAATGTTTACTAAAAATCCTTTCACGGAACCGGCAAAATTTGTTCTTGACATCTGAGGTAGCTTTTCTAAAACCGAGGGTAATCGTAGCACGCTAAATTTTAGATTTTCGAATGGATCGCACTCAAACTACGGATTCAGAAAGCGAAGAACGGTCTGATTTCAATAAAAAAAACTTTGCCTATGAAAAAAACTCTTATTTATGAACCTTTAAAATTATGTTATAATAACTGAATTTGAAAATTATTGTCTAATCAAAAAAGTCAGGTAGGTAATTATTCACTTTCGAGCAGTGTATAAAAAATAACGGTGTCCCTGATTACATACTAAATAAATACATTACTAAAAATTGTAACAGCTGCAGCAGCAGTTAATTTAAATGGTGTTCCATCTGAGAGTTTATCGCAATAATTTATTTATTTTTAAATAGGTACTATGTACGACATACATTGTAAATAATTTGAAAACCAGAGTAAAAGGCAGTGTTTACATGTAAAATGAACATCATAAATGAAGAAATGCTAAAATAACAAATTAACAAATGAGCATAAATATTTTAATCCGATAATGATATATTTAATAACGTAGCATCTGCATAAAGATAAAGTATAACGTGTGACTTTTGTTTAAAGGGATCTTATGAATTAGTCACATGTTTTCGTAAAGGTTGTTTATCGAGGTCACCACACAGCTGTACAATGATTTTCAGGGTTTATATTTTGATTTTGTTAGTTGCGTACCAACTATTCTGTTTTAAGAGACGCGAGGGGTGGGGCGATTTCTAAATTTACGATTTCATGGTCATGGATTTCGTCATGACTTTCTTTCATTTGTGATAACAACTTGCTGTTGTTAATACGTGTTCGCGTTTTTTGCTGTGTTCGCCTTTTTCGCTGGTAGTGCCATTAGTTTTGGAAACTTTTTTAATATGAGTTACCTCAATAAAGAAACGGGTAAATTTGAAATTGTTTATTGCCGAGACTTCCAACTTGGAAGATGCAATCGGGGAAATGCTTGCCGTTTCGCTCATTTATCAAGGCCCACCGAGGCAATGATCAATGCTACGAATGTCGTTGGTGCGGGTGTACAGGACGAAATTCTTCGAACTCATAATCCACAACGGCTCGGGAGATGCAAGGACTACGAATTTGATCGTTGCAATCGTCAACACTGTAAATTTGTGCATCGAAAATCGACTGACGTAATAGAAAAACACAAATGTCCTGTTTGCCACGATACGATATCAGCAGCTAATTTCGCATGTCTGAGTCATTGCGGTCATGTGATATGTTACCCTTGCGCGGAGATGGTACGAATGGCGGAAGTGGACGACAGGGTGCAAAGCGGTTCTGCCATTAGTAGTACCGCTTCTAATTTTTGCCTGAACTGCCCAGTGTGTCGTGAAAATTCTGATCTTATACGATTGTTCAGTTAAGGTGTCAAGGTAAGAAAGTCTTTGTCTAATATTCATTAGTGAATTTTTCTAGTAGCGCTTAGCATATGCTTAAAAATACCTTTGACTTTTTATCATTCGGAGTCGAACGTATCTCGAAGTGAATATATTACTTGCCATACGCAGTATAAGGAAAGTATTGCGATCGAGTCGCAACTGGGGTTGTTGTATCTCCGAAACTATAAGGGCAAGAGGGCTGAAATTTTGTATTTACACGAATCTCAAATTTGGATGTCTGTGGGTGGGTGGGTTGGTATTTATATCGGCTTGTTACCTGAGCGCTCAGCTCGGACGAACCCGGTCATTTTCGTCCTTCATGGCGCCAAAATTTTTACGTTACGTTAATAAGGTTCATTTTTGCGAAATCAGTTGTCGGTTACCATTTTACATTCTACTATATTTTAAGTGTAGCGAAAATTTCTTGTAAGTATATTAATAACCTTATTCTTTTTAGAATGTCTAGTAGTATGTGCGTTGGATTTTTATTTGGCAATTGTGTTAATAACAATTGTAAATTTGCACATGAATTTATTGCCTGTAAAAACCGCTGTACAGCAAGTAGCTGTAAAATGCTGCATCTTTCAGGCGCAAATTTGGAAGAGGTGAAGAGACAAGTACGTCCGTTTCGTGAAGACATTCAAGCGGCCTTGTATAGATTGGCGTTCGTCTACTTGGAGTATCGGCACAAATATTCCCCTCAGTTGTGTCCTGCTAAACTGTTGGGTGGAAGGTGTTGTCGGGAAAATTGTGCGAGGTGTTCGGCAAGCTATAATATCCGTAAGTTGAACTTATTGAACTGTATTTTATTACAATTATAGTGAGATAAAATTATCTTGATCAGTGGCGAAAAGGTGCACAGTAAATAATATAGTATAGAATAATATGAAAGAGTTGAATCACACTTAACTATTAATTCGACTCACGTTTTAGATTTAGTTTTCATAAACCTCTTATAGTATATTAAGCATCAAGAACGTTAAGGAAAATGTTTGCGCTCAGTCCACAATATGCGGCGTAAGATCAGTAAACTTCTTAATGTTCATGATGCTTATATTATTTTTTGCGCGATCAAAACAGTTTTATTTTGTAATTGTTCAAATTTAAAACTTCATTACTCAGCAACTACTGAATATTTTTTCAAAATCAAGTGAGCGTTGGATAGAGCATTGAAATACCCACTGAACTGTACTCCAACTGGAACGAGTACGTAAACGGCGATTCGAAACGAAATTCGGTCCGACACGTACAGTCGCTTTTCAGGGATTGTCGTCTTCGTTCTTTACATTGAGAAGCAATACGAAATTCGAAGCGACGTATTACAAAACGTAGTCGCTGTGACAGGGATAGTCGTCTTCGTTCTTTACATGAGAAGCAATAGTGTTGTGACAGTGATACCCTTTTCTAATCGCGGACCGACTTCTCAGTACGGTCGTGCTCGTTCCAGTTAGAGTACAGTTCAATGGAAATACCTTTCAAACGAGATGTCACATGACCCCCCCTTTTCCATTTAATTTTTTTAAGAGGTGGCGCCACCAGCACCCCTATGACGATTCAATTTTACGTGGAAAAGTAGTATAAATGATCCCATTTAACCTAGTTTTTGTTTCATGTATGTAGCTATTTTAAATCGTAAAATTACATGTAAGAATTTTCTAATGAGTTTCAGTAAGGCACTACTATAAGTGTGAGTATTCCCATCCGCCATTTTCCTTCCACCATGTGAAGTTAGGTATTTGCATTTCATTGGTTAGCATCTAGTTTATTGACAAATGACAGGTTAGGTTATGGTTATTATGAAGTATACAAAATATACCTCACTTCACATGGTTGGAAGAAAAATGGCGGATGGGAATACCTTCGTTTATTAGTGCTCTAGTTTCAGTGTCAGCACAATTTTATTTAACATATACACTTCATGGACCGTCCTTTTCAAAACCCCTAAGTCAGCATCATCTAAGCTCATTTTCATTTCGTTTTTTCTTTGAAGCAGGTTTTAAGACGCAAAAGAGTGAGAGATAAAAGTTTTTCAAAATTAAAAACTGAACATAATAGGCACTCAAAAAATATTAAATTTTGCTTTTGTATCGATTATTTCACTCATACCCTAACAACCAATGGAAATTCGGTATTTTGAAAAAACTGACCAATGGCAACAGTATTATAGTGACAAAACCCCTAGGGGATTTATCGATATGACAAAAATCTGGCGAACTTCAAATTCACAAAATATGTCAGGCTTTGGACGACAAAAACAAATTTACGTCATTCTAGATTATTAAAAATTATGAATCGTGAAATATTCTTAACAAAAACCCGCAAAAACCACACGTGATGTAAATTTTTCACGATAAAATTTCTCAAGTACTATTTGCCTTAAGCAACATTACTCGGGTAAATTGCCGTCTTTATTTTTTTTAGATAAAACACCTCAAGCTTCGCTTTCGGTGTTTTATCAAAAAATAAAGACGGCAATTTACACTCGTAATGTTTCTAGGCAAAATGGTACTTTCGAAATTTTTATCGATAAAATTTCCATCACTAGTGATTTTACATACGATAAAATTTAATAATCTGTAATTAGAAATTCTAATTAATCAAGTAGGTACAAACAAATTTCGCACATCATGAACGCTGTTCCCACTGTAAAACAATTTTAAAAATATTTTTTTTCTTTAATTCTATAAGTAACGGCCATACGTATTTGCTTTTTAATCAATTAGTACAATAAATATAAATCTGACATTTAAACCTCCACAACTGAAATGCTAGTTGTTTTTGAAAATGCATGTGTACATTGCGTATTTATACCGACTTGATTATGTAGAATTTCTAATTACAAATTATTAATTTTTATCGATATAAAAACAAAATTTAATATTTTTTGAGCGTCTATTATGTTGTCTTAATAAATTTTGAAAAACTTTTGTCTCTTACTCTTTTGCTCTAGAACAATCAGGAGAGCAGGAAATTGCATAAGTATGAATTTACATGTAAAATTCCTATAACTGTAACTGCCGGTCACCACCCTGTATAAGCTTTTTTACTTATATTACCAAATCTATACCTATAGTGAGTATAAAGTTGAAGGTATTATTTTTCTAAACTTATTGCCTAATATTCTATTACACAATATAAGCAGTAAAATATCTCTTTTAGGATATCCGTCTTGTGGTAATTGCCGGGAAGATTTGGAAGTAGGTAGGAGCTACCGATTTCAATGCGCTCATTTGATTTGTGAACAATGCCTGGATAAAGTGCCTAGGAGGATAGACGCATTGGCAACATTTCAATGCTCGGTATGCAAAGAATATGGTTTCCCATTGAGACTGTTTTAGCTGTAAGTTGCGTATATTTTCTGTGGTGCAAATTATTTATTGATTATAATTTTGCAGCCGTTCAAACACCATCCATCACTTCGATATTTGTCGCCATTAGTACCCCCTATTGCCATTTGTATCCGTATTTGCCTTTTGTAACCATATTTGCCATGTCATTTCTGGTCGTATTTGCTATTTGTAGCCGTATTTGCCATTTGTATCCGTATTTGCCATTTGTAGCACCAACTACATAGGTTTCAGTATTAAAGGGGAAAAATTTTATGTTCTTTCTAAAATGAACACTACACCAACATTGTTTGCCTTAGTGGCCTTTACCCAAGACGAAGTATTTCATGTATGTAAATTTGAAGAGCTTGGTAAACAGAAAAATAAAATGTACAATGTTATGTGGAGGGATGGCTTCAAGTATCCAGCTCGTGTTGTATTTACTCATGGTAAGATGAGAAACATTTGTAGTATTATTGTGTTAATTATTAATATTTTTAGAATCGTCGCAACTAGTTCAGCATTTATGTGATGATATTAATAAAAAATTATGGTGCGTTGATTTGGAAAAAAAATTGTTAAAAGATCAGGATTCCGTTATTAGTCCAGTTCAGATCCACCATTCAAATTTAAATCAGAATGTACTCATTTCCAAAAGCGTTGACAGGGATTGTATAGTTGTCGATGAGCCCGCTCTTGAACAGTTTGAAAGTATAACTAACGTGAATTCAGTAGAAAGCACTAATAGAGAGAAGTCTTCAATGACCTCGTATTCTCAAGGCTCCATGTTTACTGGCAAGAATAAATCGACAGGTAAGATATTTTAGTCTTTATACAGGGTTTATCTAAATGTGTAGCATAAATTATACAGGTGATTAAGAATGTGAAAATAAGACGATTAAACCAATCATGCCTTATCCGAAAGTCTATTCGTTCGAATATACAGGCCCTCAAAGTCTTCAGTTTTTTTTCTATTTTTTGTAATATCTTTTGAACCGCTCGAGTTACAATGATGAAATTTTCCATATCTAGGGTTGATTACTTCCAATCAAAGAAAAATTTTAATTTGAATTTTAACTCATTTCTATTATAACAATAAAGATTTAAAAACAGAAAACATCATTTAACTTTCAATATAAAATAGGCGATTGAAATAATTCATTGTAGGTAGGTATATCTACTACACTTACCGTACATATGATCATTCAATCATTCTTATTTACTCTAATTAAGCCTCCACATCATCCACATAATCCAATAAAAATTAATAACCAAAACAATTTATTTCAAAACGCAAAACGTCATTAATGACACCGGCATGTGATAAACGTCAAATTCAAAGCCATACGTAGTAATTAACGACATTCGTATAGGAATTTCTAACAATGACCTGACATTTGGTAGCTTATGTAGAGAAACAGCTATATTTAGGATAGTTATTGTAAATGCAATGAAAGAGGACAGAAATGGAAACGTAGCGATTCCATGTTGTACGTAAACGTATATGTTCACTTTTATATGGGATTTTGCAATGTCACGGTATCTGTACGTTAGTACATAAAATATCTTTGGTATACAGTGTAAAAGTAACCAGTTTAGGGATAAGTATAACTGATGAAAAGTTGAAATCGGTCAAGAAATAAATCTGGCACACCCTGTAAATAAACAACGACCGACATAGTCTGAGAGCATAAAAATTTGAATTTAACGTACAGGATGTATCAATATGATTTAGGAAGTTATGTATAATTCTGATAGGTCTAGTTTTTTAGTGTAGACATTTTATATAATTAATTCTCTATAAAACATTGGTATCGCACTTCATACAATGTTTTTCAGATACAGTCGAACAACATGTGATATCGAACTCTGCAGAATCGCAAGATACTTGTGATAACCACTGTGTATCTAATATACTACCTACAGCTTCAGAGACTGAAGTTACATTCACCAAACAATTGTCATCTTTACCTTGTTTATCAATTAATCGAATGCATGATGATTATACGCTAGAGAGTGACGAGGACTATATTCCTAATGCTGATGAAGAGTATTCGAAAAGCGATGAAGATTACTCGGAAAGCGAAGAAAGTAGTCTCGCTGATTACTCAAACTCTGCAAAGGAATTTTTCGATGCCAATAATAAAAGTAAAGTGAAGAGAGCTCTATTTACTATTCCTGATGAATTTTCCCGTTCAACTATTAATGAAAAAGACGTGACTATAAATGAAAACCGATGTACATCTATTCCAGAGCCAATATCCTTAGAGTCCGAAATTATGCTAGCAAAACAAGTGATTTATCAGTATGGCTCACCTACGAATGAGAATTCTGTGGATTATATGTTTGAAAGGGAAGTACCTGGTTCTGTTGATTTCTTGGGCTCCGAAAAGCAATCGTTGGACGGCGACATATGTAGAACTCTGTTTACAATTTCTGAAGAATCCTCATTCTTAAATGATGATGAAGGAGACGTGATTCTCGATGGTTCTGACAAAGGAATTATACAAAGGTATTAATGTATTGCAAAAAAGTATTTTTCTTTAACATGTTCTTTCATTATTTTAGGCAAAATGAAACTGCTTGCATGTCAAAAAGGTAACGCGTAGGTACATAATGTAGCAGAGTTCATAACGCTATTTTAGAACTAGTCTAACTGGACACCAAGGCAACCTATACAAACAAAGAAAACAGATAGATCAAACTGCAAAGGAAGCTATTTCTTTTACACAAGCAACTTCTACAAGTCTTATTTCAAGGGAAACTATTCCTATGAGTTCTTGTTGGGGGCAAACGACTGCTTTTAGAGAAACGACTCCTACAAGTTGTAGTTCAAGGCAATCGACTCCTCTTAGAGAAACATCACCTATAAGTAGCCATTCAAGGCAAATGACTCCTCTTAGAGAAACAACACCTACAAGTTGCTGTTCAAGGCAAATGACTCCTATTAGACAAATGAATCCACCTTTTTTAACAAAGGGATCGTCAAGTGTTAGTCATTATTTGAGTGAAAATACTACAGAAACAAAAGTTACATTCCATATACTCTGTTCAAAAGTAAATGGAAGGATTTCTTCTACTCTTCACAAAGGAATATATACTGGTTCAATTCTTTCTTATGGTGTTGATAATAAAATGGCAATCGTGTTTGGAGAGTCTGAAAATCTAGATAATCACGAATGTAGTAAGTGTTAAGTTTTCTTTCTCCCCCTTAATATTTCCATGTATTAGAACAAGTATTTGTAGGAATTGCGCAAGAAGAAACTTGTCATTAATGATATTGTATGATGACATTAAAAAGAGTGATTCAAATGGAATTTCTTTGTCTAACTCGCACTGATAATTAGCCATAAATGTAAGCGAAGGGCTTATTTTGCTGTAGAAATTAATGATACAAGTTTCTTCTTTCGAGATTCCTGCAGTTTGAATTATCAGTACTGGGCAGTTCAGAAGTATATATAAATAAAAATACAAATAAGCTTTATCATCAGCATCTACTGACGTTTAATAAAAAAATAACTTTGCTGCCTTGTAAATTTTAAGTTATTCTACGGTCTGCTTTGAACCGACATCGGTAACCTTTTTCTAATGAACAGGTTAGAAAAGGATTAGCGATGTCTGATCAAAGACGGACGTTGATTTTGAATGCACGGTACGTATTTTTACTTGTACTGTAAAAGCTTGTTTACCAGACATAAAATAAAAAATAACTATTGGCTTATGGTGCCGGTTTTATTTTTCAGATATGCGTGATGACAATATTGAAGAAGCTCCTTGTGTACTGACATGGAAATCTGACAAGTTTCATTGTACCGTTGGTCACTGTCTTTCGGTTGGAACTTTAACCGGAACTGGAATACTGATGCCTTCATTCGACAACAATACAGTAGCTGCTTTGTCATTTTCTACAATGTCTCATTTAGTTGATGCAAACAATACCAAGAGAAATTATTGCATGTTTTGTGACAAAAAATTAACTTCAATATCAAGACATTTTCTTTTGGTGCATAGTGATCAACCTGATATTGCTAGAATAAATAGTATGGACAAAAAGAGTCGGGAGCGATGTGAGGCATTAAGAAAACTTAGAACAAAAAGTAATAACTACTTTAATTTAAATGTTTGCCCAGAAGATCGTTTAGTTGTTAGAAAATCTCTTAAAACTAATATTGAGGATTATTTGCCTTGTCCCTCTTGTTCTGGATTATTTGCACCAAAGAATCTAGCAAAACATAATAGGGAATGTAGTGGTAGAGTTGCAAACCGCTTTCCTGTTGTTAAAGTTGCAAAGTTGTCTGCCAAATATATTCCGGAAGACAAACCACTGGAAACTCATTTAGTTGATACCCTTATTAAGGATCTTCGAGATGGAAAGGAAAGTACAGTTATCAAGAATGACTATGCTCTAAGGTTATATGCAAAAAAGTTGGCTGTTGGACATCGTTCATCGAAACATCATTCGGCCAATAACAGACAAATTTTAAGAAGATGCGCTCGGCTTTTAATCGAAATACAAAAAATTGATTGTACTGTTAAAAATTTTGAAGACGTTTTGAGGCCTGAAAAATATAATCTCATTATGCAATCTATTTACAATATGTGTATTATAAAAGATTGCTCTAACTTTGAATTTGGTATTCCTACGATAGCAAATCAAATGAACAACTATTTAAAAGAATTACCGCTGCTGCTTCAAACTGAGTATTTAAAACAAGGATATTCAGAAGACAGTCTTCAAATTCAGAGATTAAAAATTTTTTTACTGGTACATGAAAGAGAGTTTAATGTTTACATTTCAAAATCTGCAAATACTACAATGATTAAAAATCGTTTTAAAAAGAAGTTTGTTCTTCCGACAACTGAAGATATCGTTTTATTTAATGACTACATTAAAAAATTGGCTAGTGACAGTTTTTCTGTGCTTAACAATAATGGATTTGATGTGTCAAGTTATGCTACTCTTCAGAAATGTGTTCTACTTCAGCTACTAATATTTAACAGAAGAAGAGTTGGAGAAACATCTAGAATGACTGTAGAATTGTATTTAGCAAGAGAGCGTGTTAACGAAAGTCAGTATAAGTATATGAACAGGCTTGAAATCATGCTAGCCAAGCACTATCACAGAATGGAGCTATTGGGAAAAAGAGAACGACGTCTACCAATGTTGTTAAATCCAAACAAATAGAGTAAGCAAATATTTAAATAATTAATTTTTATTATTAATTTATACTGTTTATTTTAGATATTTAAATCTATTATTGAAGTATCGTAAAGATATGGGGATAGATAGTAGCAATGAGTTTCTATTTGCCATTCCTAATAAAAGTGGCCATTTGGATGCTTCTGTTGTAATTCGTCAATGTTCTAATGAATGTGGTGCCGTCAATCCATCAACTTTACGTGGCACGTTATTGCGAAAACAAGTAGCGACACTTTCACAAATGCTTCATCTTGACGAAAATGAAATGCAACAACTAGCAGACTACATGGGACATGATTTCAATGTGCACAAAACCTATTATAGAAAACCTGCAATAAATCAACAAACTACAGTTTTGGCAAAATTTTTTATGGCAATTGGCGACACGGACGTATCGAAATTTAAAGGAAAATCTATTGACCAATTGCAAGTTGTGGTTCCGGAAACAAATTATGAAACAGATGATTTTTCTGAATCCGATGTAGAAGACAAGAATTCTGCGCTTCCAGAATCTGGAGTGTCACAAGTGAGTGCAATAAGCAAGGAATTAGAAGATGGTATAAGTAAAGAAGGAAACAACGAATATGCAATAGCTACAGGTAGAGTAACTTAATGTGTCGTAATTTTTAATTAATCCACATATAATTACAGAAGCCCCAAAAAAATCTGGCAAAATTAGAACCAAAATTACATATGTGGACTCCGAATCAGAAAAAAATCGTATATGATAAATTTGCAAAATTTTTAAAACCAACATCTGGTTACCCATCTTTACAACTTTGTCACGAAGTATCACAAAAGTATAAGCAGCAACTTAAAGGTCGTGATGGTCGGTCCTTGTATGCATGGGTTCAAGGAGAACAAAGAAGACTTCTCAAATGTTCTGCAATATAAATTATAGAGTACCCTTAAATTTTACTGTCTATTGGCATTTTCTACTTACTACACTCGAGCAACTTTTTTTTGCACTCAGTGTATAACTGTCACTGCCTAGTTACAAATGACAGACAGTGATAGAAGTATTCTCAGTGTACACTGAAGCACATATTAACAGTTGCCCGTAATCGTTAAACTTCTATTAGATACATGAATAATGACGCACACAACCTTCTATTTTTAAGATTCCTATAGTATATTTCTGTTGAGTATGCGGCCTCTAAGGGGACTCGATGATGCGCAAAAGACGAGTTTAAATTTTCACATGCTATTTTAGTGGCGTTGTGTGTAGTAATGTACAGCACGCAGAAGCAAACATGCGACCCTGAAATATGTCTTAATACATTTTTTACTGTATGTTGTAACATAGCAGCGCCAAGAAATCGTTCAATTGCAGGGATCATTTTGGTGAACTGTATCTACTCGAAGGGATTTATTTTATTTAAATACATTAAAGAAATATAATAAAGTAAATGTGTTGATGTAGGTAGAGCTATTTTCATTTGAAATTGTTGATTTTAAACTTTTACGTTAAACCCTGCTTAGGAAGACCCCAAACTATGGATTGTTTTATATAGATATATTTTATTTTTGACAAAAAACCAACAATTTATAGTTTGAAAACTGATTGGAAGGTAGAATAAGTAATATTGTAATCAAATAAGCTGTATATTGTCTTTATGTGTACTATAATTTTATTATATTATATTATAATTTTTATAGATTAAAAAACAGCACTAGAGAGATACTTAACACCAAAGAAAGCATCCATGACGCAATCAAATACCTAAAGAACATTGGGGTGTTCAACAGAATATAAGGAAGGTGGAAGCGCTAATGACCTTAGAAGTCGATGCGCAAGACCTAACAAAAAAAAAAAAAAAAAAATTTTATTCTATAATTAAAATTTTTGTGTTACATTTATTATTTTACACATCCAAGTCACTGCAAATCTCTAACTTTACACACTTACCGAATTTCATCGACACATTCGCAATTTCTATACTAAATCAATTTGTACGTTGAAAAAGTAAACCTCATTTTATAGGGAAATTCAATTAAATACCGATTTCTTTTTAATCCTCACAGTGTGTGCGCAGTAGGTATTATACTAATTTGCAAGACTTGACATTTCTTCAAAGTGTCGGAGTCATACAAGATTTTATGTAATCCACAAAGAAAGGTCTTGAGTTTAATATTCGATGGTGGAAATTAAAGGTTAATTCGATGAGGTTATGAAGAATATCCAGATACATCGACTACAACACAATGCTGCAACTCGGAATGTCAATGTGGACCTTTTGTTTTGCAAATGCTTATGACCACAAAAAGAATTGGTTGTGGAACTCAATTACCTAGTTTCGATTCTTCAACCCAACAAATTTCTAAAATCGAAGAACTTCGTGCCTACCCACGTAACATTTTGTCAACATTAAAATACCTATAAAATTTTTTTAAACAAGTTTAATAATGGATTTATTAAAAAATTATCCATATCCAATGTCAAAATATATTTTTATAAGGATTATTCTTTTGTAGTAAATTATTGTTCCCATGAAAAAAATTTTCGATGCAATACTTATACTCCACTCAATAGTCAATCGAACGCACTATATAATTTATCCGGATATATCCTAAAACACATTTTATGATTACAAGGTAAAATATATAAACATAAAACATCACCTAAACATATAAAAAAGTATTCTTAACCTCTGAATTGAATGGTTATAAAAGTACTTCCTTATATACTTGTGTAATGACGTCATAACCAAAAGTATATAACAGTCTGAGTATTAGCACGTCACCAATGGTTAACGCGTCAGTAATAATCTTTTTATTATGACGCAATAAACAAGGTCGCATTAAACAAGCGTTTTATCGTTATTATTATTATTTTTTATTTATCTGCAATAAAGTCCTATTATTATTATTATTATTATTATTATTTCAAGCTGGACTTGAAGTCAATGTAGTTACTGCATAAGACTGAATATGTCCGTGTTCGATATTTAACATTTTTAATGTTTAAAAAGAGACGAAAAATGGAAGGAGGTAATATGCGAATAGATATAATTATTCTATATTTAAGTATTTAATTACTTTACAATATTACAGAATTAGATCAAAGTATAAGCCACACGGAGAGCACTGCACTTCTCTGGTCAGTGAATGCAACGAAATCGTCGATAGATTTATATAAAAAATATCGATCAAAGGTAGGGTGTATGAAGATGCAGAAGCCATGTGGGACCGTTATTGGGAGAGAATCGATGGAAAGTCCTCGACCGCAATTATAAGAAATGGGTGGACAAAAAAAATTCAACTGGTCGCGGTCGAAAATTATTTGAATTTTCTGTGAAAATGGACGACATTTATGGCAAAAATCGAAGCGTCAATCCAATTCTTACTTTAGGAAATGAAATTCATGTTCCTGTAGATATTATAAAACATGTAGCAGTCGCTAGATAATAAAGTAAATATTCTTGTAATAGTTGAAGACATGTTATACATTGTACTAATAGAGGGAGCCAGATAAATCGTTGGAGTTATTTTTCAAAATTTGGGGCGTGGATGCGAATCTACTTCAATTTTGGTTGCTTCGTTGCTCGTCATTGGTGTACTTAGTGTTAGTGCTACTATATCGCTTTGTTGTAGAAGCTCCATATTGCACTCATTTTTCGTTTGCCTTATTGCATTCTTGTTATGTGTAAAAATAAAAATCATGTGTTGTTTTAAGCATTCATTCTTTCGCTTATTAGAAATGGAAAATGTCCGATTCTGTAGAAATTATCAAAGTGGTAGATGTTCTCATGGTGCGGCCTGTCGTTATTTGCATATTTCGAGACTCGAAGAATGGAAAATAGGTATGCGGAATCCTTCACGTTAACAAAAGAAATGGATAGGGCATTTTTTTAAATGTGCAGCTTTTACTAAAGGCACCTGCCGACGAGAATATTCGTGTAAATGTATTCACGAAAATCCTTCCCCGATTCCTTGAAATTATAACCAAAGGGAATTTGGCATGTTTTAATGCGTGTGATCACAACTCTTTGTTTGAAGTGTGCCATTCATTTACAATCCATGGAAGTGCAGATGGACATAGCGCGTTACCCGCTTTGTAGAAAAAGCTTCAAAAATTATACAGTTATTATGTTAACTGTTAAGGAAATTTTTGTGTGTTGTATTTCGTAATTATGTGTATGTGTTTAATAAAATAAATCTTATTCATAGTTATTAATGAAGGTAATGAAGTAGATGTTTCTTATTAAAGGGTATTTCACAAGTGGTATAAAACCACGACAAAGATCAAACGATAATTCTAAAATAAACATTTAATACGTAGGTAAAGAACAGGACCGGGAAGTTTATTCTCAAATCGTACGACACGATAGCGCATATATTAGTAGAAATGACCCGTTAACAATCAGGAAGTCAATTAGACAGATTTTGAAAATTCAGGTATCCGAAAGCATGTGCATTCGTTCTTTTTTAAATGAATTGCCTACTTTAGAAAGTCTTAAGAGCTGTAAATGATGATGATTCACTACCATATTTTAAACGCACGAGTTTGTGGAGAATATTGCGATAGTTGGGATTCAAATATGAGAAGCGAAGCAGAAAAACGAGAAATTGTTTTATGGAGACGCCGATAGGTACTTAACTTCTACCCAAAAGTATCGTGAAGAGGGAAGAAAAATTTATTACACAGATGAAATGCGGGGCATGTGAAAAATAAGATTTGGAAAGATAGTACTGTATAATAACTGTAAGGCAAGCACACTTGCAGGGTGTTTCAACCGGCAGCAAAGAGCCATGAGCTAAATACAAACACTTGACTGTTGTGCACATTGGTAGCACCTCAGGTTCTCCGTAGGGTGCTTATTTAAATTTTGAATCCAGAAAGACAGTTAAACAATAAATTTAAGTTTATAATAAATTGCAAATTTACTTCTACCAATTGTTTTAGGTGATTACCACGAAGAAATGAATGGTGAGTGTTTAAAAATTGGTTGAAAAGTGTTCTACCGCTTTTAGAAAATAACTGTGTGATCGTAATGGACAATGCTCCTTATCACAGTATTAAAGCTGAAAAAGTTCCTACACAAAGTTGGCGAAACGGCGATATCATCCAGTGGCTTCATAGCAAAGCTGTAACACCAATAGGTGGAGACTTATATTATAAATGGAAACATTGCAATTAGTAAAACAAGTAAAATTAGTAAAACTTATGTACGGTTGCTTTACTTTTTATTTCTATGATTTTGTGATCCTTTCGTTACTTTACAATATTATTTAGAATATCGTTTCACTTTCATTTTCCATTGGTGTTGAATTTCATATTAAAGATTAATTTACGTTTTCATTAGTATTTTCCTTATAACTAAAAATGTTTCGGGCATGTTATACAACTAAACCTTCCCCATAGTTTTTATATTAATGTTAACATTGACTAAAGTTGCTTAACGTTGACACAAATTATTACGAAGGGATTAAGATTTAAATTTACGACATGTTTCGACTCAAAAGAGTCATCATCAGGCTAAAAAGAGATGATATAAGTATAAAACTGACACTTCTAAGTATTACTTACTATCGTAGCATGTAATATATTGGTAAGTGAATGAAGTAATGGTGTGTGAGTGAAATGGAAAAAATTACATTGAAGTTGATAAATCACTGAAAACGAGCAAAAATTCAAGTTATAAGATAAACAACAAAAACTAACCAACTTACAAGCCTCATATTAAACGGCTAAGGTGGAAAGCTGACGGCCAACAAGCCATGCTGTAAAATTGAGGTTAAACCTACTACAAAAGCCAAAATTAATACTTATGGGAAAAGAAAAATCAGGTACAAAACATAAACTCATTGCAGGTAATAAAAAGAATTAGTATAAAGAACCGTAGTGGTACAAATAAAAAATTAAACTAAGGATTACGTTACAATAATATAATTTTTTAATAATAATAATTTTATTTTATACACCTTTTCCGTACATTACATTTTTCGTTTTTTACATTTATATTTATAGTTTGTATAAAATAAAGGGTTATTCTTATTATGGTAATGATAATATGTAGGTGAAGCTCCTCGTAATCGACTTGGTGTTTTTTTCCCACGATGGTGACCTTCTGGAGGAGTTGTCAAGAGGTAAGTTAAAGAATCTTCAAGCAAGTTGAATGAAGTGCTTGAAGATTCTTTATTATAATTAGTTTTAGTTTTACTACTCAGATCTTAATTTAAGCGTAGTTTTAGCGGCCTGATGATGACAACGTGTCTGTTGTCGAAACTTGTGGCCTAAGCCTAATCTATATTTAAATAATTTCAACGCTATTAAATTTAAATCCATGGGGACGGTTTAGTGTTTTCAATTGACCCAACAATTGTTCCTTCCCATTTTGAGCCCCACTACGGATTCAAATGAATATCAAGAAGATGATGGAACCAACTAATTTCCATATGGAAAAAACTAGGTCCAATAGCAATGACCACCCACAGAGGAAACGTGGAAGAAAAGTGCTGCAAAATTCAGGAAACTGTGGCATCTGCATTGCTGCAATTGATGGAAAACACATCATGGGTCCACTTATTTTAACTATAAAGTATGTAATTCGATTGTACTGATGGCATTAGTTGATGCATATATAAGTTTATTGACGTACGTTCGTATGGAAGAAATAGTGACAGGGGAATTTTTTCACATTCGCAGATGGGTAAAATTTTTCAAAGAGGGGCTTTTTATGTGGCTCATTCCACACCGCTGTTACATAATGGGGAACCATAGCCATATGTCGTCGTTGGAGACGAAGAATTTCCTCTAAAAACATATATGCTCCGCCCATATAGCAGAAGTCATGTAGTGAATAATGAGCCCAACAAAATTTTTAACTATAGACTGTCAAGAGCTAGAGGTGTAGTTGAAAAACGCCTTTGGAGTGTTGGTTGCGCGATGGAGATGTTTCCGGAGGTATTTGGAATTTCAGCCAGATTTTGTAGACAAAATCGTTCTTCCGTCATGTTGTCTGCATAAAGGAGGAAACCCACTAGCAATACGCCACGCCACTCCACCCCATGTGACGAAAATGTGTGCTTTTTTTGTTCCATTTAATTAACGTGCTGCGTACACACTCGATCCACGCCACGCCATCCGACGTGTGACGATTCAAAATATTCAGATGCTTCCGACGCGTGTGAATACGTGTTAGCTGTTCCCCCTACTTCTCTAGCCTCGCCCCAATCTACTTTTGTAGTGTATGCCACTCTATGAAAACGTTTTGTTGCGCCAGGCTGATAGTCCAGTCATTTTAGGAAAATTACCTAAAAAAACTCTTAGAAGCATGAGACTTGGTATATATATAGTTTATAACTACCCGAAAAATGTACTAAAAGTCCTCGAAAAAAAAACTTGTGCTATGGTTGCCATTTTGGAAAATGGCGCCTAAAATACAGTTTTTCAGCATTTTCTCAAAAACGGTATATCTTTTCAAAAAATTTTTCAAACAAACAACGTTCAGTATGAAAAATTGGATAATTGTCTATCTTAGCATTTTTTTCGTATAACCAACTGTTAACGGTAAATTTTGGGTCAAACATTTGAAGACAGGCGAACATAGTTTCAGTATTTTTTAAGTTGCAATTTCTAGTAAAACTTATCAACAGTAAGATCATAAGTGCTCAACTCTTGTCGGCAAGATTTTTATTTTGTATGAGCACTGGTTGCTTGGCAATTAAACGAGATCAAATTGACGAAAAGACCCGAGCGCACAGCGCGAGGGTTCTTTTCCCAAGAATTTGATCGAGTTTAATTACCTTTTAGCAATCAATGCAAATACAAAATAAAAATCTTGCCTGACAAGAGTTGAGAACGAATGATCTTCGGTTGGAGAATTAACTGAATGAAGCGTTAATTTACTTTTGTCAAAATGACATTTGATTTTTTAAAATATTAATCAATACCTACTAAAACAATGAGGTAGCGGCAAGAAAAGTAGCATACATTCTTTTCAGTTAAAGAAATTTGTGATTGGTGCATGTGACACTGTTCTTAATGTCTCATTGGTCTACAATACTATGAAGTTAATTATCACATAAAATAAGTAGTACTACAAAAACAATTTAATTGTTGTTAAAATCGAATTTATTAGATATTTAAGCTTAGGTACGTAATTCACATAATAACCATTTACATATGTGTAAGTAGGTTACTTCCTAACGGGGTAGATTGTTTAAATCTATTTCTTTTTTATCATCAGTCATCACCATTAAAAATAATATCAATGTTATTCATCATCCGACTGAGGTTCAGCAGTTTGTGCAGAATTTTTGCATGACAGCCCTTGACAGTGTAAACACATGGCAGAACACTGCATCAAGGCCTTCCCACATTGACACCCATTGGTGCAATTGGACTTGCACTTGCACGAAATAAGTTTTAACAGCTCAGGTGGAGCAGGACCTTGTCGTCATGCACACAGGAGATAAGGTACTTCCGGTTTTTATCCAACCCCATTCAGTAGGTTCTAATACATTCCCTTTCCATTCTTGGATTTGCAGGTACACACGATAGGAGTGCTGAGCTGCTGCGTCACTTGTAGCAGGCAAAAACGCGAGATCCAAATACCTAAGTGGCTGCCTGGGAACGATGTGATTATATCTGAACTACTTTAAGTCGTCCAAAGTTGTACATCAAACCACCATACAAACGAATTAAAAACTTTTCTCCTGCTTTCGATACTTCTATTTTTGTTGCGCATAGTTTCCTAAAAACTTTGATTTCCTCCATTAGAGCACCATCTTTTTCTATAAGCTTAAGTTTTTTCCCTTCTTAAATAGGACTGAGGTAGTGTCACATCCTGTTACTGCATGTACAAATAGAAGTGGGTCTCCAATTTCACCCAGCACGTCTTGCTGTCGTGATATATTGTACACAGCTTCTTGCCTTTTGGAACCAGAAGCAGCACGCAGGAAGAACATGTTGTAAGTAGTGGACGCAAATGAGGTTACTAAAACCAACAAGTCAGTGCCTTGGCCAACAACAACAACAACAACTTGTTTTGCTTCCTCCAGTGCTGTTGATACAATTAAGGTATCTACATCTGACTCTGTCAAGCCCACTTGAATGGTACATTTTAAGCATCTGTTAGCGAGCATTTCTACGAAGCAACGAAGGATGCGATTTCGATTCGGCCTGTGTTGCCGTAGTTAAATGGTTTTCTTCTCGTTGTAGCAGATGTCCTTCTGGCAGCTCTCCTTCGCTATTCACAGCATTTAAGTAGTTACCTGATTAGGATAACCATAAAAAACCACCGAACAGTTATCCCCGTAGTGAGATTTTATATAAGAAATGTAAGAGTTAACTACTCCTCCATATGTAGCCAGTCAGGGCCATTGTACACTATGCAAGTTGAAATTTCAACAACTACAACTGTGGGGTTAAATTGAGTACATGAAATATTTAAAATTATGGCTAAACGGGTGGTTTTATGGAAAAAATGTATAGGAGGAAAATTATACAATTTTTTATACTGAACGTTTTTTGTTTGAAGAATTTTTTGATAAAATGTACGGTTTTTGAGTAAATGCCGAAAAACTGTTTTTTGGGTGGCATTTTCCAAGATGGCGGACGTAGCACAACTTTTATTTGCGAGGACTTTTAGTATGTTGTTCAGTTATCTGAAAACTACATATATGCCAATTCCCATGCTTCTAAGAGTTTTTTTAGTTAATGGGTAAATCTTGACCTAAAATGACTGGTCTATGATATTAAGGTACAAAATGCAACAAGAGATGTTAATAGAAAAAGTACGGCAGTACGAGTTCCTATAATTATAATGTACATTCTAAGCAATATGACAATCAGAATATGCGCCATGAAGCTTGGGAACAGATAGGCAGAGATTTAAAAATCATAGGTAAGTTTATATAATCTATTATAAGACTGTTACCATTTATAAATCTCTTAGTATTTAATTTTGCTCCCTTCGAACCATTACTTGTTGCCAAGGGATACTGCCGTGAGGTGAAATAAAATATTCTCTAAATTGTTCTCTTACATAAAATGCTCTTTGTGAGATGTTACGTCTGAGCGGGTTAATATTAATTAAAGCTGAATTATACCCATTAAAAGACGATGTATCTGCCTCAAAGTCGGGGTTTTCAGTGCATAGCATATTATTTATACAACAACATGCCAGCACTATAGAATCTACCATATCTGGTTGAACTTCAAAATATCTCGTGAAAACTCTCCATCTAGAGGGTAGGATTCCAAAACAATTTTCCAATAAACGTCTCGCTCGAGATAATCTGTAATTGAATATTTTTTTTTATTCATCTCCACCAAGTGTGTTGGTACTGTATGGACGAAGTAAATATGGTTTTAATGGGAATGCCTCATCACCAACAATGACGTGGTATAGAGGATTTCCACCTTCCATCAGAGGGATATCTGCAGGTAAATGTCCACTCTCTAAAGACCGTCCAAGAGCAGACTTAGAAAATATACTTCCGTCACTATTCCGGCCATACGACCCAACATCTACAGTGATGAACTTATAGTTTGCATCGACAAGTGCCAGTAAAACAATAAAGTGTGCACCTTTATAATTATAATACAGTGGCCGAAACGTTTTCATATGTACTTTCGAATGAGTAAAGAAGAGTTTGCTTACATACATGAACTAGTTCGAAGTGATATAGAAAAACAGGTCACCCAATTTCGAAGAGCTGTCAGTTCCGAAGAAAGATTAGCTGTTTGTTTGAGTTAAGTGGATCGTTCAATAGCAATAATAACATATTAAACCAACCAAAATAGTAACGCATACATAAGAAATTTTATTTTTGAATCTTAGAAATAATCTACACAAAAATATACAAGGTGTCTCACGGTCGATGGTACCTTACACGTTTACGGAAAACGGCACATTGGATTATTCTGAAAATTTTGATACATCAGTAGTTGCTCCTGGTCAAACGATCTAAAATATTTTCAGCGATGCAGTGTTGCCGCTTATACCAAAAAGTAGTATCAACTTTGATATTTTAAATGAGACACCCTGTAGGTATACGTTAGCATTTTTCGATTCGTAATTACTTTTTTAGCCTTTTTGTCTAATAGGTTCCTATACCCATCTCCAACGGTTTTCGAGTTATTAATTATTTTCCCTATTTTTTATTCAAAACATAGCTCCAATGTAATGATTGTTAGTTAGGTATTGGGATTCGTATAAACTTGAAATTTTGGTTATAGCATACCAAGGTCCTGTGTATTAGTTTGGTAAGGAGAAGTTTGTTCTGCATTATACAGGGTCGCTTCAAATTAATGATTTTGCCGCTAGGTACAAAAATGGTGAAAAGGCAATTTTTTTAAATGGAACGCCGTGTATATTATCAAACAACTTGAAAGACAATTAAAAACCCTTTCAAATGATATATCATATACCTAAATAGTAAGGTTCCGAAGGTAAAATGAAGTTTCTATAAAAATTGGGATTTTGGCAGATTTATCGTAGATACCAATGCAATGTCATTGTCAAATTTGATAATTAATAAATAATTTGTGTATTAATAATAATAGATTTGTGCATTTCGAAAGAACTGAAATGGAAGGAATTCGCTATTCAAATGAAATTTTGATGAAATATGGACAATGTAATCAAATTATAGCAAGAACATGCAGAAGATTCAATGAAACGTTTCTCGATCAACAGCCAATCAACAAGAGAAAGTTTGTTCGATTACAGAATAATTTTATTAATTATGGGTCAAAATTGAAATCGGAAAGAAATTTACCGAAACCTGCAACATCTGATGAAGGCAATATCGTAAATGTTTTAGCCTATTTTCGTGCTTTTCCCCAAGCTTCCACTGGAAGTGCAGAAAATGAGTTAGGCATAACTCGTGCCTATGTTCAAAGGATCCTTGATAATCATAACATGCTCCCATACAAGTTCGCAAAAGTTCAAGCCCTAAAACCAGAAGATTACCAACGTAGAGTACAATTTTGTGAAACAATTCTGATCCGTATCCAAGAAGATCCTAACTTAAAAAAAATAATAATTTGGACGGATGAAGCTAAATTCTCCAGGGAGGGTATTTCTAATAGGAGGAACGAACATTTTTGGGCTGACCAAAATCCACATGTTGCGAAGAAAGCGGGTTTTCAAGAAAAGTTCAGTTTTAACGGTTTTTGACTCCTGAAAGATGACAAAATAAAATATCACATTTACGATGAATCGGTTGTGGATGAATTTTTGGACAATCTCTCATTAGAAGACTATCGCACCTGTTGGTTTCAACTGGATGGGGCACCGGCCCATTGCACTGACGCGGTAACAAGAAAGTTGTTTGAAATGTTTGACGATCGTTGGCTAATTGGGACCGTGGGATTATCCTGCTAGATCACCCGATCTCACGCCACTTGACTCCTACTTGTGGGGTGATTTGAAAAGAAAAGTATACAGGATACCATTACACAGCAAAGAAGATCTCCGTCAACGAGTGATCACTTGCATGCAGTGCCGCATTTAGTCAAACAGCGCCCCTAGGCACACAAAACATTTGCGCCCTCCCTGCCACAATACCGGTCGCATAATCCAGGTTCTGACTTACCGATGCAGATACATTGCTTTCGATTGCACTATCAGCAGTAGCACCTGCAACTGTACAGGATTGTTTATCTCTGGGCAGAAAAAAACCACTAATTTTGTGAACTTTAGATAAAAGCTTTTGATTCTTTTCTTCTCTGTCTTTAGCGATTTTTCGAAATGCAGCACCACTTAGTTTTTTGGGCATTGTTGTTTATATTTTGTAGTAAGTACGCACTAACAAATTAACTGATGTGATGGTGATTGACAATTTACAACACTAACAAAAGTCACGCACGGAATCGCACGGTCAATGGCCGACAACAACAGAGTGACAAGATTGAAAAGTTCAAGCTACCGTCTCGCGGTCCGCGAGTCGCGGAGCGGAGCTGTCTGCTGGACGAGTCAACTTATTCGCCGATGTTTAAAAAACGCTGATTTGCGATTCTAAATTTATTTATACTTAAGTCTCCTGTATAAATGCTGATTTTGTAAGAACTAAATTATAACGTAATGTCGTGCAAACAATTTTTAGTGATATACTTGTCAAAATAAAAATGTTATTTTATTTGATTACATACATTACACGTGCACAACATATATCAGTATCACATGTAATTTTGATGTAATCAAGTATGTAATACCTTCGAACATATAACAAAAGGAAGGAACATGTATATGGCAAAATGAGTAACATTAATGGTTTACCAATATGGCTACCTACTGTGACGTTTTCCGTCGAGTCATTGGTGTACTGTTAAGCAGGGTCGTAAATCCAACATTTGTATGTTTACGCGCCTGCTGTTAACAAAATAAAATGCATAAATTTTTTTTTTAATTTTATTGCCCTTTAAACATAATTAATTTGGTATGCATATTTCTAATTTTTTGCACATTCTCTATGTTCTTAACCGTATAATGAATTCTACGCTACTGGTAATTTTTTTGTTTTAAATCGACAAACTGCACGCTACATCCGTTTGACCAATCACAAATGGTTTACTGTTACGTCACTGTGACGTAAAGCCTGCGTAACTTCCGTTACATTGTACCATCTACTAAACTATAGGGATATTCCTTCCTTTTGTTATATGTTCGAAGTGTAATACGATAGATAGAATCAGTGGCGTAGCGTGTATGGATGCGATTGATGCGTTGCATCCCCTATAATTTATGACCATTTATTTACTTACAGTAAAATTCAATATATGATAGTGTAATAATTATTTGATTATTTCCAATTTAATATTATATTCAATTTTCAACTGAAATATTTTTGCTTTTGCTCAACTCTACACTAAAAGAAACCTACCTACAATTGCAATTGCAATTAATAGATCTTGGTGATGCGATTCATCGTTCGCATTTTCAGTCGCGCTTTCGTGCATTATAGAGTGCAAAGGCAAACAACCTTATGCGTATTAAAGTAGCTTCAGTATGGTGTGAATGGATGTAATTCTGTTACCGCATTAACACGTTGTACTTATTTTGAAAAAAAAGCGTTTATTTAAAATATTAAAGTAAGTTTTTCATAAGCTTGTTTACTTCATTGTATCAATAAATGCCATAAGTAAGTAAAATAAACTTAATACATTAGTAAAGTGTTATACTGTAACGCAACGTTGAAGGGTCTCTGTGATGTGATTTAGAAACCGCATTAGTACACAAAATATTTAACATTATATGTCATACTTTTAGTGCCATCTGCGCATGGAAATTGTTGTAACAATTTTTAATAGTAAATAAGTTTAAAAAACATGCTAAAAAGAAACATTACTTAACTTAATTTAAATTATTAAATTGATAAGCAAGAAATAAAATTTTTAACACGTTCGCTGCTGCTCCTGAAAGTAAGGTAGGTATAGCGTTGTGCTAGCTTAAGTATTATGTGCTATGTGCTGATGCTGAAGGAAAATAAAACGTTCCGTTACATTACAGTGCTGAGCTCACACTAAAGGCATTTAAATTTAAAGGTTTAAATTTTAAAGTAGTAATACCCGGGATCCGCGTCCGTCAGTAGCGAACGTGTTAAACAATTTTTTGCTGACATGGAAATTACTGTAGTAACAACAAGCAGTACTTCTATTACCAATGATTCAAATTGCGTTTGTAATTGCATCATCGAAAAACTGCAAAAACTTTTTTTTTGCATATTTCTTGAAAATCGCATCCCTGTAACAAAATGTCACGCAACGCCACTGGATAGAATGACCTCCAATTAATTCCAATCGAAATCTTTATAGAAACTCAATTCTTAGTAATATCCTTGTTTATATAAAAACAAAGGTAATATACTAATATGTATTCATGATTCACAAGTAGAGCAGGTACTTTCAGTAGTAATTCTCGCTACTTGTAAGTTGTAAGTATGAATTCTTAATAATTACTCGTTATTTGTAAGAAATACACAGAAATTCTTTTCTAATTCACAGTAATTCTTCAATGCTGTACACTAAAATTCTTTAGCGGTTACCCTTCGGGGACTGGGGAGTACTGTCCGCGAAGTGCGCCTACGACTTGTTTCGCAGCAACGCAGAAAGAACGTCTTCACGTTGCGTCGCCCTATTTATGAACTTTATTGCACAGTTAAACTACAGTTGGTGATTTATAATAATCAAAATTGTAGTTTATAACTGTGCAATAAAGTTTTCGCAGGCGTTCACAATCCGAACCTCAATAATAAGCGCGTATTGTTCATTTCTTTTCTAATTTTGTGCCCTCTAAAATTTGGCGCCCTAGGGCTGGGCCTAGTGGGAAATGCGCTACTGCTTGCATGGAACAGCTTGACGTCAGTGAGATAAGAAACGCCACAACTGAATCTTCGAGTATACGAATTGAAAAATGTTTGGAAGTCAACGGTCATCATTTTGAACATTTGTTAAAAAAACTTTAAACCTTTTTAAACTGTTTTTGTTTTGTGTTTTTATTTGCAATTTTATTGTATTTATGTTATTTGTGCAGTTATGCATAGTTGGTTGCATATCGTTGGAAGTTAGGGATTCTAACTAGTCGAAATTGTCAACTTGGAGTTTCATTTAAAAACTAAGTGATATCTTCTTATCAGTAGTTTTCCGTTCCCGGTCATTTTTAAGTAGAGAACGTGCTTAGACGTCGACATTCCTCTTGTTGAATTTTCATAAAAGATTTTAGAAAAATCGCTATTAATTTGGAAGGATCAATGAAAATTAGATAGTGAATATTACGCTGAGAGGGGATGAATGGGAGTTGTTGATTAGCACATAAAACTTCTAAGCTCAATCAACATCTTGCGAGGTCCGTATACTTAGATAGTTTCGAGTACGTAGTTTCGGGTGACTTGGGACGAGTTTCAGATTTGACAAGTGATAAAACAACTACGAATTGTTTTAAATTAATAAAAATGCTTTTTTGGTTGTTTATAAACTATTGACTATATTCTTATCCGTTTAATAACAAAAAAATAAAATAATGGTGTCCCAAGTCACCCTGACATTTGGTGACTTGGGACAGTAGTAAATTTTAATGTTTGTCTCAAGTAGACCATAGTTGGGACCATAAAAAAGCTTTTAAATTTTTTTTTATTCAGACGGTGTTAGAATTAAGCTACTGAAGTTGTGAAAAATCATTTATTGATATAGTAGGTACCTAATTACAAACATTTTTAATAGAGTCTTTATAGAAGTCTGTCCAAAGCACTAGAATTAAATTGAAGATGCCCTCTCCGTAACGTTGTTGGAGGAGGCAGTTTCCCGAGAATTTCATTTTTTTCAATGTCTCCGATATCTTTTATTTCTGGGAAATAAAATTGGTCGTCTACTTTTGAATTCATCTTTAGAAAAGAACACTATATTTATTAACTGACCTATAAACCGTTTCGTCGTTCCTCTTACAGTTGTTAATTCGACCACTATAAAATCATTAACTTTATAGTCTGGTTCATCATCTTCTAGTTCAGATTCTGTTAAATTAGATTCTTCTTGTTCAGTCTCGTTCATGTCACTTAACAGTTCAGTCTCAATTGGGTTACTTGTTGGTTCACTGTCTGTTCTAAATGTTAATTTATTATTCGTTATGTCCTTTAATGCTGTATCTAGCACCTCATCTGAGAAATATTTGCGACTTCCCTGTATTCTCTTATATTTATTTGGCATGTCCCAAGTCACCCTGAAAAGAAGACAAAAAAATAAAGCCGGCCCTGTATCAAAACTTTTAGGTTAAGTTTAAACATTGAATATCGGGGCCTTTTACAAACATATCAAGAGTTAACGAAAAAAATAATACATGTCTGTACAATTACCCCATGTGCTCTGCACAAAAGGAAGTTTATTACGTTTATTATTAGTAAAATATTCCTCACCTTTTTAAAGTTATAATTCAAACACTAACACTTGCTCCAGTTTCGAACCGACTATTAATTCTTCACGTTCTACTACCCAGACACCTATTCTAAAAGTTTGCAAGCTTCATCTACTTCCTAACAGAGGGCAGTATGCATATTTTAAATAAAATACACTTTGTCCCAAATCACCCGCTAGTCCCAAGTCACCCGAAACTACAAGATTGTTAACATTTAGAAATATTTCAGCTGTAGTGTAGAGGCAAATGATACTGTAGATGTAGATCTTACGGAAATTGGATTACCATGGTTCGACATTCGTGTAATTATGGAAAACTGTTGCACGAAAAAATAAAAATATGTGGCATTTACCAAATTGTATTGGTGCAATAGACGGGAAACATATAAACATAGTGTCCTATTAATGCTAGATCGACGTTTTTCAATTACAAAGGGAGCCATTCAATCGTATTGTTAGCATTAGTATATGCTGACTACAAATGTATCGCAATTATTGACGTTGGATTATATGGTAGAAATAGTGATGGGGGACTTTTTTCTAAGTCACTAATTGCGAATAGATTAACACTGTGCGGAAGGCGGGCGCTTCTCAGGCCCGGTTGGCGAACTTAAACCTCTAATTAATTTTGGGGAAATAATAGAGATGTGAAATTTTTTGACATTTCCTACTTCTATGATCGCTTCAAATTCCTGGATTTTTCATTTCCTCAAAACAATTCGGTTCTATCTAAAATAAAGTTGACTATCGTTTCAGACGGGTAGGCCTCCCAGGCCCTTCTATATAAAAACCATATTACACGTCTGTGGGTTGCGCTATGTTTTGTATCGGTCGATAAGATACGCAATACGCGCCTCCTACTGTCACAGTTTGACCTTGCAGCGCTTCGGTTTAGAAGAGGAGGGGGAGGGATGAGTGATCCGGTGCGCGGTCATCATGAATCATCAGTATCTCTGTAGAGTTGTTCGAGTAAAGGGTGTCGTTATTGTTAGTTTCATAATGTCGAAAGGAAGACCTCTCACTATTGCTGAACTTGAAAAAATTATAGCAGAGGAACTTTTAGTGATGTGGAGTCTGATAGTAGCGATATTGGAAAGGGAAATGAAGATATTGTATTTGATCCCGAACCAATCTCTGAAGTAAGTGATAATGAGCCAGATGTAAGTCGTTTACACTCTAACTCGATTGATACCGCTAATAAACAATACTGGTACATATCAAAAAATGAGGAACAACATTGGTACTCCTTGCCGCTTACAGGTCCAAAAGGCCGAAAAAGAGGATATAATGTTCTGCAAGAAGCGGAGGGTCCTACTTGATCGGCTGAAAGAAGATGTTCATCAGTATCAGACAGTTTTTTTTATTATAAAACAACCCCTTTTGGACAAAATATGTAATTTGGAGTAATAGAACGAGAGCTGGCTGCAAAAAAGCTGGCCTATCGAGTAACAGCATGAAATGGTTTTTAAAAGCTAGTACTTATACAGACCATCCATAAAATCTTTTGCTGCCTGGGCGGAACTTGTGCAGAAATTCGCCATGTCCTCTCTCCTGAATATTTTTTGGCACATTACTGTACCTATCGAGTAACAGCATGAAATTACTCTTAAAACATAGCTTTTATAGTTAAAAAAAAATTTCTGCCTTGTAAAATCTTGTGCTAATACCTAGGCAGAAAACTTTTTTTAATTTTTTTTTGGCACGTTTCTGTACCTATCGAGTAACAGCTTCAAACTATAACCAAATTGCAGTTTGAACATAACTCTATAAGAAAAATCATTGCTGCCTCGTTAAATCCTGTGCTAATGCCTTGGCAGAAAACGTTCTCTTTCTCAAAGTGTTATGATACCACTCATACAACTATCATAGAAGTACTTAGAGATAAACAAAGAATCGTCCAATGAACAATTATATTATAATGAATTCGAGAAAATAATTTTATAATATAAAATATTTAGTAATAGTATACAGGGTGTTTGTTTGGGAGCTTTAGTTAGACATTTCTGGGAAAGTTTTATACATAGGTTTTTGAAAATTTGAACTTAGATGTTACTCTGAAAACCGAATCGATG